>JBAMJR010000163.1:4927500-5425000 GCA_038501785.1 Myoxocephalus aenaeus
GAACGTAGACATTGGACGACTTGGGAAACCCTCTATTATGTTCAGTTTCAACGTTATTTTGTTAAAACATAATTCCAACTATGTTTGCAACTGACCTATGGTAGAGTGTTGTTGAGTTATTAGGCTATTTTATAATCAACAGCCAGAGCACACACAACTGTTATGGCTGATGAGAAATAGCAACGGTCTGCAGGATTATGCAATATGTTGTACCACTACTGTGTATTATTTTGGCGGTTTTGTATAATTAAATTCAGCACAACCATTTTTTTTTTTACAGAAGCTCTCTCACATTTTTGTTCCCAGTATAATTTCATGAGGAAACATAACCGCTGTGTGTTTTATTGGTTTCTTGGCAACGTTTTTTATAGGAAGTGCTTCATTTCTGTACCAGAGGCCACTCAGGGAGGATGAGAAGCATATAAGGCTTACGTTTTTTAAATGAATGAAAATATGCTTTAGTTACGAGGTGCACACATTGAACAATACATAAAACTACGTTTCTTTCAAAAACATATTAGTTGTTGCATTATAAGTATATTAAACACAATGTAGTGCTGAGAGGCAAGTGTACAAATGGGCCAGTAAAGAAAATAAGTGCAAATTGTGTAACAAGTTGCTAATGCTACTGCAACAAATTGTCCATTGCTACGAAATCAAACTCGCTGACAAGTGCACTGTCAGCAAAACATAAAGTTGATATGATCCATAGACACAGAACGTGTGAATGTTTCAAGTTTGAGTCAAAATTTAACTTTCTGTTTCTTATGGAGGTCACAAAGCCCGGCACAACGGAGCTACTTCAGATTTTCTCCAAAGTGATTTTTTTTAGGAGATTCATTGTACAAAAAAACAAACCAAATAAACAATACAAGAAACCTTTTACTTACAGCGAAACCTGAGGGCCTCATTTGTATGTTTTGCTGGATCTCCCGAACACAATGGAAAATGGAAGCAAAGGTCAGTGTTAAGTCCCCGCTGGCTTTTGTTCTTTAAAACAACAATATTGTATTGATCTGTCCTGAATGATAAACACAAATGTGTTGGTAAAACACAGTCTCTTTTGACCTTTAGCAATTACTTCTACATGGCTTTAGCAAGACTCGGGTAAACAACAAAAACAATGTCAACGATTTTTTTTACATTACAACATATTTTAGATAAATTGCCCGGATGCTGCTCTTTACAATGTAATCAACAAAGTATGATTACACGATACTATGACATCGCTGTAGTAGACTTGCATCTGATCCACAAGGAACTCTTTGGACAACAATATGTGCTTCATCCGTATGGGAACGCCTCATCTTAAAAGAAAATGTTTTGATCTTTGATGACATTACATATGGACGGATGTTCATCAAATCCCCAATTGAGTGGCGGTAGCTCACGTGGATGAGTTTTCATCGTGAAACCACAAGGTCGATGGGTCGATCCCCAGTATCCCCCATATGATGATGTAATTAAGTTTAAACGAAACATCACATGTTGAATCTTTTCTGAATAAGCTCAGATTTAGGCATGCGTGTGCTCCGACTGTAACGTCACATGCAGGCTACATTGAGAGGAACGCACATCCCCAAAAGTTCAACAGGTGCTGGTTCAAGGAATCGAACTGAGATCCACACTTGCAGTAAATGTTGTTTCGCAAAACAAATCCTGATGAAGATCTCTGTTACATGTTTGTGGTGTCAGATAAACTCGGATTTTACCAGGCTGTGAATATAATCAACAAAATAATAAAAATCACAATTCAGCCTCATACTAACCAGAAAGTGAAACAACATAGATGCCTGCATATATAATCTCATATCTGGTGGTGAGCTGAACTGGGTCTGAGTTGTCTGACAGAGTTGAAGTGTGTTGTGGTGACCCATGATTAGACCCTCTTGGCCTTTCCTCAGACTTTAAGAGGGTGTAAGATTACAATCCTGGACCTTGTTTTGGGTACTACGACCGCTAGTAAATATAGTAAGGTGTCCACGTAAGTCTAACTGAGAAAAAAATCTTCCTGGACGTGTTTGTGAGTCCTTTAAGAAGCTCTTAAGAACACGATTAGAATATTATATTTTGTTTTCATCCGTGAAAGTGGAAGTTTACGATGTGAATTTGTGTGGAATGTATTTCTCTATCTTACACACACACACACACACACACACACGCACACGCACACGCACAAAGACCAGTCAGCCTGAGTGAGACGGGTGAGATGGTGAAAAGCGATGCCCCTCAGGCTAAAACCTCTTGACCTGTGGAACGACTGCAGGGAGGCGATGATAGAGGCCTGATAGAGGCCAGTCACTGGGGCCTAAAGGCACATCCTGGACATGTCTTTCTGGCAGCTGGGCTCTGAACACGGCTACAATACGCACACACAATCACACACATGCGCGCCGTATCTCCATGCAGTTGGAGGAAGAATAAGAGGAGGCACTTCAGGTTTTAAAGTAGAGGGGTAAATATTGCACACCCTCACCCTGACAGCTGTGGAGGGGCGTCCTTGTAATGGCACCGGAGCCACGGAATCAAAATGTGAACTTTACCGTGTGCAAAGTGCTCCACAAACTCCTCTTTCCTTTGTGTATTATTATTCCTTTGTGAGTTATATCAATATCTTAATTTGCTTAGACCAGCCATGCCAAGCGTTCACATGAACTGACATTTAGATATCATTTAATCCTCCGAGGAGAAAAAAGAAAAAAAAGTTTTTGAAATGATATGCTTACACACCTACAGGCTGTTTCCTTTATGTGTCTGTGAATTCATATTTTCTAACAATAATGTGCTCTATTTTAATTGGAATGAAATGCCATTCCATTGATTCTTGAAAAAGGCGGTAAGGCCACGGCATTGTGCCTTCTATGTGTGTGTGTGTGTCTGTGCGTGTGTGTGTGTGCGTGTGGTCGCTCTACATTGCTCTCTGTGTGAGGTCATGCTTCATATTTTCATTTAAGCTTTGATCACATTACTGCTATTCTCACCATATTAATGTTAGTCAATGAATAGATTAAATATTCAATTAAGCCCGGTGCGCGTGTGTGTGGCATGGCGTCTGCGTGTGATCCTCTGTCTGCATGTGTGTGTGTGTGTGTGTGTGTAATGATGTGTAAATATATTTATGGCTCAGGGTCACAGTAGTATTAACCTGACCCAGACTCTTTCTCTCTCTCTCTCTAGGGAAGCTCCTGCTGCTGATTGTTCAGTGTTTCAGTTCAGCCTCTGCTATAAACAGAGCTTGAGTGTTTGGACAGGACGCTTGTTTAAGAGAAGGAAATAAGTTAAGGAAGTGTTCCATAACTTACAGAATATCATTTGAACCACTGAGGGACACACATACAAAAACATATCTTGAGACAATCATGCTGCACATCACCGGGGGACTTTTCTTCTTCTTCAGAAAGTGAGATAAAAGCTTTTGTACCAATCCCTTGACTCCGCTCCCTCACAGGAGGAGTACATCCTGTGCTCACTTCTACGTGCTGCTTTTACCAAGTGGTGGAAGGTATTCAGTTAAAAGTCCCATCAGTCAGGCATATGCCAAGGGCCTACATCTTATTCAAGTTTTAAACCTCTAATTGGTAACGTTTAAAAGGCGTTTAAGTGTGCCCTTTCTTCTCCCTTTTCTCATTTCCCGTTTAATGTGTTGTGTCAAAGTCTATTACCTCAGTTGGACGTTTCTGTCCCTTAAGTTGAAAGAAGGGGAAAGGGGGAGGGAGGGGGGGAGGAAGAGAGAGAGAGAGAGAGAGAGAGAGAGAGAGAGAGAGAGAGGGGGGGGGGTTGAAAAAAAAAAGAGAAGCCATCAGCTGAGGTTTGCCAGGTCGATAAAGCTTTTAGATTTGGAGATGTTTTCATGGGGAGCCCATTTCCTGCGGCTAAGAGTTGTTAATGGAGCTTAAGGAATTATCTTATGACTCCCGGTTTGAGAGCAGTTTATTCCGGCCCCGGACCCCGCTCCCGCGTGTCGGAGTGGCTGACTATGCTGCTGTCAAGCCCGCTTAATGAAAAGTAACGCGTCGCTGATTACAGTTTTATTTGGTCTCGATGTAAAAAGCCCCTGTTAATTTACCATCTCGCTCCCTCTGTGTGTTCGTATTTGCCACGGCTGAATGATTTAGTTATAGCTCTCTCTCTCTCTCTCTCTCTCTCTCTCTCTCTCTCTCTCTCTCTCTCTCTCTCTCTCTCTCTCCCTCCCTCTCTCCTTTACTTGGTCTTACTTCGTGTCTCTTTCTGCTATAATACAAAGCCACTTGGTTCGGAGGTCTAATAAAATCAGCCCTCGTGCTAAATTAATTAAATGTCGAGGCTTTATTCTTTTATCTGTGGGACCTTTAACTTTGGCCTATTTCTCTATAGCGATGAAACATTGAACACAATGTTACATGTCGGCTATAATAAACATGCCTGCATCAAATAAGGGGAATGATAATTAAAATACATCCCTAAATAAATAAGCACACAGTCAGACATCTATTCGCTGAACATTTATGACTTTGCTTCAATTTATTTTGCGGTCATGTCAACTTTGCTCTCGAAATGCCGCAGGGGAGATTTCCCGAGGTAAGAAAACAAATAAAAACATACATCTTGATTCCGATTTATAGAAAAGCCCTTTTGTCCACTATAGCACTTTCTTCCAAGAAGGGGGGCTTTTTCACATTAAAATTCATCACTGAAGTCCTCCCCCCCCCCCCCCCCCTCCCTCCATTCCTCCATTCCTCCCTCTCTCGCAGGACAGACCGAGTCCCTCGAGAGCTCCACTTTCGCCATTACTGTCAAGTACCCTTGACTCCTTTCTTTTTGCCCTTTTATCTACAACAACTAATTCGAGTTCCTTTGCCCTTTTCACTTTTAGACGATGTGAGTGCCTCCCTCGTAAAGCCCTTTCACTTTTCAGAGGAGGAATCAGCATTCAGGCTGTTTTCTGCAGGGCCCCGTCTCTAGGAAATTGAGGGGTTAGTGTCAAAACGAAAACTCGTCACTTCAAATTATTTCGCAGGGCCTCCGTTTTGAACCCATTAACGGACGTATGGCGAATAACTTACCCTTCTGACAGCTGCATCATGGACGCTGTTGAGATGTTTCGATAATATTATCAGAGAGCAGAGAGGGGAAATCAATGGCCTGACATGAAATATGGCTGCGAACATCCCAATTACAGCCTGTTTAGAGGGAATTAATGAGGCAGATCTTAGATGCTGATATTGTTCTGTCTTGAGGGTTGAGCTGCCTCATTTTCTCGCTGTCACTAAACGAGAGTGGATGTTTGTGTTTTTTTTTTTTTTTTTTTCTGGAGAAAATAAACCACATGGTGGAAGATGTTCGATTGTGCCTGTTGCAGTGGGTTATTAAGAATGCATTGAACTGATTAAACTGCTTTATTTAACAGCAGATTGCGTTAAAAATAAAAAATAAAGAAAAAGTCGCCTGTCTACTGTGCAGCAGGTCCCATGTAATCAGTGGACGTGTAATTTTACATGAAAAACAAACAAACACACATGCAAAAGCAGACCGAGGAAGAATAGCGAGGCCCTTTCAGCACCATGGACAGCAACTCAACCAAAGGGGCTTCTCAGAAACCGACTGATTTTATTTTCAGTGAACAAAGTTGAGACGCTCTCTTTCCACTTCCTAAGAGAGCTGTGCATTTGTGAGACTTCTTTTTTTTTTTTTTTTTTAATAGTGATACTCAACTGCTGAGACCTAAATGATATTCAATTACATTTGCATGCGCATAGTAAAGAAAAAAAAGAAGACAAAAAAAAAGAAACATTATGTAAACTTTAGGCCTATCCCCCCCCCTCCCCCCCCCCCCAATATGTAAACTTTCAGTTATACATGATAAGTTCTGTGCGTGCGTTAAATTAAATAAGCCAAACCGATCCGGATGTTTCACTCCCGTAACGCCAATGAAACAGTTTATAGCTACCATTGCTTTTAAAAACGAATTAAAAAAAAAAAAAAAATCATGGAGACGAAATAGGCGTTTCCATCCGACTTTCAGTCAGTCACAAAGAGTCTCTCTTTTGGCAATCAAAGGGTCTTTTGGTTTTGTTAGGAGCAGAAGAGTTTGTTGATAGTTTTTGGGAAGCTCATGGCACTGTCTTTGGAGGAGTCTTGGTGCTGCTGCGAGGCCGCCGCGCTCCTCTCCGCCTCCAGCATGGCGCCTTTGCTGTTCGTGGTCCAAGAGACGGCGGTGTTGCTCAGAGCCTGGCTCAAAGTGCTGTGCCTGAACAAGGGGTCGTGGAAAACTCCGTCCACCCAGTTTCTCAGCGTGGTGACCGGCGAGTCCTGCCTGTTGTCCAGGCCGGTGACAGGTGAGGTAGCGGCGGGGGGAGGGGACAGGGAGGACGGGGGCGGCGGCTGGCACCTCAGCATACAGGACGGGTACTCAGTCTGGTTCAGGGACGTCGCGGTTTGGGCCAAAGACCAGATCCGAGGCTTTCCGTCTAGTAGCTGGTGCCCTCCTGGCTGCTGCTGCTGCTGCTGCTGCTGCTGGCTGTAACACACTTTGGCCTGCTGTCTGCTGTCCGGCTGGAAATCCTCCTGGTTCGTTTTGAGACAACTTTTGCTCAAGTCCTGCTCCCCTCCCAGAGAAACAGGGATGGAGATCTTCAGGGACGCGTCCTTGATGAGGTGTTCCGCGGGGCAGTCGCCCGTCGTGGTCATGTGCGTGTTCATGTGGTATCGGTGCTTCAGCTCGCACTCCGAGCTCTCGGACTCCAGCGTGTCGAAATCGTCCAGATCGCTCAACTGCAGGTCCTTATCGGGCCGACTTCTGGTCTCTGGGGAGAGAGAGAGAGAGAACAGCGTGGAGACGGTAGACATGTCAGTGAAAGATATAAATCACGCGATTATGGCATTATATATGTGTGATCATGGCATCCTGAAAAAGGCTTCAATCACACCTCTGGAAACGCATTTGTTCAACTTTAATAAAGACATTGAAGTTTACTGCCTGATCGTGTTAAACACATATAATCAGTGAAACCGTGAATCAGGTTCCACCCGAAATACTGTATATCATTTAAGTGCAGTCTGATGCACTTTAATTCATCATTAGTCCTATCCGAATTATGACGTCATAATAATGAACCTTGGGATTAAAAAGGCACCTAAACTTGGTATCCTCCCTGTTTTATGGTATTCAGTATAACTATTATTTGTTTAATGATGATCATAGTGGTATGCATGTGTAGCATGCCTGTACACACAACTGCTCATGCTGTTTAATAAACAATAAAGAATACAAATGAATACAGTGGTTTAAGCACAGTGCATATTATAGGAATATAATGTTTGACTATACACATTGTAAGGCCTCATTGTCCTTAATGTTTTATTGTGAGTAAGATACAGTTTTACCGATAGCAGTATCACACAAAAACATATTATTGTCAAGATTCAATATCACAAAATAAAATAAAATAGGGTTGCCTTACACCGATACATTTCATCTGAAGCTTGTTCTTATTGAGATTGGTAAACAAATTAAATATGAGAGTTTGGTAACATCATCCTAGCTTATAGTGTGTTGGATAAAAAAATTAAATAAAGTATATTTATGTGTATAAGATGGATGATAACAGTGGACTTTATAGTAGTGGGATAGTTGTTGATGTTCTTATTTTTGATTCATCCTTATCTCTCTGAATCAGATAAGATAAGAAACAGTTGCTAAAAAAAATATGTACACATGCTTTTATGTCAAGTTATAAAAATATGACTTCTGTAAAGAAGGTTGTTCAAAGTCCCCCTTCCTGCTAACCACTTTCACAACATAACAATGCATTTTTTAAGGGATGTCAAGTATACATTATTGTTGAAACATGCCACATACCGCCAAGCAATTGAGCATAACGTTGTATAGCTTTTCTTAATTTCTGCAGAGCAATACGACATGGTGACACTCACCATCCTCATTGTTCTCGCTTTTGATCTGCTCCTCCTGAGACCCATCTTCATCATCGTCATATCTCTTCTCCTCTGAGCCCTTGTTTCTGGGCGGCCAGGTCATCTTGTTCTCCTTCTTGAGCCTCCTCCTGGCGTTGGCGAACCAGGTGGAGACCTGCGTCAGGGTCATCTTGGTGATGATGGCCAGCATGATCTTCTCCCCTTTGGTCGGGTACGGGTTCTTCCTGTGCTCCTGCAGCCAGGCCTTCAGCGTGCTGGTCGTCTCCCGCGTGGCGTTCTTCCGCCTTGTTCCCCCGTCCATGGAACCATATCTGTTAATGAGGAGAACACAATGGTAACGAGAGGGTAAATAGATGATGTGATGCTCGTCGCATTACAATTCATAATGTGTTGCACTCTGAAAACCATGACAGAGCCAGCTGCCTTTTGGAATTATGCAGACTGGTCTTAATAAGCTCGACAGTCCCACTCATAAACCCATGTGACCCTATTATTATGTCAGCGTTGGAAAATTAAAAGTAGACATCATAAAAACGTGCCACTTAAAGAGATTTAGAAAATTAGGTAAGGAGTGAACCACATAAGCACATCATACATGTATATACATCCCTTGGGGGACTTTAAAACTAACTTTATCAGTACATTGTTTTATATAATTGTACAAAAGCATGAATGCACATGCAGTGTGCAGTATACAGTGCAAATAATGTACAGTACATTTCCTAAAGCCCTTCTAAAGAATCCTTCTGCAGCACCAAAGTACATCTTCTATCAGTATAAACAATTGGCTATAATTCTACAATATGTTTGGATCACATGCATACACATTTTCTAATATCGATGCATTGCCTAATAAAAGCATTCCCAGTGCAGCATACCACTCCTCCTCCTCCCACAAACATCAACCTGCATTTAAAATGCACAGTGTTGATTTTCAGTCAGCAGTGAGCTGTAAAAGTCCTCTCCGGGGAGGCTTTTATGAGGCCTTTATTGCTCCGTATAGCTTAGTGCAGGTCAAGCACTGCTAAGGGAATCAAGAGGAGAGCAGCGCTGCACCTTTCCATACCCCGAGTTGTTTCCTCGCAGATAAAATAGACTGTAAAATTGCTTTATTGAGTGTAATGATGAGCCCTCAGGTAAAAGGCAGGCGCAGACAGAGTGGTACCGCTGTGGGCCTGCTTGTTTTACTGAGTGCCACTCGTTCGGCTTTGCCTCAGACTTTTAGGCCTTTTGCCGCGTGTGCACTCATCAGCGCGGCTGCTGACACCTTTTGCACTTTATACAGAATTTAGAGTTATTGTGAAAAAATAAATAAAACATGCCCGCTATGAAGCAAATCCATATGACAGTTTTCGTATCAATTAACACATGAAGCAAGAGTGTTTTCTAGACTGACACCATACATGCCTGTCACTGCTGGGATTTCTTTCTTTTTTTTAAGTTGCTGATTCCATTCAAGGGTTATGATAATTGTAACCATATCGCAGACTTAATTTGGATGTCTGAGGAGACCTTTTGGACATGGCAGACATGCTCTTCCCTGCTCTGAAGAGGCCTTGTGTCTCTTCTGAAAAGGCACTCGAGTCGTGTAAAGCACATCCCACCCCATCAGGAAGGAAGTATGTCACGAGATGAAGGTGATGACCCAGTGTTGCTAGACGTGATGAGAATGGCCTTGACCTTTCAGCGATGATTGATTTAACGCTGGGGAAACTCGCCCGACTCTAGTGCACACTACTTTGAGAGTTACCCACATTTTGATCACCCTGTTTTGGCAGTTGTCGTAAGCCTTCAAGGCTCGACAGTGGGCTTAGCGGAACTCAAGATAAGCTCTCTTGTCACTCTAACTGGACATTTTTATTAAATTACACTTTGGCATGGAGTTTATTTAAAGTGGTCCGATGTTTGCATGGATAATAAAGCATCTTACATTATGAAATCACGTTAAAACAGAGACAACATACCTGTCATACTGGTACTGTCCCAAGGTAGGATCATAAGGATAGTAGGCTGCCTGGGTTATTCCCGCATGCGCAGAAGCTGTGGGATCTTTAGTGTCGAATGTGCCCTGAAATGACACACAAAGGCAAGAGTTTAGAGATGATGTAAACATATGTGGTGCTGACAAATAGATACATTTGTACTGGCTATTGAAGAGGGGCTCATTGTGCATGTGAATCAAAAATATCTGCCTGCAAAATTAAATATGGACCAACCTGACTGACTATATTCAAATTATAAATAGTCATTAGCAAACTATGTTTTAAAAAATGAACCTTCAGACAATTAATAGGAAACAGTAGGTTTAGTAGCTTGATCCGTGGTCTGGACAAATACATCCATGCAGGTTCCTGGCAAAATAAGGACCAGTTTAATTATAATCATCAGTTATAGTTTTCTGAATAGTATTCTAACCACAAAATATACAAATATTACAAAATATAGAAGCATTTAATGTACTGCAACACTACTTGAACAAACAATATTCTTGGACTTCATAGGCCTATGGGGTCTGTTATGAAAACGTTGTGAATTCGTTTATAATAGATTGTTGATATATATAAACTTAAATAATACTGAATATTTAACGTCAGTCTGCTTAAAAAAACAAATAAACTTATTTCCAATAGAAACCAACTTATCTCAATATTAAATGGTGCTTTAACTTTTTTTTCTGTATTGCTTCATATAAATAATGATCTAAAGCAAAACCTTACTGAGGAGTGTTTTCCAAATTAATAAAAACAAGTTGGCTCAAATGATGATATATGATAAATCACTACAGTAAAAAGCTGTTATTCTGTGCTGTAAAGAACAGCAGAGAGGCGCCTCAGTCTCATCCCTCTGCGGATCCATTAATCAATGCCAAGGAGCACCAGGTGAGCGGCTTACCAGCGAGTAGAATGCCGACGCATCGCTGCCGTATGTCACGTAATTCCCGTAGCCCTGGCTGCCGGTGTACGGGCTCCCGTACACGCCCAGCGCGGCGGCCGAGCTCAGCTCATGCCTCGCCGTGGCCAGCAGCCGGCTCTCGTACACGGGGCAGTAGACGGGCGTCTGCCCGGACGCCGCCACTCCGGAGTCGGCTATGGATCTGCCGGTGGACTCGCAGCAAGTGGTCAGAGAGTTGGTTGTCATCAGGAACTGGGTGGGGACCGGGAGATACATTATCTTTTAAAAAGTTATCGGTATATGCTTTGTATAATTCTGAATTGAAACATGTTATGTTTGCACTTTGATCACAAAGTTAGTTCATAACTTTTACTTAAAAAAACAAACAAATGAAATGAAGATCGTCTAATGAACACGAGTCTGTCTCCAAACAGTGTTTACTTTTCTGAAATTAATTAAGTTTTATTTATTTTTCTCCATTTTGCTTCTTCGGAAGTAACCCAGGATAAATCGACATTATTCGCACATTTGCCCCACAGAATGTAAATATTAAAAAAAATACAAATACAAATGCCTTCACATTGCTATTTGATGATGAGTGCTGCGTGGTATTCCCGTGGTAATGTGCGCGTAAAACGTGTCCAAAAACGAGCCGTCTGTTAGCTCTGATCCAACGCGTTACAAATAGACACAACACATTTTCCCCACAACGCCCCGCAGTACCCAGAGTGAAGCCCAAATTATGTTTTATGGCTCCACGCCAAAACAAAACAGCATCTGGGTAACGGCGCAAAACACACACAGCGTGTGCAGAACAAGTGGGCATGTGTGTTCCAGCGCAGATAAACATATGGCTGACATTACCGAGAGGCTATTATCTTGCAGAAATCAGAGAACAGGAGGTTGGGGGTCTCGCTGGTTTCTGGTTTCTCTCTCGTAACCCTTTTTTTTCTCTTCTTTCTACCGCTGCAGGAACACAGGTATATGGATGTAACGCAATCCCTGATTCTCAGCCAAAATGCGTAAAAGGATCAAGCTTAAATCGATGAGATAATCAATCGCTGCGATGTCAAAAGCAAAACATCCAATTAATTGAACAAAGGTAACATGGACTTACTTGTGGAGCAGACGAGTAGGGATATCCAAATTGTGGATATGACATGGTAGAGAGGTCCCCCAATATCCAGAAATAAAGCGAGACTGAAGGTCTCCACTCCAACGCGAGAGGCTGCAGCTCAGTTTGACTGTACCAATCGATTGGTAAGCACAGGCTCCTTGGATGCTTATAGGGCGAAGCAGAGTAGCATGTTTAATTTGTGGAAAATGCCCCCCACTCAAACGCCTTTCAACTGCAAAAAAAAAAAAAAAAAAGAATTAATAAAAAAATAAAGGCAGCAATCTTCTATCGCTCCCTTTTGCCTTTTTTTTAAGTATTGTAGAAATAGATGGATTAGTTATGTCTTTGCCTGGAGTAATCACTTTGATGTCAGATACATATTTTTCCCGAATAAAAAAGTAGTATAAAAGACGTCAGCAGCAGAGGCAGGTTGTTTTAAACGGTGGGGACTGTGACGTCAGAAGTTTCCCACTCGAAAATGACCAGACTGTAACTTTAATATGCATTTTCTTTCTCGGGTTGACGACAAAAAAAAAGAGAGAAAAAAAAGAGAAAAAAATCTGAAAAGAACAATCGAACAAGAACATCTTTGAGAGGGAACAGAGAAGGAAGTACATACAAAACAAAAATAATAATGTCCTGGAGATACATTTATAGTCCCGCATGTGTAGTGCCAATAAATCAGTTCCCAGGCAATCAGCGTCTTGAATATGCAAACGTCTGTGTATCAATTTGAATGCATTAAGCCCAATTATAAGCACATTCTTATCATTCCTCCGCACTGATGCTAATCACATGGTAACTAATTGATTTTAAATTAATTAGTAAAGAATATCACCGGGCAGAGAAATATATCGCAGTCCACCAATATGTAGATCCACAAAAAACATACTGCATTTAACATTTTAAGATTATTTTTGCATTATAATATTTTATTTTAGATAATTACCAAGTTAAAAATATACTTTAGTTGTCATATTATGCTCCAATTACACCTACGGCCACAAGTCCCCCGAGTGCAGTTTAAATCAACTTGTTAACTTCTCTACATGCACATTATTCATTTTAATTGCTATGACATTTAAAATCATGTTTTATCTATCTATCTATCTATCTATCTATCTATCTATCTATCTATCTATCTATCTATCTATCTATCTATCTATCTATCTATCTATCTATCTATCTATCTATCTATCTATCTATCTATCTATCTATCCATATATCCATATATCTATTTATCTATCTATCTATCCATCCATCCATCCCTCACACACATTGCACGTGTGTTTTGCTTATAGGTAAAATCGTGAAACTGCAGTTAACAAAAATGGCCAAAAGTCCCACCAGCTCGCGCGCCACCGCGCCGGTGCCGGTGCGCGCCGCCTTGCTTGGAGAATCCCGGGTTGAGACATGTGGAGCGCCCCGGGGGTCACTCCTCAAATTAATGATGATGTAGCCTACTCCTCCCCTCCTTCTCTCCTCTCCAGCTGGATCTCTGCCTGCCGGTGACAGGTCGATTGAGAGTGATTGATGACTATCTAGGGGACCGGGGCCAACATAATAATATGATACCGGCTCCTTGCAATAATTGCTCGCTTTCATTTACAGATGAAATAAGTAATAAACAGCTATAAAGCCGGAGAGGCATGTGGTTCGGTTAAGTAGCCTAACTTTTGTCTTGCCCCCTTTTCTCCCCCATGTTATATATTGGTGTGGGAGGTGCTGCAGGGCTGTACACACTGTCTGTTCTCTCATTCATTTTGACAAATTGAATTATAGGGGGTTAGTACCTCCAAGCAAATGGCCGCATTAACACTGTGAGTAGGGATCAGCCAGAGCCTTTTAATTTGCATTAACTCTAATGCCACCTTAACATTAACAACCTCCTGAACCGCTCAACCATACACTCACTTTCTCTCCCTCTCTCTCTCTCTGACACACACACACACACACACACACACACACACACACACACACACCTACGCCTACACACACACTCCGTTTTGTCTTATTAATTTAGAGTCTTTTTTTCTGTTTTAATTCATTGGGGTTAATGTGAACTGCTGTGCATTATAAGGCAGGGCGGGTGGCAATTTATCTTCAACATCTCACCCTGTGGACGCCATAAAGTGTCGACACGTTGATTTTTTTTTTTGTATGGTGGTGCACGCACACACACACACACACGCGCACACACACACACACACACACATTGTATTGTTCCACATAGATATGTTCAGGGCCACTTTTCTTGAAGGCCCGTTTGTATGGACCTCTACCCTTGTGTGTGTATAATCAGGCATGGAGACAATCTGATAGACAAAGTCACTAAAGTATACACTCCCCACACACACACACACACACACACACACACACACACACACACACACACACACACACACACACACACACACACACACACACACACACACACACACACACACACACTCCCTCCCTGTATACCTTTTCATTATCCACTGCGTTACCCAGTGTTATCGTGCGCATGTGATAACATATTTAGGTGCACTAGTATATGCTTTTAGATGGAAAATGAAGGCGACGGCCGGAGTTCATGCTTGTTTAGCGTTAAAAGATTAAAAGAGGACTTTTTTTCTTTTCTTTTCTTGGACAGATGAGTGGAGGCAGGGATGCTCAGCGTTTAAAGTGGAGCAAGTGAGGGGAATAAGATGCTATTCCAGTTCAGGCCAAATGGCATATATGCGTATGACCTGATTGTATTTCCTTTTTCTGTTGTGAAATTAAACATGACAATCAACTGGTATTAGTTCTCTAGATAACTGAGCGATTTGAAGATAGTTTTACTCTATAAATTAGGAGATAGCAGCGTTCAGCAGTGATCTAGTGTAGGAGCATCCATCATATTGATGAGTAGCATAAATCATCGGCTTGACTCGAATTAGACAAACTAGTGGGGCAATTATACACAATGTAGTCAATGCAACCATAGAGATCTATTGTATCTGCAAGTCTGTAATGTTTTTGAGGCTTTACGGTCTTTTAGTGTGTTTATTTGTGTATTCAAGTTCCACATTTTTGCCTCTTGCGTCAACCTCAAGCCATTCTCACCTGAATAATAACTGTGTTGCACTTTGAAGTAAGTCGGCTAATTTGCATCTCCTTTCCAACTAAAGTCATATTAAAAAGTTCCCCAGAAACGTTGTAATCATGAAGGTGTCACTTTCCTGATAATCTGCCTTTGATTAATGAGGCAGAAGGAGGGGAGTGGCTGAGCGTGCCTGTGTGTGCGCGCGCGTGTGTGTGTGTGTGAGAGAGAGAGAGAGAGAGAGAGGAGGGTAAAACACCTCCTTCTCCCCACATTTCAGTCAGCTGAGTTTAAAGTGAGACCGGCTGCAGCACTATGAGGTGAACAGTATCAGCAAAGCGGAATCTTCCATGACGGTGACGCATAATGCTGATTATGTTCTGTTCTGCTTTGGGAATCAACTCGGCTATGGACAACGCCGCTGCAGACTGTGGCACACGCACGTTTGGTTTGGTTGGAGACACTCAAGTGTTCACCTGAGGTGTTGTGAGGTGATCCCACGTCTGAACAGAACCCAGTCCCTCAGGTTCAAACACAACACATGAAATATGTTGCGCAAGACATGAGATCATTCTGGGATTTGAGGCTCTACATTGAAACTGACTTGATTTGTGAAGTAAGTAGTCAACAGTATAGTCTGACTCTACTTATTTTTTACTGAGTGTTAATTAGTGATCCTAATATACGTAACTATATTCAATATAATTCATATATATTCAGTTTTCATTGGGGTGTGGTAGAGTTACAGATGCCCCTTACTCGAATCACATGAGTTATCACATTGGATTTCATCATTCTTATGTATCATTGAACTTATGAATAAGCACTAAAGGAGGCTGTTTGATTGCTTGGGCATTTCAGTATTCTGTCACAATAAATGGATAGTACTTCAACATGTATCTAGATCTCCAAATCAGAAACTAAACCCCTCTTAGAACCGTCTTTCTCTGTGTCTGTGGATGTCAATGCTCCGTCTTCTGATGATGATGATGATGATGATGATGATGATGATGGCACAGGGATGACGTGCAGTATTTCAAACTTCGCCTTAATTAGTTGTGCAGCAAGAACCTCCTAAAAAAAAGGAAAAGTTGTCATTCCACTCTCAGTGTTATTCTTCGCCATAAACTAGTGATTTATTTTGTTCACACATTGGGATTGGAGTGTCTTCAGATCACAAGGGAAATGTGTGAATTGCGCTCTGAGTTTGGGACAGGGCTGAGGGTTGAGTGAGCACGGAGACGGGGAACTTGCCTCGATCGAGTGCGGTTCAGCGGCAGTGCTGATGTTGACCTCTGCCGTGTTCGAACTCCCCAATGTGGGTTAGCATCAGGTGAAAGAAGAACTCACTTTATTGACTTCTTGAACGTATCCTTGTTCATCTCTCTGTCATTTTTTCTCCTAACTCTTCTCTGCAGTCTCATGTATTAAAAAGTCAACGTCAAACCAACGTGGGAGCTCATAATCTCTGAGTTCTGCCCACTTTTTGTTCCAACTTCATGAAGTTCTGGCTCTTCTCTGTCCCATTCTACTATATCCCCCCCAGTATGAGAACCATGTTTTGATGCTATACGATGTCTTATGGTCCACTGTCTCGTGCGCTGTTCTCTGAGTCAACAACGTAGAAACAATAGATGAAGACAGCTGCACAGGTCGACTCGCCCGGCGACATGAAGCCCCGAGCAGCTCCCAGGCTCTCCAATAGCTCCCATGTTTCTTTCTCTGCAGTCATAGAAATAATGTCCAAGCGCACACACACACACACACACACACACACACACACACACACACACACACACACACACACACACACACACACACACACACACACACACACACACACACACACAATGCTTATCCAGCAAAAACATGAACCTATTTGTTGTCTAGTCTAGTCTCGGAGTCCAAATGGAATATTGATCTCCAACGATCCTCTCACTGTATTTCTTATTTCTTCACTTGAACAGCACAATGATTTTTTTCTTCTTCTCCCTCTTCTCTTTTGGCCTTAGAGCCTTTATGGTTTTTGCATGAGCTGGATAGGCTGCTACAAGTATAATGTGGATATAAATGGGGACGTTTGTTGAAGCTGAAGATGTTTTAAGGTGATAATACACACTTGTATTTGGTAGATTATGCAAACTAGTCAACATTCTGTATCTTAAGTCCTTTATTAATGAGCTGTTCATCAGCTCAGCTTTGTATGGCTCATGTCTCACTTTACCGGGTTGGTCAAGGACAAGTCAGTATAAGAGGAGAACATGTTAGGGAATGACGGGTAGCAAGTTATTGTTTAAGAGGGACTCTAAGCTCTTTATTAAATTACTCACTATACCCATTAAATCGTTATGGGAAATAATAATATTGTTACTCAATAACTAGACTTGAAAATATAGGACAAATGCACTAACAGTGTTGATTTTGCAATATAGTTATGTTATGAAGTAATTTACTGTTTTTTAACATTTTGATAAACTTACAAATGCATTTGACTATGTGAAGAGTAAATGTTGTAGATTATGGAGTTCTTCTTGTGACTAATATAGTGTATGTCAATATTGTTGCTTTTAACATTCTGATAACATACTGGGGGAAAGTATTGCAGTTTGAATGTAGATGTGATGAGTTGTTTTCTAGCGTGTTATGCGATACACAGTCCAACCAGTGGTTTCACACTAATCCCCTGAGCTACAAGAGCCAGTAACACGCCAATTATGCTCCAATGTGGGAACAAAATTCCTAGAAAAATGGCTTAGCATCAAATTTCATGACGAGGGAAATTCACTGTTGGCTACATATCATATGCACTAAATATCATATGCACAAACTTAACTGGTGTTTACTTGACAAATCATAACACAATGTGGCAAGCTTTCTATCGTCAAACTAATTACAACTGCTAACACGTTAAGTTAGTGGCATTTGTCAGTTGTCCAGTCCTGCAGTAAAGTATATATATATATATGTTTTATTTTATGTGCTGCAATCTAAAGGGTTACAAAAAGAAAGCAGGGGACAGTGTATGATTGCCTTTTTTTATTTATTTAACAAAAGTCACACATTTCTGACTACGGCACACAACTTTCAAAGGCAACTTTTTAATCACTCAGACAACACGCAGTAGATTTCATGCGCACGGCATTGAGCGCGTTACGAAGGTGGACATCGAAATGCATTATTCAAATCCTGCAGCATCAGCACCTTCAGCGACAGCGAGCCCATTATACCTCATGCATTATCCCGAGCAATGGCGTTAAAATCCAATGAAAGTGGACCTTCTAGTTTTTAACAATACCATGATAATATGTCTGAGATGAGTCTACCAAGCCTTCTTCTTTCTTCTTCTTCATCTTCCTCTCACTCCCGTCGCTCTCGCTGCTCCTCCTCTCCAGCCCCCTCTAAGTGGTTTAACATGTCAAAGTTCTCTCGGCTCATCCATAATTGATCACCACAACGGGAGCATCTTCGCTGCACTTAGTTAACCAGCTATCTGCAGGTGTTCCCTTAGCAACTGACCGGGGACTGAAACATTTGAAGACCGTATGTAGACTCCCAAGTCCCAAAAATGTGAACCCAACGTGTCTTGTAAATCTTGGTGTTTGCTCCTTGTTCCCCGGTTGTGTTCTTGGTCTTAGCATGTCTGCCTGCCCATTACACGGTCCAGGATATGGGTGGAAACCATCTAACGTCTTGTAACATTGGCATTTGCACCTGTTCCTCCGAGGTCACGACTGTGATTTCAATGTCGAGTCTGAGGGATCAGGTCCTTTTACATCGTTAACGTTAACGATAGTCGTGTTTTTTTTATTTTTTTTATGTGGATTTGATTGGATACATTTGCATATTTTACTGTAAGCCCAACTATTTCACATGATATCCCTTGTTTTGTTTACATTTGTTTTATATTCTAACATCTTTTGCAGGCAGATTGTGTGTCAAATGTGGTCCATTATATTTGTCTTTACTTATTTATTCATTCAGATTGGGCATAGATTGGCCGACGCATTCAGAACAACAGCAAACCTTGGTGACGGACCCTTTCTTAAATGCTTTGTGTAACAATAGCTGTAAAAAGACACACCTCACCATGGTAGAACAACTGTCCAGTGGTTGCCCAAATTAGGAAAAACTGAAAAACTAAATGGTCCACAGAGGATACAAATGGGCTGTTGTTGAACCCGGCTCAACCCCAAAACCATCAAGGGGAATGTACTGGCTAAGCTAACCGATGTTGCAACAAAGTAATAGTAGACTTCCCGAGACATGAACCACAAATACATAATTAATCAAGTTAACTAACAACATAAACTAATATAGTTTTACTGACTGTCCGCCGTTTTCTTCCATGTTTCCCTTTTTAAGCGCCTTATGGTGAAACCCACAGCAGGAGCATATTAACTATTAAAGGAAGCTGCAAAAAAATAAACTCATCAACTAAGAGATTGTGAGTGAAGAACAAGAGGAGTGTCATCATCGTGTGAAATGAATAGGGCCAAACTTCTGTTATGTTTTTCATTCTGGACACATGATATCCATTAAACCTCTGTCCTCCCCTCCTTAAAGGGCCTTTTTGGGGAGTTTTTCCCGCTCCTATGCATGGGAACAGGAACAACTCCTTAAGTATTACCATCTTTGTTTCTTTAATACTATATCTTTAAATCATCCCTTCTCATAAGTCAAATTGTAACGGGTTGCATGTAATGGAACCGATCTCTTTTGTTTAACTCCAGTTTAGGATGCTCATGGGAACATAGCTGATACAGGCTGTCGTTGGATTTCACTACAAACCTTTCTAATCGTCTAGCAGCAACTTTAGAGTCTGAAACAGAAGACGTGTACCGGGGCATGTAATGTGCAAAGTATGTTATATTTGACAATCTCAGGAGACTATCTTAAAGGAGTATTTCCCAATCGAGGAAAAATAAACGTGTCTGAGCGTGCGCTAACCTTCGTCTCAGAGAACATGTACTGTAAGCTATACGAAGCCTCCCAGATATATTGTAATCTTTACGTATCAGTTTCCAATGTAGCTTTCTTTCCCCCGTTGTCCTTTTGGAGGAGAAATGCAAACAGGCTGGCTGGCCAAACAAAGAGACTTGTCAATCACCTTTCTGCCTCAATGTGTCCCGTCCTGTGTGCGTGTGTGTGTGTGTGTGTGTGTGTGTGTGAGAGAGCCTGCATGTGTCAACAACGGCCAACCCATCATGTCAGACACCAGAATGACACTGATCGCACACACGCACACACACACACACACACACACACACACACACACACACACACACACACACAGGGGCCAGGTGGCTTCTCTCTGTCATGACAGACCCAGACCAGACCACTGACATCCTCGACTCCCCCGACACCTGAGACCACATCCAGTGCAGCCGACCCGGTTGCAGCCATGCGCAGCTAGCAGTCATTGAATACATTCCCCCCCCCCCCCCCCATCGGAAATTTGCAAGGAACATTTAGTTTTATATTAATATACAGACTGTTGTACCAGCCTGGGGTGCTGTTGTGTGCCATTTTGATCGTTATAATAGAGTTTAAAGGAGTGTGTCTCTGGCCTGTGATATGGCGTCACTGCACGAGTGTGACAGATTTTATTCAAACCAGTCACCTCAACGTGCCACTAAAGAACAGGGATCTGGCCCCAGGATGTTACTGCCCTGGCCTCATGTGCACCATGCTGCCCAGCAGATGCATCAGCAGCAGAGGGGCCTTTTTAATTTCCCTGTATTGTACTGTGTATCTGACAGGACTTCACCATGATGCTTCCAAGTGCCATGGACAAGTACTTGAGCATACTTCATATTCAACCTTGCATATAAACCCTGAGATTAATGATGCTACACCTCCAAATGTATTTTCCCCCTGCACTCTCCTTCCTTTCTTCTTCTTCTCCTTTGCCTTGTAATAACAGAAAGAATGACCAAACATGATCTCATCCACCATTTTTCCATCTGTTTCTGCTCCAGACACACATGGATATTATAAAGTCATGATTCTCTTTCAATATTCACATAATAGAACCAGTACATTGAGCGTAGCCGGGTTAAGGGGCAGATGATGTGTTATAGGCAGTGATTATCGTCCTGAAGACGACGTAGCATAGACAGGCACTTACAATTATTTATTCATAATGCATCCACTGAAACACAAATGCACTTTATTGTCTCATTCTGCATCTTATTTTACCCATAAACCAGGAAATGGGCTGGGGTTCTAATGAAAGAGCCATGTTAATATCAAGGCAGATAAGGGCTGGCATGTGCAGATGGGAGCACAATGTGGAAACCCAATCACAAGTTCCTTCAATCATTCAAAACCAGAACAAGAGGGAATGGATGCATTTGAATATTTTCCTCTACCTGGAGGTATTAAAACTATACAATTTTAATAGCTATTTAACATGCAGTTGCTTTTTGTGCTTGTGATTTTCACAGTTCTGCATAAAAAGCAGGCAAGTAATGTCGGAGTAACTGTGGCAGCTATGGGCATGACATGCTTTTTCAACCACTCCCTGACTTTAATCGCTGCATTAAGGTCTTACTCACTGAGTGGGCTGCTCTCTCCCAGCAGTCTAATTCTGGCTTTCTTCTTTTTTTCCTTCTGTTGTCTTTGCTGAAATGCAAGAGATTTGGGCCACGGAGAACTTTGTACTTCATAATTCAATACATTGCCCCCTTTAGTCAAGCACTTCATGCTTTGAAAAAAAAGAGAAGTTTATTTTAGTCTCACAATTGGGAATTCAGAATGATCTAGGTCTTCTGTATCTATACTCTCTATTGCCATGAAGAGTCAAGGCAGGAAACCACAGAGACATATTGGTAAAGGCAATGTTAAACGTGAGGTGAAGGATAAAAAAGAAGATCTACAGCAATGCAATGAAACAGTGGTTTGGATGCATGGTCAGCTCCAGTCCACCCATGACCTCTGACCCCCTTTCCATGTCAGAGTATCTAAGACAAAACCTATTGCAAAGTTGTGTGTACTCCTTCCAGCAAGTGCATGCCATCAACCAAAATGCTTTCGGGCTCAGGTTAATTAAATATGGTTGATGTTTGCGTTTAGGTCCATTCCCGGGCGCTTTCCAGCAGCCCACTGCTCCTAAATTGCTATGGATGGGTTAAATGCAGAGACCAAATTTCATGTACAGTATGTATGTAAAAAGTGTAATATTACAAATAAAGTTTCTTCTTCTTCTTCTTCTTCTTCTTCTTCTTCTTCTTCTTCTTCTTCTTCTTCTTCTTCTTCTTCTTCTTCTTCTTCTTCTTCTTCTTCTTCTTCTTCTTCTTCAGTGTGCACCCAGTCAGTGAGTGCGTTGTTGAGTAGGTTCATTGGAAGAATTAACCGCAGACTGCTTTATTAACAGCCCAGTAGTCAATGTAATGTGAATAACATCAGCTGGAAACTTTGCCTGAGCACGTCTTTAATCACATCTTGGGAGAAAAGAAAATGAACATGCTTCATATTTATGCGTGCCACAGCTCCAGAGTTTACTAAAGTTGTGGCGGTGGCTGGTCACAAGCAGACACAAATGGCTGTGGATGATACAAAATCTACGTCTCATTCATCAGAAACATTAGTTCCCTTACAACATCCGACTGTGGATCGCTCCTGTGTCGGGGTCACTTGGCAAAACAAAGTAAAAGAGGAAATGAGCGGTGATATGAATATTATGAAGGAGTATGGAGAAGAGGGAAGTCATTCCACCCATCCACGTTTCTTTATTTTCCACTCCGCCGATCACATTTGAATATTTTGAAAGGAGTGCCTATGTTTGCCTTATCATGCATTATTCTGAGGCATTACCTGGGCCTTAACACTGCAATAAAGATGGCTGGGAAGTCTCTCTCCCTTTTTCACAGAGATGCACAACAATAATAATATTCATACACCACCGGCTCAAGAAGAGGGCTCTTTCGTTTGACTTTATAATCCCTTTAAAGATGTGCATGTTCGCAGCAGAGATTTAGCCAGTGTGAATGATACATAAGCTGTTTTTTTTTTTTTAAGGCTGTGATAAAAAAAGACAACTTGAGGCAACGGAGATGAGCAATAACACCTTCAGTTGGGACGTGAAGGGCCACATTGTTGTGGAAATCCTACAATCAGTGTGGACGGTAAGGAATTAAATTATACGGAAAGATACGGGCCAGCTATGTGAAGGCTGCAGGGGTCTGACAGAAATATTTTGGATAGTTTACAATCAAATATACAACTTTTGGATGATACCTTCCTGGAGATGACTGTGAAGCCTTCACAGGGTCAATGTTGTCAGAACTAAGTACACACAATAAATTGGCTAACTTCTCAGAAAACATATCATGGAAAAGTTTTGTCAGATTAGTTTGATGTTTGAAATTATAGTGACACTGCATTATTTGACAATGTAAATACATGAACTGGAAGGTGCAGAATATCTGTATTATATTAATTCATTTCACCAGAAACACAGACCACCTCCCTGCCACACTACTGACCGCCTATCCAACCCACGCACTAGCACAGCATGTAAGACAATGTGTCACATTGTTCCCTTATCGTTAACTTCTTTCATTATACAATGCCCTCAACGTGTTTTTGCCAAAGTGATAAAAGGAGACATTCCTTTTCTCATCGGCATGGCAAAGCAACACTGAAGCATGACAGCTAAAATGTGATACTGCATTGTTTTTTTTGTCCAGATACATTTTTACCTGCTGTAGTGTAGTGAGCTATGTTCTGCAGTCAAAGGACTTCTTGGAAGAGAAAACATCTTAGCAATTACTGTAATCTTTTAGTTTTTTTCTTTTTTTTTTTTGTGGCAACAATTATCATGTTGTTTTCCAGGTACTTTTTAGATTTATTTTCATCATTTAACAAATATAATAAGAAGACATAGTAGGATATAATGGGGGGGGGGGGGGGGGGGGGAATACAGTATTAGCTCCTAAAATAAAATAACCCACTTAATTTTATTAAAGTGCACTGTTCCATCATTATGCAATATTTCTTTCATAATGTGTTGAACTAATTAATATTATAAGTATTTCCTGCTTCCAGGTGTGCACAATGCATTTATTCACTATGCTAAATGCCAATTCACTATCTGCTGTCCAGTTCTGTACCAAAGGTATTTCCAAAAACCTTGGATCATGTAAGATCATGTACCGCATTTTAACATGAACAACATGTGTTTATGATTCATGTTAATATTTGTATTAATTCGAAAATGTTGAAATTGAATTTGAGACTTGACCATAAATGCTTTACTGTTGCTATGTTGATGCAACTAAATATGCAACGTGGACATATTTTCAGATATTTGCATGTTGGTGATGTGACACAAAGCATTTCTTTCAGTTGTTCTGTGCTCCACAAACGACTCCACCGCTCCTGCTGTTCTTTCTTTGCCCCAGTGCTCACAGACAAATAATACGTGTTGGCCTTTCACCCTTCATGTCAAAAAGTTTGAGCTGATTTTAAGAAACAATCCCATTCTCTGTGGAGATGGTTAAGGGAAATGAGAAGGCCTCCTGACTCGGTGATGGAGATTTGTTGCTCGGGGGTTTACACCTTATCCACCTTTCTTTTCCCAAATAAAAAAACGCTTGTGTGACATTAGTATTTGAACAAGTACAGTGCCCTAAAACCATGAATAGAAATACATTTCTTTGCTTCCACCCTGACCCTGAGCCCGAGAGCCCAAAGCCATTTCCTGTCACACGCCCACAAAGGGTCAACCTACCAAACCCTTGAATGAAACCTTTTCTATACCTTTAGGAGACGGACACATAATGGACAGACAGATGGACAGAACAACAGAAGGAAAGAGAGAACCATCCCAGCGTCCGATGAGCTGTTGTTTGTCTCCTTGAGGTTGCCCGCAGCCTTGATGCTTGTTGTCTTGCCTGTGGACTTGTTTTACTCCATTCTCTCCTTCTCCCTCCCTCAATCTTTCTCACTCTCGCTCCGAACTCACCCCGTCACTCTCCCTCTGTCTCGGCCTCTCTCGCTCTCTCTATCCACGCTTCCTTCCAAAAGGCTAAGGATTCCTGCGGCCCCTCTGAGAGAAGTGTGTGAAAATGCACAATGCAGGTCCCCCGGCGTGCCCACCCCACCCGCCCCCCCAGCACAGAGTGTGAGAAGAGGGCCCTGCATTTGATGCCTGACTGACCAAATCTTCTGCCAGATAGCTGGGTCTTTCTATTCCCAGCAGGCACGGCGAGAGCGTGGCCAGAAGTGGTGCGGAAGGAGAGGGGAAGGCACAGTAATTGTACCAAGGTCTGTAGAGACTCCCCACCCACCCACCGACCCACCCCCCAACCTCCTCTCCTAAACCGCTCCTGAACGGCTTCTCAGTTAAAAGGAAAAGTGTCCCTGGGCAGCGAGAGGCAACTTCTCTCCAAAATAACCAAAAAACAGTGTGCACTCATATATGAATAACGTTCAATTTATCACATGAAAGCCCATATATTGAATACAACACCTTGCACTGTCCCTTATTCCATCTATTTTTCAACACTCCCGATGGTGGAAAAAACTGAAAAGCTGCAGTTTAATTCCCAAAGTCACTTTTGGATTGTATTCTGCCAAGGAAATCCATACTGTAAACACTGATTTTTTTTGGTCCAAGAATTGTCATTACAACGACAATCTTTACATATTTGCAGCCGAGAGCAAGGCTTTCTACACATCTTGCACGCAAGACTGTGTGTCTTCTGCTTCTTTGAGACTTTATCACTTAGCGATGCTTCTATTGTCGAGCCATGACAACATCCAAGGGCACGCCAGCAGTTGATTCTTGCCGTTCTGATCTCCATCCAGTGGTGACAACACGAAGTGATCAGGATAGGAACATAAACTTGACGACTATAAATCCAAATATCACTGGCGGACATCAAAAACACAATAGGAGCACGGGAGCACAACAATGGATCCAAGTCAGTGTCACCCTCCTCCCTTTAAAGAGGCTGCTATTGTAATGCTAAATATTTCATCAGCTGGCTGAGAGAGAAGTTCAGAGGGCCTCAGGAGAGAGTGCCATCCGCCACAAGTACTTGTCAAACCTGCACGTTTTCTAGGATATGGCATCTTTTCTCAGCAGCCCGTGAGAGGGAGACAATGAAAGAGAAATGGCCCTTACTCCTCGTTATATGATGTGAAAATCAATGTGGGAGATTGGAAAGAAACTCCTCCCACAAATTACCATCGTTTGGACTAATAGACTAAGAAGGGAAATAAGGAAAATTTCAAAAACAAAGGGCATTCATTTGAAAATAAATATGAATTCCATCCAGCCTACCATAACAATTACATTACATGTCATTTAGCTGACGCTTTTATCCAAAGCGACTTACAATAAGTGCATTCAACCATGAGTACAAACAAGAATCAAGAAAGTACAATTTCTTCAATAAAGTTAAACCACAAAGTGCTATCAGTAGCCTAAGTGCCATTTAAGTGCTAATAAAGTACTACTACGGCGCTACCTTCCTTATTGTACAATACATACAATGGTGGTATGGTCGAAGTTGGGAGTCTATCGACACCCCCTTGTAGGTTCTCTTTGTTCAAGGATGACGATGGTCATTACCGTAAAAGTCGGGTTACACGCCGCTACTACCTTCGGTCAGTGTCCCAGTTTGCTCCCCGCTGTAGCCAGCTGGCGCTCATGCTAGTTCCCCGCTAACTTCCGCTAGCTCTCCGCAAACTTCCACTAGCTCTCCGCAAACTTCCGCTAGCTCTCCGCTGGTAGCGGGACCAGCCCCGGTTCGACACCCGACTTGGGCAGAGGGGACGTGGGCAGTAGCAGCAGCAGCAGCAGCGGCAGCAGCAGCGGGGAGCTAGCAGCAGGAGAGGGGAGCTAGTAGCTAGCGCTGCTCCTAGCTTGCTACAGCTGACCGGAAGTAGGAGCGGCTTGTAACCCGACTTTTACGGTAGATCCTCAGCTTGCATCAAAAGTGGTTCAAAATGATTGGAAGGGTTCAAAGTGCTTGATTTATAGGGATCTCACTTTTGCAGGGTCAAGAAATAACTAGCGAGAAGCAAATTAGCAAGTTGCCTCACAGCCCTAAAAGCAACAGAGGCTCCTGTGGAGTGTGCGGCAGCAGCATTCCAACTCATAGGCTTTGAAACGCTTTCATCTCGCCAAACAGTGAGCCACTGTTACAAGGGCTTGACATTGTCACACATTGTAAAAGAGGAACAGCTGCTGTGAGCATCGAAAGGATGTTGTGCGTTCCACAAAGCCAGAGCACGCACGAGAGGATGGAAACGAGAAGCCGGTAATAAGCTGCACCACCCTCCACCGAGCAGAACATATCGGGTTCTTAGCTAAGTAAAAATGTAGCATCACTTCAGTCCTTTCAAATGCACTAAAAGCTCAAGTAGACTAGCAGAGAAAATATATCCTTGACTCACTTTGCAAAAGTGAGGACCAAGAACAATTCTGGCTTAACAGACTGCAATTTAAAAGACTGCAATACAGGGGAATGAGAGAGCCCTGAGCACAAGGAGCTCCCGCTGTGGGTCAGATGGCTGGAAGAGGCAGACAATGTTTAGTCCCACTATAAACCCCGGCTTAATAGAGGCATGAACCAATGTACGTATCCAACATGACCCGATACAGAGAGTCCTAACATCAGAATCAGCTGGAGGAGAGTCCTCTCTCTTGGACGAAGATGCTTCAGAGGGCGTCTGAGCAGTGTTTTCTGAAGGGTCCCCATCCATTTCAAAGATCCATGCTCAGCGCTGCACATTTTCTGCATTTCTTCCAATTCATTACCCCCTCGCCCACATGTATTATTCTGCCCGCTACGCATTCCCTCTCGTCTCTGGGGTCAAATTTATTGGTTGAAGCATTTTGACTCCATTTACCTTTTAAAAGCCACCGTTTAATGCTCGATATTTTCTCTCTCGGTGCTGTTCCTCGATAGCCTGGGATCTATGAGATGGCCTTCCTTCTGCTCTGATGAGCAGCATCACTTTGTTCACTTTGCCATTACTGGATATATTGGAGATGAGTTTGGTCAGCAGAGTTTGTTAATTAACATATGTTTCACAATATTGGTCATTTTATTAATGGATATACAGTAAATACATATATATAATTTTTTTCTTCGTGGCTGAATATTTCCTGTTCAAGAGTAACACAGTCAATGAGCTGTGGTTCACGTGGATTTAAAAAAAAAAAGATAAACTATTTTGCTATAATGATAACATATAGTACCGAGGTGAAATCATAGGCAATTATCATATGCTGTGTATATTACATATATTTAGAAACAAAAAAAGAGAAACCTAAATTAACTAGTGGTCTGGTGTTATATAGGACATGATTCTCCTATCTCACTTCTCTGTGTAGGGGGCGGGGGGCATTATGCATATTTCAGATAGATTTAAGCAGCGTCCTGTGGGTCCTTTAAGAGCCCATCATATTTATGAGGATGACATATTATCACCATCAGGAGAGTGTTGCAGAAACTCAGAGGAGATGACTCTAATTGTTGCTGGCATTTGGAAAACACACACGACACACACGTTTATAAGCAGGGCCGGGTGGCAATTGTAATTTACCACCCAATTCCAGCCTTTTTTGCATTGATTTTAATTCACACATGATCATTTGTTTGTGCTATACACTGAATATGTTTTGCTGAGATTGTCATATTGTCATTTTCTCTATTTGTTTGCTATCAACATTATGATCTTGAAGGTACAAAGACGATAATTGAATTATTGCAAAGCTTTCTCAGAGACTGAGACTGGGTGATAGCTAATGTGACCATCCACTCCAAGAGATTCAACTATAGTCTTATTTGGAAAATAAAAAAGTATTTTAGGCCAAAGAGTAAAACATCCCAATAGAAAAGAGTTGTACATTGTTAGTTAGACCATAGAGTCCTGTGTTAGGACCCCCAGCAGTGTTACAAGCATTCACGTACCCATGGACATTCATTCTCATACACACTCTCACAGGCGTACACTACACGGGAGGACACAGTCATATTGTAAGTGGGGGCCACGGGCATCGGCAGGACAGAGACATAAATCTTGGTGCCCTGAGGACAGGTGTGGCAGCCAGCGAGGGAGAAGTTTAAAGGCCCACACAGCTTTGATTCACTGTAATTGTCACAGTACAGTAGAGGACAGCGCTGTTACCTCTCCACTGAGACCACGGCCGTGTGTTAGCTTAAAATAGATCTTGCGAAATGGATTGCAATGAAGTTGCAATTAGTTGGAATTAAATTTGTGAAGGCCTGCTCTCAAAAATTACAATATTAGATGAACGGTGATGGGAAATAGTTATTATCGTTTTAATCTTTTTCTTTAGAGGTTACACTATTGATAATTCACTCCAGTAACTTCTCTCTGTAATTGTCCGTGCACGGCAGAGGCCGAGCCGATACAAGTACACAAGAATAAAGGGCCAAACCAGTGCACCCAGAAGGATTACACAAGCAGCCATTACACAAGTCCCCAGTTGTTTGTCTGCTGGACGATACAAATATCTACAATAGTTCAGACTGCATTTAAATGTGATGAACTGTGGAACAATATTCACATAGTTTACTGAAGAAAAGATGGAAATTATACATTGTAAAAACATTACATATCCAGCATTTGGGCCAAGCATTAGGAAGAGAAAATGAGAAAAGGAAGATTTTGTATTTCGAGAATTAAGTAAAAATGTTAAGAATAATCTTGAAATACCAATCCGCGGAATAAAAACAACTTTTTTAGAATATTTTTCTAACTTTTGGTAATAAATCAAACACTGTCGGCATTTTCAAAATGCTAAACATATATAAAATCCACCTCGTCTCATTTTTACCTCATTCCTGGCCCTCATACTGCGTAAAATTATACTCAAGCATAGGTTCAAAAGTATTTACATCTAAATGTACTAAAAGTACCTGAAGTAAAAGAGCTCATTCTGCAGCATGACTTGTTTCAGAGAAATGGATATTATATTTCTGAATTATAATAGTATGTTACTTTAATATTGTATAATATTGAATATGTAATATTAAAGGTTGGGATAATGGTAATACAGCTAGCTAAAGAGACAGAGGAGTAAAAAGTAAAATATGTGCCTCTTAGTAAAGAATGTGCCTCTTAGTAAGAACTTAGTAAAGTATACGTAGACAGTAAAGTACCATCAAATGGAAATACTTAAGTAAAGAAAAGTACTAGTGCATCAAAAAGTACTTAAGTACAGTACTAGTATACAACTAACAATTAGCTTTATCTTTCACCTTTGCTCTTTATAATGAGTTATATCCTGCAGATCTATGACATGATTGACAAGTAGGAATGCTGTGTTTGTCCAAGCAGGCCCCCGATTGCATCAGTCACACCTGGCGACTGCCTTGGGCTTACCAGCCTGTAATTTCATGGCTCAAAAGTACAATGTCTCATTCTGTCAACATTCTCTCCTGATGGAAGGGTGCTCATTTGCTGCCATATCTAGCATGCATCCTGCAATGTTGTTTGTTTGGCATGAATGTTGCACGATATATTTACAGCATCCTTATTTTGCATGATTTTTAATCCTTCATGTTGTGGACAGAAAGATACTTTGAGACAAGAGAAGAACGCTGTTTTTTTTCTCCGAGAGAGATAAGATTGAGATTGATGGCAGCTGCAAATCACTTTTTGGTCCAATCGGAGACGTTCAATGACGGTGGTCGACGATATATTGTCGTCTTATGTAACTGTAAGTTAGAAAAGCGGGCTCTCTCTCCCTCTTGCTCTCTCCTCGTATGTAAACCACACATTACAAATCACCTGCGAGGACTCTCTAAGTACACACTGCTTCATAAACAATAAATATTTATCTCTTTTTTTTACTTCTCCCCTTTGCGCGATTATTAAGCTAAAGCACTTTGCTGTCTTCCCCTTCCTACTTATCTTATATCTCAGAAATAATTAACAATAAGATATGCCTCTGCTCCTTCAACCGTTGTGATAATGGTTTTCAGATAATCAATATGCATATGGTTGTATATTTAAATTAGGATCAATACTGTATGCTTTGCTTAAGTAATACTTTACGCTAACAGGACATGTCGTTAGTTAATTTGGGAGCAGTGTTTAAGTACCCAGATGACTTTGGAGTAAGGGCTTGAGAGGAATCCAGATGAGCCAGAGGTGTTAAAGGTAGCGAATACGCTTCATCAGACAGTTATGATCCTTCTGCAAGACTGTATGATTCAATTTACTCTTTAGATTATTAAAGCACACATGTTGAACAAAACAAAACAACACTAGTATTCAACACACGCTATTTCTTTATTTCTTCTTAATTACTGCATACATGAGGTTTGGGATCAGTCACTCTCATGGAAAAAAAAAAAAACACAGAGCCACCTTTTAATAGTATTCAAAAGGAGGAGAGCACTTAAATGTGTCTGAACGTCATGTTGAACTTTACCATCCACGGCCGCCGAGGAGCCGGGGGCAACAGTGGCAGGAGTTCAAAGGTCAGGCAAAGTGCAGTGCTTTATTACCGCTGGAAAAGTCATCTTCTATCAATCGATTTTCAAATGATCAAAAGCCCCAGAAGGCATTGATGCTTTATTATCGCCACATTCAAACCGATATAAGAGCACAGGTGACGAAGGAAATAGATGTTCGATTTTGTCATTTTTTTTTGTAATTTACTTTATTGATTAGCATTATTCACAGTAATCGCTATCATGGTGGATAAAAATCTAAATTTTCGAAAAATGTACATACATGAATGTTGTCTAAATTCGACAAAGACAATCTAAATTCCCCATGCATTATTATATTATACAGGGGGGAAATGATTTAGTTGAATGTGAGTAGTCTATCAGGGTGAAATAAAACATGTAGGCGGGTGCACGGTATGCATGTGTGTGCACGGATAGGTGCTCATTCATGAATATGTGTATCCGTGTGTGTTACCCCCCTGCTCTTGACAATGGAGCCCTCTTTAGATTTGCAGCTGATGGCGTGTCACGCTGAAATAGATCCCCCTCAGCACTGACACCAGAAGTCAGACAGTTTGATGGTTCCCCAACTTGGGTCGCGCTCTGTGATTGACGGTTGGTAGATTGCCTGCCGACCAAACATGAGTGTGAGGGAGACACAGCCTAGTCAATATCCCCCCGCCTCCTGATGTGTTTTAATGCCTGCGCATCCATAGAGGAGAGAGCCCACACCTACACACACACCACACACACACACACACACACACACACACACACACACAATGGTGTTATCAAAGTTTACTTTCTGTCTCTGTGATATTAGTTGTACTTACGTGAGGAGTTTGTGTTTGTGTTTGCAGATTTTTTTTGGGGGGGGGGTTGCAGCAGATGACTTGACGTTGCACACCCGAAAACATAAAGACGATCACAGTCACACATTAAGACAAACACAAATTAAAACATGTGAAGACGCCATACGACGGCATCACGACGTACCAGAAGGGGAGTATGCGGTGATCTGGAGAGGATGGATAAAAGTGAGTAGTGTTTTTAGACGTGTAGAGAGAGAGAGAGAGAGAGAGAGAGAGAGAGAGAGAGAGAGAGAGAGAGAGAGAGAGAGATAGAGTGCAGTTACTTTTCAAGAAACCATGAAACAGACACAGAGGAACGCAAATGAAAAAAAGTGTATCAAAAGGAAAAACGGATACAATGAGAAGTGGAGAAACTTACAGGCTAACAGATGTGACCCAACTGTGAGAGTGAGAAACTGACAATGCACAATATATTACATTAATATAAACCTGCACATAATACATGTGTAGAGACACAGCATGAATAATAATAATGCACTGAAATGCTGGGAAACCAACTGAGGAAAAACAATTAAATATACATTTAAAAAGAGCATGAAGAAAAATAACAAGGAAATACATAATGTCCTTAAGTGAACCTGAATAAATACCATTATAGAATACAGTTATTATGTGTCCATCAACTACATCTTAACAGTTGTTAAATTAACTGTTTAGTTTTCTCCACAGATTGACAACAATTCTACAGTGGAGTGGTCTGGATATATGAATTGAATAAACACACACACACACACATACGGTGCACTCTTACAGACACACACACACACACACACACAGAGGCCGGTGAACTGAGGCCATCATCAAATCACGCTGAGCATTGTTACATTTGAACAGGAGAGGCAGTGGGCCGGAAAGACCCTGTGTTCGTCTGAGAGAGGGTAAGAGAGGGAACAGTGCTCTCTGTGTGTGCGTGTGTGTGTGTGTGTGTGTGTGTGTGTGTGTGTGTGTGTGTGTGTGTGTGCGTCTGTGCGTGTATAGTAGGAAGGAGTGAAGTCAGAAGGAGAGAGGGAAGAAGTGGTCACTAGACGCAGAAGAGGGAACAGAGAGAAGGGAAGCTAAAGTGGTGAGAAACTACAGAAATGACAAGAAGGCTACAGAGGGACAGAGCGGAGAAAAGGGTAGATAGGTTGAGGAAAGATGGAGAGTAAAGTGAAGTAAAAGAGGAGAGGAGAGAGGGAAAAGAAGCGGGTGATTGGAGTGTAAAAAGGAGAAGCGGGCAGAGGGGGTTTATGGAAAGGCAAGGAGGCACCCAGGGGAAGACAGAGGAAAAAGGGTTGAAAAGGTGGGAGGAGAAGTGTAGAAAGGAGAGGCTGAAGCCATGGGGGAATATCTCCTGTTGCCCATCCATGCTACTTCTGCAGGTCAGCGATGAATTCCTCCTGTTTTACTTTCTAGATGCACGCTCTCCTGCTTCTGTGTTCTAACCCCTCTATGTTTCTTTCAGGAGGATTATCCTCCATTCCTATATGGATAGAGGGGATTGGGGGGGAAAGAAAAGAAAAGAAAAAAACACATAAGTGTGTATATTTATTTGAAGATGGATTGTCAGTCTTTAAATCACATAAGGGAAACAAAACAAGAAGGGAGGGAGACAAAAAAAAGAAAAGGTCATTCTGATGGTTGTGACCAGAGGGGGTGTTTGGTGCAGGGAAATTGCAGTGTATTGCTTTTGTGACAGAGGAAATGTAAACTGGCCGTGTGGGTGTGTGACCTCTCGGAGTGGAAGAAGGGGGACTAAATGGACACAAAACAGCCCCTGGGAACGTTCTCAATTCCTAATGTAACTAAAACAGTTATGCGGACGTGGCGATAGATGATTGTTTCTTTATGTGCCCGCGAGTCGTCATTGCAGAACATTTTTGCGAATATGATGACGCCGGTGCAGAGGTGTGAAAGTCAGGTCAATCACTCAGAGAGGAAAAGGTGTCAGAGGAGAATTTTAAATTAAATCGTGCTATTTTATTTTGCACTGAAAATAAGACATGTAAAACAAATAAATGGTGGAATTAATGACATTCAAAATGCATGTAAATGAAGCAAAGATTGACATTTTTACGGTTACGCCTCAGTACAAATGGATGCAAGTTAGTAAAACATTAAAAAATAAAAGCAAACAAAGCTTTACAATTGTTTATTTTGTGTATCCCTCTTTCCCCAAATGCTGATAAATCAGTTGTTTTCTAAGCAGTGAAGTCAGTGTGATGCTGCTGGTGGGAAAGCCTCCCCAGTAGTGGGGTCCGGAGCTTGTGGAAACAGTATAAGAGCTGCCACCTGCTGGCATCTTGAAGTATTGCAGCCGTGCTGCTCAAAACCAGGACATAAAAGCACCAGATACAGCGTGAAGCAAAGAAACACAGACACATGCATAAAGTAACCATACAGTAAATATAAGTATATAAGTGTGGAGCTCAAATGAGTGAAATCAAAATGAAATACTGACACAATGGATAGTAGATAGAGGCAAGGAACATCACATAGCTTTACATAAGGTCATTCTAAACAGGATATGTATCTCTCGAGCTGTCGCAGAATTATAATGAAGAAATAAATACATCATACAGCGTAACACGAATCTACGGGGAGAAAAATAATATGTGAAAAAACATGTTTTATTATTTCATGTCCTCGTCGAGGTATACATTGACTGATGTAAATGTAACATTCTCCTGTGCAGCAGCCCATTAACGCAGAACTAAACAGTCCATAATGCGACATCGAAAGCTTAACAGTTGACTGGGCCCAGTCACACCTTATCAATGCTGCGACATTTAAACATGGGCCTGGACATCACGTCTGCGCCATGTGATTTAATACCTCTTAAGCACCCGATGCAACACACACACACACACACTCGCACAAATACATCCACGAGCACACATTCGCTTTGTTTTTCTCCCTTTCCCTTCATCCCACGTGTGGTTTTGCAGATGTAAAGCAGGCTTTTATTGTATTTTACTGCGTGTGAATACAAACCCCAAAAACACACACATGGGGGGGGAGTGTAACATTATTGTATATAAAAAAAAAAAAATCAAAGCATGATGCAAATGTGTTTGTGTGTTCAGTGAGGTAAAGTGTCTGACTCTTTTCCGTTACTGTTGATAAGTTAACCTTTAAGACACCCGACACTGGTCTTTAATAGGTCGCACGCTGCCCTCTCACTCCTCTGTCAGGAAATCAATGGAGTGAAAGAAGAGAGAGGTGAAGTTTGAAAATAATCTTCCTAGCTTGTCTGATTACGTGTGTGTGAGTTGCATGTGTGTGTGTGTTGTGTGTGTGTGTGTGTGTGTGTGTGTGTGTGTGTGTGTGTGTGTGTGTGATTAGATAGCCTTCTTCTCGAATTGCAACTGCAGTATAGTGTTAAAATATTCGTGACAGATTAGTTAAATCACATCTTCTTTTAGAGTAATTATGTTCCTACAGTAAGCTACGATCCTGCATGAACAGTTTAGGTCCAGTGGCACATTCGGTGCCAGCGGGCAGTCGGGGTGTCCTCGATTGGAGGGGTTGCTTTCAAACTCTGAGATCCTGGATTACCGAGCTCAATCTCACGCTGACGATGAGCACGGCCTCCTTGTCTCTAGCTGAGAGAAAGCAATCTAAAGCGAAAGAGAGACATTGATATACCACTATCCCTGATGTATTTACATAATTGTAAAGCCACAACAGCAACGACAGAAAACACACACACACACACACACACACACGCACACACACTGTGGCAATGACTTTGTACACAGCCACAGTGGAGACAGAGTGTGGTGGATGGGAGACCTGTGTTTTGGTGTTGAATTGATTTTCTCTTCAAATAGAATTATGTGACTGCTCTTGTTTCTCATCCAAAGCGTTACTATTTCATTTGTTCAGGATCGGGTCACCGGGACACTCCTGATGAGGCCCAGAGATACTACCTGTGAAACACAGAGAGGACACAAGTACGCACACACACACACACACACACGCAGTGTATAACGATTGCACACACACACACACACACACACACACACTCCGGCATCGTCGGGTCAATCAGGATGTGTATCCCAGAAGTCATTAGCCCTTAATCAATTTGGTCATTTGAAACAACGGTGGCACTCCACTCGTTCCAAACATGAAGGTCAGTTTACTTGTCATAGCGAGTACTTTGACTAAAACAGTTGTATGAAGTCTTAACGTTTAGGAAATAAACCCTGGCAACATCATGAAGGTTATTTCGCATAGTTGTGATTTATACAAACGTTAATGTCAAGTGTTGAATGAAAGATACTCTTGGGTTGCATTATGGGAAATGTGGGGCGTGACATATGTAGGAACTACAAGTCTGCTTTGATCTTTGATCATTCTTTATCAAATGTTATTCTTCCTCTTCAAAGGCTCGAAACTTTATGGAAGTGTAATAACAAATTGTCTGGACTGGAAAGGTAATAAAAGGTTCATTAGAAAAACCTAATTTGAGAAAGAGGAGGGGGATTCACAGAGAGGAAGAGAGAGGGAGATGAGTTTTGGCAGCTTTAAACACGCCAGTGGAAACTCAAACTGCCTGGTTGACATCTGGTGCCTCTGGTGGGCTCGGATCATAATCAATAATGGAAGGAGTAGAGCGCACTACTCCCTCTTCTGTCTACTGTATCCCTCTCTGCACTGTCCTTCTTTCTTCTGTCCACTAATCCATTGTTCTCTCATCTACTCATTTAACCATGAACAAGCAAACTGTATATGGCACAAAAAAAGTGTTTTAATGGAACATGTGTTTTCTTTTTTAATCCTCATACATGCCACTTTTCACCCAGTCAAACCTGACTATTCTGTACCTATTTGCTTTTGTTGTATGATCCTGATAGGTGATCTGTTTGAAAGCATAATTCCAAGTTAGATACACTGAAGAGAACAGATTGTTACCGAAGCATTTTCCTTTCCAGGTCCCTTTTGTAAAGCTTCCTCCCACTACTACACATTCCTCACCTTGGAGACCACCATCATAAACCACACCCCAAAAGTCCTTCCTGTCACCCATATCCACGTTTGCAGACCACCCACAGCAGCAGATCGTCCGGTATCTGATTACTTGTCTGATTACTTGTACATACATCTCCTTTCTTCCCTACAATATTCCAGAACCCTTTCTATCTCCCCTCCTCCCGATATCCGTGTCTCCCCTCCTCGGTGGGACCCCCCACACCAGTAGCAGATTGTGGGGCCATCATCCCATTCCTCTTCTCCCCAATCCCCTGGCCACTCTTTAGGTTTCAAACTCCATTTGGCTGATCTATAGGCTTCTCCTTGGTAAACGAGTCTGAAGTGGTTTGGACAGTTGTAGATAGCTTGTTGGAGGGCCAGCTGCCACATATAGCACTTATTTATTCATCTCTACATTGATTAATGGAGAGCGGGGTCACAGGTCAACCTTTTATTGTGGAAGAAGCCGGACCGGAAAACAAATAAATACTGATGTTTTCTTTTGGTCTGATGTAGTTTTGATCAAACTGTCAGTAGAGGGGAAGTGGTTTTATCTATTTTGGTAACAGTCGAACAAGAAGAAAGGTTAGATATTGGATGAACAGTTTTTTGAGAATGTACAAAACCTTATAACAATGCTCGGCTTGTCAAATACAGAAAGACACTTCTTTAAAAATAATGGTTTGGCTTTCACTCCTCATATTCTAACAGTATCTTATGTATTGCATGTAATGTTTCTGTTTCTGACCATTTTTACATTCATAATTCCCAAAAATGTTGCTCTAACCGCCACACGGTGGAACATCTCTAAATGTGTGCACAGATGTATGTGTGTGTGTTTGTGCATTTCATCAGATCATGCTCCTCGAAGGCAGATTGATTGAAGTCAGTTTGATTGCGCAACTTTTGCTAAATTATTTTCTTAGTATGCAAAAATAACTTTGCAATTGGCAAATGTGTCCAAAACCAATGCAATGAAGCCGCTTTGAAAGATTTGTAGAACTCCTAATGTTTACGGTTAAATATGTTTTAAATATTTAGGGAACATATATTGGAATTATTTCCATTGGATGAAATTATGTCGGCATAAAAAACATTGTCCTGGGTTCCAACAGTGCAAACATCTCATTATAGCTTCCATATAGCGTTACAACCAGCTGATACACAACGGGATACTGTCAGACAAAAGAAGATTGTAACAATGTTAAAGTTACTTCATGGGACACGGACAGGGGAAACGATCAGGTTGAGGCAAAGCGCCCCCTAAGTCTGAAACAGATTTTAAAACGCTGTATACAGCCAACAGGGAAGCTAATTAGAAACAATGTGACACACTTTTGCACAGAGGAAAATACACGTTTGTGTTTGAGTAGAAGCCATCGAGATCACCAGCTGCCCTGCACACGATCGGCGTGTAGAAAGCGGTGCTGGTCGTCGTGTATAACCAGTTGATTGTGGACATAAACTGCAGACACAGACGTGTAAACATTTTATTTGGACTTATAATGTGCTGCCTGTCAACAGAAAGGGAAAGAATCCACAACCGGTGTGACCCGACGCTCAGCATCTTGCCCTGCTGATTGGCAGTAATGCTATTTAATCAAATGTCAAACAGCACAGGTTTATGGTACACAGGCCAACCTTTGAATCGCTGCTTCAAGTGAATGGAATGTGCGCGCACACACACACACACACACACACACACACACACACACACACACACACACACACACACACACACACACACACACAAACACAAACAAACATACTGAGACACACACAGGGGCTTAAGCACACACACAAACAAACACACACTGAACGCGTTTTACTGAGCAGTCAAAGCTTTTGAGTCAATAATTTTGATATCAGAAACACTATTCTGTCCAGTGTGTGTGTGTGTGGGGGGGGGGGGGGGGGGGGGGGGGGGCAAGGGGGAAAAGTCATCACTCGAACGTCTTGTTCATGCGCTTGTCATTTATTCGCTGCGGTATATATACAGGGAAACATTCTCAGATTTCAAAAACTCCCCTGCCATTTCAGAAATAATTGGCCAGTTCCTCGTGCTGAGCAGACTCCACGTCCAGTAGATTTATTTTCTCACGCAACAGAGCTGCCAAAGCTCTCTCTCTCTCTCTCTCTCTCTCTCTCTCTCTCTCTCTCTCTCTCTCGCTTTTCCTGCTGACAATGTGTCAACATGTAGATGTCAGCAACAATAACAATAAAACTGTTCTGTGAATGATTGAGATCTCACTTCGGTCCGGTGCCATACAAGCTACATTACAATGAAATACAACCGGCTACGTAGTGTGTGTGTGTGTGTGTGTGTGTGTGTGTGTGTGTGTGTGTGTGTGTGGTGTTGTGCAGTGCAATCTAGTATGTAGAGCTGTGGGTTATTAAATTAAATGGAACTGTTAAAATCACGGGTTTTCGTAAAATGGTTACCTTCAGCTTTCAAACAATTATTTGATATCTCAGCAAGTAATAAAGGCTTAAGAGCTTAAAATGTGTGTGTGCGTGTGTGTGTGTGTGTGTGTGTGTGTGTGTGTGTGTGTGTGTGTGTGTGTGTGTGTGTGTGTGTCCACTCCAGGCTACCTGTGTTTCTATTCATGTGTGTACTTGTGCTTATTACAGTAAAAATCCCTGCGTTTTGACATCCATCCTCGTGTTGAATCAAGTCAAACTCACACGCCGATGACTGCTGAGCTAAGGGTAAATTAGAAGAAAAAAAAACACTCATTGACTCTGTTTTGGTTTCTTCCCCAGGCTTACTTCTTTCATTATCTCCTCATTTGTTCCCGTCCCCCAAAGTGCCGCGCACTACTACACACCCGCTCTCAATCTCAGTAGCTGTCTTACAGAAAAAAGTGCAAATAAATAAATGAAATAAAGTCTGCCGCCATCGTGACCTCCACTTCTGTAAAACTGCTAGTGAACTAAAATAACATGAACACAGGCTGAATATTTAACCATGTACCATGAGTTATTAACAACAAAGTCCAGTGTGCGTGTTTTGATCTCATACTCATGACAGTTTTTCATCACAAAGACAAAAAAAGAACAGAAAAGGGGATGCGTTCAAACACTTTCGGACCTTATCAATCCCATGAACTGTTTCCGGCTGTGTTTTCTCTGCTATATTTCCATTAGCGGGTCTTCAGCACATGTTGGACATTACTGGGAAAAGAGCTATTCCTCCAGAGCGTCTGATGATTGTACGGTGGTGCTTCAACCCAGAATAATTCCATAACTCATCCACTCTTCAGTCATGCAATCCTGCCTAAAGGGTATGGACCAACCATGATGGGAAGAGAGAGAGGTGAAGGGCCTCGTATCATAGCGAAGGAGAGGCCCTGTGAGCTATGGGATTGTTATGGAGCGCTATGGATGAATCTTATCTACGCAGTTATGAGCAGGAGGATTTAAGCCCCCTTGACATTTACCTGGAGAGCTTTTCCCAACATCTCTCTGCTCACCTTTCATTTATCTGTCTCTGCTGTTGGCGAGTCCTCCCTCTAGTACAGTGGCATCCATTTATTTTGAATCATAAAGGGTACAATGGTTTACATTAGCTCCAGTGCAGCCAAGCCACACCAAAAAAACAAAAAAAAACACCACACATGCAACATGCATAACTGGTCCAAAGCATTTGGGATCCATCTGCAGTGTTATAGTAAAGCAGTGGAGATTAGTTATTGATTTTGACATGGCAATGTAAGATCACACAGAGATCACACACTACTGTGTTGAGCTTCCGGCTAAATGTACAGAACCTCCCAAATAGTGGATAGAGATACTGTATGTATTGCATATGTTGTCAATTTGAGGAATTACAATAGATTAATGAACTGGCAGCTGCTTGCTCATATTGGTTGTGAATACTCATGTAGACAGCTGCCATATTTTGGCAATATGTGTGGAATATAAGGCAAATATGGACCGATATTAGAGTTCCGAATTGGGCTGACGTTTTGTTTCAAGGAGTTTGTATGAACAATTTGAATACCACCATTTTAATAATAATTTAAAAAAAAGACCACCGCTGCTCCATTCCACAAATACGTAACACACTTTACAGAGATAACAAATCAAAATGTTTAAAAGTCCTTTAATCCTTATGGGATTTCTAATGGAATTCTCTGGAATTTGTCATTGTTATTTACTACACTATGAGTTTGAGTAAACATTTCAAAACAATAGCCAAAGAGAGAAATATAACCACAGTATACTTAATATGACACAAGGGAGAGGGAATTGCATACAGCTGTAGACATATAAGGAGTAAATTGATTGGCACAATTATTCAAGACACAAACTAATAAACAAAGACGACATAAATACAAAAAGCTCCTTTAAGCAGCTACTTCCAGCCTAACTGCACTCATAATTCCCTCTGATAGTTCCCTGGGGATCAACTTTCCTTTCAGGCTGTGTGCAGTCCACACACACACACACACACACACACACACACACACACACACACACACACACACACACACGATCCCGCTCCATCACGACTAAAAATGAAGAGTTGCTTAAACGGCTGCTTCAGTCCCCCACAACCAGCAGTAATAAAATATCTCCAGTGTGCATTCTGATCAATGGAGGAGAGAAGAGACACAATCTGGCAGGGTTAATGGGCCCCATTCCACTTAAATACCATGTGAGTGACTCTGGGGAGACAGAGATGGAGGGAGAGGAGGAGGGACTGAAAGGTGGAAAAGAATGGAAGAGAGGGAAGAAGAGAAGATATGATGTCGGGAGAAAAAGAAACGTATGAAGAGGTATTAGGGAAAGAAGGAGTATGAATAATTGAGGCTGTGTAAAGGGGGACGGACGCCTGGGTAAACGATAGAGGGAGATGGAGGATACGATGAGGAGTGAGGAAGAGAGGAGAGAAATGAAGTAACTAATTATGTGTGTGTAAGGACTCAGATATCATCAACACTGCACATGTGCAGATCTATTTGCTAATTTGAGACTTCATATTTGAAAAGAGTTCAAACTGGACACGCCAATGGAACCGAGATGTACTTTAGGAAGGGTGCGCGTGCAGGTGCGTGTGAGTCGGAAAACACACGTGTGCGTTCCCCGTCTACTTGAGGGAGCCGTGTGTTCTTCAGCTGCTGCTCAGGAAGGGATTGAGTGTCACTTGAAGGGGGTTTTCTCTCATCTGCTTGCCAATAGCACTCGCAGTGCTAGCAGCAGGTGATTATTGGCTGAACGCGGTGGCCATGCTGCTGTAAACTAGCCGTGGAGAATGTCCCAACATGGTCCCGTATCCACCTTAGCGCATCACAACACTTACGGCATCGGTACACCCCCGTGATGCAATTGTTTCCACGAGATTAATGTAGCATTTTAATCCTAATATAGTTCCTGACTAAGTGAACTCCAAAGTGATACGTTGTATATACAGTATATCCTTTGATATACGGCATCATTAAACTGAATGATGTTGTATTATTAAAAGACCTCTTGATACCAATCTACTGAGCAAAAATCAAGCGAGTATTTACACACACACCTACAGACCTACACACACACACACACACACACTCCAATCTGAATCTCTGTGTCTTTATAGGTTGAACCAGCTGCATCTGTGAACACTGATACCAGCATTGATCCAACCTGGGTCTTTGTAATGGACTCCAATAACAACTCCATTACTGCTGGCACACTGATTAGTGTGTGGGGCCGACTATAAAATTAGCTGCAAAGGAGCCCTCCAGGATGCACACACACACACACAGACACACACAAACAAACACACACACACATATACACACACAGCAACATGCATTCTTACAGATACTACTCGCATGCTATCCAATCAGGCACTGGGGGGAAATGTATGCATGGGCAACACAGACATTACAAATTCACACAGACGAGTGCACACCCACATCCACACATGCTGTGTCAATAGTCATCCAGCATGCAGGCAGAGATTAGCCGGCTGCAGGAGAACAAAGGTGTTCCCTCCATTGGCAGCCCGGCGTCCTCCTCGTCACATTTGAGCCCGGATATTGATTTCCCTGAACCCCCTCTTACGTCTCTCTCTCTCTCTCTCTCGCTCTGTGTCTCCTTTCCGCCGTTACTTCAAAGACGAGTACGCGGCGCGGTGGAGGTGCACGTGTAGCGAGGAGGAGCGGGGAGGTGTGCGGTGACACGGCGGGCAAGTGCATGCGCACAAACACCCCACGACCACTCCTCTTTGAACCCAAGTTCAATGAGGGATGTGTGTATCCGTCGCCTCTTTTTCTATAGGCACAAAGTGGGGCCCCCGGTTTGCATCGGGGGGTAAAAACCACAAGGCAAATTAAATCAATGGGCTTCCCACTGGCAGATGGCTCACTTTAACACTCAGTTAGCCTTTAGATAATTGAGGCGTTGACTCTGCGGCGCTCGTAAAAAAACGGATGGCTTGTTTATACGTTTCACTGAAATAGATCAGCAGAGGTTAAATAAATGGAATCCCATTTGTCAAGAAGAGGAACCCTGGTAATAATAAATCCCCCCCTCTCATCCACTACCCCTCCCTCTGCAAACACCTCCACTGTTCGGCCTCATAAATAGAGCAGAGGGAAGATGTTACCCACTCGCCACGGCCGTCCGCGCAGCCCGGCCCTTCAACGCCATTTTGCCATTGATAGGGCCGCCCTGCTTAATGAAACGGTCCTTCCTTCCCCTCTTCTCCGCTTGTTTTTTTTCTTTTTCTCCTGGCCCTCCTCCCTCCTGCACGCAGTGTGATAAGTAGCGAACCAGCGAAGCCTGTAATTACAATCTTACCGAGGAACCCTGGCCCAATCTGTGTATAAATCTCGCCATCCAATTACAAGATGTAATAATTTTGCAGTCAAGCTGGTAATGAGGTCTAATACTCATGCATGTGATAATCCCCCCTGGATGCTGACTCTATCAGATGTTAGCTTTGTAATTATACTGGCAGAAAATCATTATTTCATGTTCAGCAGAAAAATGAGCGTGGTGGGGGGAAGTTAATTTTCTCCATGCTCTGTGAAGCATAGACTAAATTTTAATGATCTAATCATTACCCCCGACTATCCCCGGCTGCAATTGACCCATGTTACTTGTGTGAGGCAACATTTTGCTCGTTTAAGAGTCCCTGATACGCAGTGAGGTTTGCCAGGTAGGAGCCTTTTTATATAGTAATTATACCACAATAAAACTATTATGCTAATGATATGGAAATCGATATCGTCGGGACGCAGTGTCATTTAACAGCTGCATGGAACATAAATCACATTTTTAATTGTAAGCAGTTAACATTTCCACATTATTGCTTTGTGTTTTTTTTTTTTTTTTTTCTCTCCATGTGTGAGTGTGTGTGAGTGTGTGTGTGTGTGTTTCACGTTTGAAGGGTTGATACAACCAGTCAGAGTAAAGGTCAGCGGCTGGTGTCTTCTCGCTGGGAAAGGCTGCTTCATCCTTTCTTGCTCTCACTCTTTCTGATGTAAATATCTCCAACGTGCAGCGTGTGCATTGATATTGGACTATATACTACTATATACAGGACAAACCAGCAAAGGATGAAGGCAAAAGTCTAATTGCACATTTAAGTAGCATACCAGGCTAACTATCCTGAGGTCTACAGATTGCTATTTCAGACAATGTATGTCATGAACACATGTAGGAAGGGAACTTGGAAAAATAACTTATTTTTTATTTCAGCATTTTTCATATGCACATGCAGTTGCATAATTACATTAATACGATAATTCACACTTGGGTCACATATAAGTTTAATTAGTTCTGTTTCTCAATAATCTTATTTTGATATCTTGCCATGTCATCATGCCAAACCCTACCTGGAACTGCTCCAAACGAAACAAAATATCTTAACAATTAATTCTTTTTCAAAATGTTATTTCAAAAATATTTTTGGGAGGCTTACACAAGGCCCAACTATACTGGGCCTATAGTTTAGAATGAAACACCTCATATGATTGGGCTCATCTCGGCAGGTTTACCTCCGATGGTTCAGGGTTGAGCCTTTATAATAATAATAAAGAATAATAATAATAATTCAAAACATCTATTTAAGAAGTAGATTAACATAATGTCATTGTTGAATGATACATTACAAATAAAAATAAAGGATTGCATTTCTTTTTTCTGTGTATTCACATATTTGTGAGGTATATTTTCCTCTCATTAAGAACACATTGTGCACTCACGTGCACAACGCATAGCATATAGACTTTGGTCATTTTAAAGGAATACAAATGCCCTATGTTTTCAGCTATCTGCATGAAATCCAGGTACCTGAGATGTTTCAGGTTATGCAGGTTACCACAGGGCCACAATGAGCCATCGTAGCGCTCTGATAAAACAACCGCCAGACAACAGAACGCTCGCAACGCCACATGGGCGGACAGCACAGAGAGCTGCGGAGCAACACAGGGGTGGGGGAAAGTAAAACGTGGAAAGCACACGGCGATAAAATCTGAGCTCAGCTGTCCAAGGGTCACGGCTGGCGGAGCGCGAGATATGGTAGTTAATAGAAATGATTGATTATAGCGGGGCGACCCAATAGCATCTGAAACATTAGAAATGATTAAACACATGATCTGCATCTTTTAACCAAAGCTGTTATTTTTTGGAGGATGTGATAGAGTCAGATGCAAAAGGTTTAATATGCAGATAATATAAAGACAAGGAAGGACAAAGGTTAGGCTTTCTGACAAATGTTGGCCTAATCTGAATGTCAGTAAATGTCAAAGATTACGCTGTGTTGTGCATCCCTAGTAAAGTTCAGTGATGGTACATATACTGTTTGTAGTTTTATGCTTTATGCCAAACCCGACCAGTTTATATGGAGATTTAACGTTTGATATATGCAAGTGGACTTCATGATAACACCATATGTGATGAAGTTATCTCACCGTAGTTTATACTGTTCAATGCTGATACAATACACGTTGTTATTTTTGTTTTTAATCACTATTGGGCAAAATCAGAGTGCTTTCTTTTACTTTTAGCAATGTGTGAATAGTATGTGCCTGTACCTGTACAACAAACACCATAAGTATGTGTCTTACTTCATGTTACACTGGACAGGGATCATCCCAAAGGTAAATGTAAACTCTGTCTCGTTCTGATGTGATATGGATATTTACCTAAAAAGATGTCCTCTTAGCACATATTTGACATGCAAAAAAAAAAAAAAGAAGTAAACATATTTGAGACTTTGCCTGTGCCCTTGCCATAGCTATTGATTTGAGGGGCATCGCAATCTAAGCTGCTTATGTTTTCATATGTGGTCCCTCAAGGAGTGATATTGAGATCAGCATGCATTGCTCACTGAGGCGTCCGTCACCGTTTCCTCAGCATGATGGATGTGGATCCTACTCCAAAGTGATAAGAGTCGTTATTTGATGATCAGCCATCCATTGTATGGCATGCATTTAGTCGTCCTTATGAATACGGTTCACTAAATCTAGTGTATGAACTAATTCTGCATAATATTACATCACCATATTGCTATCTGACAAATGTGGGTCTTATTTCATGTTTCTGATTCTTTTTCATTCTGATTAAACAAACTTGAACAAATCACGGAGAATAACATAAACGCTTTTCTTCTTTCTGCAAGCATTGTCGACGTTAGCCTCCGTGCTATACTCGGTGGCACGGAGGTGGTTTTAAATTCCCGTCGTTGGGGATACGAATACTTAGTCTTACTTCCTATTAGATGCTATTTAAATGTTATTCAAGGCCCCATGTGCATCTGGCATCCGTGCCATGTTAAATTTATTTTGAAAGTTTTGGTCACACATGGAAAGTTAAGCAGATGGTACATCTACAGCACTCAGACACACACACACACACACACACACACACACACACACACACACACACACACACACACACACACACACACACACACACACACACACACACACACACACACATCAAGAGGGCCGGGGAGCGTGGGGGCCCCTTTATATCCTCCTTTCTCTCCTCTCCTCTCCTCTCCTCTGCTGCTCTCTATTCCTCCCCTCTTCTCCCGATGCCGTTATATGTATTATCTTTATGCCTGCCCATCTCTGGACACGGACGCCTCTTGTTTTGCCATTTTAAACAGATCTAATCAGCAGTGTGTTAAACAAGAGTGGATCTTTTATGCATTGGGTGTTAGGACAAGCAAATCACCGCTGTAGATCAACCGAATAAACAACTCCACCCTGATTCAATTACAACAGCTGGGGTCTGTGCTTTTATCTGGCGGGGGACATCATTTCAATCAAAATGTAAAATAATCCAATCCAATAGCTGAGATAGGATACAGACTGCTGAGCTTAGTTGTTTTATAAAAAAAAAAAAGAAAGAAATACAAGGCATTTTCTGCCCGTTCGCTCTCTCTCTCTCTTTCTTTCTGACAGCTTTCAAGAAGTTCCCATTCCCAAACTCCATTACCTCGTGTAATAGCATTCACAGCTGAATTGAAAGAAAGAGGGAGAGATTGTTGGCTATATTTTTAATACTCAAAGCTGTTTCCCAAGACACAGCCTGGTGCACTTTTATTCATTTAATTAACAGCAGCATCACATTTTTCTTGTCCCCTTCATGGACCTCCTCGCCTTTTTGTCTTACAGGCAACAGCAATTATTGTGTAAGATCATAGTTAGCGGGAATTGAAAAGTCGGCATATGCGGTATTAATGGCAAGGTAATGCAAATGTTTTCTCTCTAAGTTATGGATTTGATGGCAATCGGATACAGGCCACTGCACTTTAGCCCCCTTTAATTAACTGAGCAGAATACACCATGACAAAACAATTTGGAACAATCTCTTGAAGAGAGAGAGAGAGAGAGAGAGAGAGAGAGAAAGAAGGATTTCTCTCAATAATAATGTTCAAGGAAATTGAATGTAGGAGAATGTACAACAATGTTAAATATGGCTTGGTCTATCTGCAATAATGTAATCTAATGGAAAGCAATTAATTTAAGACACAGGCCACTGCACTTTTTACTCATTTAATTAACACATGGGATATTTGCAAGGAGTTGGAATATAAAGCTTTATAACGTATTACACCTCCCCTGTCACACCAAGAGATGTGGTGGCTAAACTCACTCGGAGGTAAATTATTTGTAGTGCAAGCTGTAATTGAACTTGTTGACATTTTTTTCATTGTTTTCATTATATATGTAATAAACTACAGTGTGTGATTTAGTTAAATATAGTGTAGCTTTTTTTTTCTGGGGCTAAAACGGACCAGTACATCCTTTAGGGAACAGCATCTTGACAATGTCAATGGTTTTATAGGGAAGGCTATAAAAGTTACAATCATTAAGTAATGATGCATGTATATACATTTGCAATATCTCATGCTGTTTCACTTATTTTCAAACAAAAGGTTTGTACTTCACCCCTAAACAAAACCAGTGTTACAGTATTTTTGTTTAAGAAAAGGTGGCTTGAATGCAGAGGTCACACTAATGTGACCCTAGTTCGCTAAGCACAGGCGGAACCCTCTACTGGACTCTATTCAGTATTAATATCAACACACTGCCTTTTTCGACTACCTTGGTGATGTCCACCAGATAGAAGGTTCCTCCAAGTCATCCCACTTCGACTCGCCCACTGAAGACGTATTGATCAAGTTCAGGAGATTCTCACTGTGTTCCTTCCACCGTCTGACAGCAGACCTCATCAATGTCATCGTACAGAGGTCCTCGCATGCTGTGAACCGCCCCGGGATACACATTGCCTCCCTCTCTTGAGTCATTTGACGGTTGGCCAGATCCTTCAACGTAGTTTTCCTGAACACCTTCCTCACCCCACCGGCCCCCTAATACCAGTCTACCGATTAAGATGTTCCCTGACCCAAACCAAGCCTAAAGGTCCAAACTACAAACTTATCTTGCAGACAGACTTCAGGGGGACAGACCTTTGAAAGATAGCTGATAACCTAGTTTGCTGTTTGGGGTCTTTTCATCTGGCATTCATTGGTACATCGCACTGACTGATACCAGGTGGCACGGTTGTTAAGACTTATTGACATAGAGTAAAACTCTTATTCTTCTGAGAAAATACATCCCATCTCATGATGGGCTACAGCCAGTAAAGCAGAGAGAGAGTTTTACCAAGAGCTTGTTTTCCTAACCAGGTCCCGCTCTGGGGATAGAGCGGGTCATCCACTAATCGGAATCCACTTCTGGTTTGTTCCTCGGCTCCGCCAGTCTGCATGTTGAAGGGTCCTTGGGCAAGATACTGAACCCCAAATGTCTCCTGGAGGCGGTCCCATCAGAGAATGTTTGAGTGAATGAATAGGCCTAAATGTTGGCATGTAGGGTCTAAGCGCTTTGAGTGGTCAGAAGATTAGAAAGGGGATAAATCCAACCGCTTTGTGAATGGACTTGGTCCATTCTGCTTGTTCTGGCTGAGGATTACCAGGCCCCATGGGTACAGGTCCACACCTCCCCTGCAGCCTGCATTCAGTCCTGTTGCTTTATTTTGTTTGGGATTCATCTCAATATAGGCATGACTTTTCATGCTGAGAAATTAAATTTAAAGTAATAATGCAAAAAGGGAAAGAAAATACATAATTGTATTCTTCAGTTAAGTGGTCCTTCTAACTAATAATAACTGAGATATCCTCTAGAATCCTCAAACAAATGTTCATGTGATCTTGACAGTTTCCTGTTGATTACTGCTTTGAACAGAAATAAAATCACAATGCAATGTTCTCCTGCTGTCTCCATTCAATTCCCTTGTGACTGCAACTCCTGTGCACAAGTGTAACTGAAACAGGTCCCACATATATTGGCGAGCGGCATAAGTAATAACATGCATAAAACTCCCCTTTTTATTGAATTGTCCCAACATTGATTTCCTCCCCCTCCTTTTTTTTTTGTTAACACAGGCATAGTAAAGGTTATAGAAGTACAGAGAAGGAGGGGAGGCACACTGCCACTTTTCCAGCTCCCTCACACCAAAACAAGCATTTTATAATTCATCACCAGGCCATGACAGATGAGTCCTGCTGGAGAATATTAGAAAATGTCTCAAATCTCATATATATGCTAATGGTATGCTGAGACCGGTTGGGTAGTGTGGCAGACTTTTTAATCTGCTCCTGCTACAACTAGGACCACTGAGTGAAAGTGGAGAAGACAAGTCATTGCACTTCAACAATTTATGATCAAACAACTTTGGTTTCGTAAGCGGGAGCGAGAGACAGATAGAGATAGAGCGAAAGAGAGCGAGGAAGATATCATAGAGAGGATGGATTAAGACAAAGGGAGGGCAGGGCATGTTCCTGCAATTTAGCAAACGTGTAATACCAAATACCAGAAAGAAACTCAAGCTTTTGACCATAAAATATGTTGAATTAGTCTTGTCACCGTCGCTTAGTCGCCGCGCTGCATTGCAATCCATTTCATTTACATTTTGATTTATGGCATTTTGTGTACTGCATGAATACATTATGCATTCCTGTTAAGCGATGGATTTGTAATATAGATATTACTGTGATACATATATGTATGCCCAATGCAGTTATTTGCAGAGCTGAAAAAAATGTCAAAATATGTTTTTTTCCATGCCTCGCGATGCATTAATGCTGATTTGATGATAACTAGTAGTTACATTGCCCAGTCCACCAAAAAGAAGAGAGAGATGATGCATAATTTGCACTACACTGATTGTTGGTGACATTATTATACTGCACCACATGTCTCCACTGATAAACTGAATTGAATAATTGAAAATGAATCCCCCTCCCCATAATCCGTTCAAAATAATTCCTTCTTTAAATTGACTTTAATATGCTATTTGTCGGCTATGTTAATGTCCCCTCGCCCTTTCAGGAAACTGGAACGGAGCGTATTTGCAAATGAATCAAAACTTTTACATGTATTTGAAATATGGTTTGCCTCCTTGTATTATATATATATATATATATATATATATATATATATATATATATATATATATATATATATTGCATCCATGTACGAGCGCCTCTTGCGAGATACTGTTTCACATTTGCAAAGTCTCTCTTCCCTTTTCTCTGCGTCGCCTTCTTCGAAAACCTGTGCACGTCTATGCAAAACATACACTTAAAGTGATAACATAATCACTCAAAGCCCACGACTCCCTGCTCTATTGGAGCTTGTGATGAGGCATTAATAACAGTGAGGCTGGTGCTTTATTTTTTATAAATTACATATGTCAAAGATAAAAAAAAACTTCTTTGTTGAATGCCCATAAGTTGGGTCGGGCAGTATGATAATAAAGGTTCACATAATTCAGAAGACATCCTTTCATAGTCCCTTTTGAACCAAAAAAAAAAGAAACATACATATCCATCAAATAACTGCATTATCAAATGTTTGACCTGAAGTCCTTTAATAACTACATTTTAAGGTCAAATATCTCCTACACAGACTCTCAATTTACGTATTGCTCATTTACTTATTTATATGTGTACCCCGCACACTTTAGAAAGAAGACGCAATTCTTTACCGCCTTCTTTTTATGACAGTGTGTCTTGTTTCTTTCCGGGGACAAATAGAGTCAGTGAGAAGCATTTACTTGGTAGTATGAATTTAAGCTGCTGAGGGCAAACTTGGCTTGGCTTATCAGAGGATTAAGCGCCAGAGTTATTTTCAACAAGCATCATTTCCAGTCTGTATGAAACCCTTATAACTGCTTACTGTGGCAGTCATCAGGGAACTTGACCTTATTTCTCTGAGACGATCCACGGGAAAAGGAAATCCGATGTACAATACGTTATACGTTGTGATTTCAGTTTACTTCTGTAATCTTACTCCGATACCTGTCTTCTCCTCCAGCATGTGCTGCTTTCGCGACACCATTAAATTATGTGATCGTGGTTGCCGCTTCCCACATTACACAATATGTCTCCTCTCATTTGTTTGGATTGCATCCAACTTCCTGTTTCTCCGTCTCCGCGGTCCTTCCCCCTGCCGAGGAGACCTGCCTTGTCTCCTAACTGACAACGGTGACAGAAAATTATTACACGTCATTACACTTCTTAAATCACAATTTACCCATGCCTCAGCAAATTATTCTCTGGCGGGTGCCAGCGGTAATGGAAACTGTCTTCTCCACTTTACGTCCGGCGACTCTCCTGCTCCGTCAAAACCACACCGAGAGTCTGTCTCCAGACGTGGAGGGGAGGAAGCGCTTCCTCTCCCCCTTCTTTCTGCATGTTCTTCCTCTCTCATTCCCTCTCATCCTCTCTTCCGTTTGCCCTTTGTTCTCTCCTCTGTTTTCAAATCAAAGGGACTCCGGTGTGACTCCTCAGGCTGACATTGTTTGTTGCTGAATTAGACGTTATAAAGGTAACTGAGGGTGCGGCGCTCACACGTTTATTAGATTTCCTTCTGGATGGAGCAGTACTGACAAAATGTTGTCTTACTCAATTTATTTAACTGACGATGACATTATGTTTTTCTTCTTCCAGCGTGACTTACCGTAAATTTCGGGTTACAAGCCGCTACTACCTTCGGTCAGTGTCCCCGACAGCTCCCCGCTGTAGCCAGCCGGGGCTCCTGCTAGCGCTCCGTCACTTCCCCGCTAACTTCCGCTAGCTCCCTGAAAACCACCGAAGGTAGCGGGATCAGGCTCGACACCCGACTTGGGCAGAGGGGGGCAGTAGCAGCAGCAGTGGCCGGTAGCAGCAGAAGCGCTAGCTAGCAGCGCTAGCTAGCATTGCTACTAGCTTGCTACAGCGGGGACACTGATCAGCCGTAGGAGCGGCTCGTAACCCAAAATGTACGGTACTGTGGTTTTTAAAGACCAGTTTATAGCCTCATACTGGCTGGATATTGTCAATTAATTCAGCTCAAAAGACATGTATGTTGTCTTCACTTTCCCCGTACAGTGCACACACACATTTATGTTTCTTTGGACTAGACTATTCATGCCTTTTTAGCTTGACTTATGGGTTCCATTTTGTGCTGGCAGTGTTCATGAGGGGAAAGATACCCTGAGGGCATTAAGCCTCCGGCCCTGTAGTTAAAGGCTCAACCCTCTTTCCTGTCTCTCTCTGTCACTTCAGTTGTGGCTCGTGAAGGATTTTGTTCTTCTTCCACACACTCTGTCCCTTCTGCTAAGCTCTTCTCTATCTCCTTTATTTTGCCAAATGTCTTCCCGTTTGGCTTTTTGCATTTGCCCCCTGCATCTGTATATCTGTGCTCTTCCTCATTCTTTCCAGCTGTTCTTCCATATGCCTCCATGTCCAATTCTTTCCTGCTTCTGTCAAACCAGACAGAAGCCAAAAGGGCCGACTTTCCCGAAGGCCCACGGAGCTCCCACATTTAGAGGAGTAAATATATCCTGCAGACATTTGTCTCCGCTTTGTCTGAAATAATTTGGGGGGCGCTGGTCGGCCCGGGATGAATCGGCCTGCCTGGCGTTAAGTGCCCGCAAAGTGTCCAGGGACTTGAGCAGAGCGAGAAAGAAAGAGAGGGAGATGAAGAGCTGGAGACTGAGTGAAGGGGGGGGGGGGGGGGGGGGGGGGGACGGACAGAAGAATAGAGAGGTACTGGTGCCAGAGAGGGGAAGAGAATGAAGCACTTTATCCCTCGATCATCCTCCTTTACTCCCCCTATTGGCTTCCTCCCGTTTTCATACCTTTTCTTTAACATCCAGTCTTCCCTCCTTGCCTGTTCCATTATGCCTCAGTGGGAGAATAATGATGAATTGCCCGGCCGCGAGGAAGCAAAATATATCAAGTCCGGGTGGGTTTGGGAATTGGTTAAGTACTTCTACAGAGCCCTGACCTCATAATCGTTTTGAGCCTGCGAGGACCTCCTGATTTATAAAGTAGCCGTTGATTAATGCCCTTTTAAGTGGACAAGGCAGGCCGAAGACACAGAGGCCCGACCACTCAAACATGAACAGAATGTTAAAAAAAGAGAAAGGTGTGTGTGTCTCTGTGTGCGTGTGTGCGTGTGTGTGTGTGTGTGTGTGTGTGTGTGTGTGTGTGTGTGTGTGTGTGTGTGTGTGTGTGTGTGTGTGTGTGTGTGTACAACGCAGGGACTGTGGCAGCAGCCGATGGAATAGCATGCAGTCAGTGTGTGAGTTTAGCAGTAAAGGTAATTGTGGCAGCAGCAGCTTCTCGCCAGTCAAATCTTCCTGGCTATAAATCATTGCCGTTTGGCCTCTCTTTGACACCAATTGCTGCCTGTCCCCAAAGCCTGCCTAAAGCCTCTGTAGGTCAGCAGTGAGCTCTCTAAATACGTCTTGTCAGACAGACAGGCTGGCAGATAGCTACTGCTGCGGCAATGGAATAAGTGATGGTACAAATAAAAAAACTGTGTTGTATGTGTAAAGCATGTAAAATGGTAAATTAACAGAGATAAGGCGACATTTAAATAAAAGAAAAACATAGGTTTATTTAATTAAAATACAGTTACTGCCGAATTTTTGGTCAAAATTCTGTAAAAAAAAAGGAATATGACTTGTTTGCCCAAACGTTGTGCCATAGAAGCTGCTTTGCGCGTCAGTTCCACAGTCTACACAATAGCCTATATACATAAGAAGTTTCCAATTAGGTAGCTTGACTTAACTTGAGTGCTAAATTCAAAATTCAGAGCATATCTAGTGCCTCCACACGACCCTCAACATGGCAACAGCTGAGCTGCCGGCTCGGTGCTAATGGTGCTAACAGTGCTAACAGTGCTAACAGTGCTAACAGTGCGTAACAGTGCTGAGGGAGCTAACAGTGTTACCTGAGGGAGAACCAGAGGTTAGCTGCTACATTTCTGCGACAATGCCGTCGATCGGGACGGATGATGGTCTCAGTTGTAACAACCGTGTGAGCGCAGTGCAGAGCGGCGGCCAAGAGCTAGCCGGGTGGGCACGTATGTAAATAGTTACGTAATGATGCCACCAAATGAAAATTAGGATGTGACATTTAGCGATTTTTAGCAAATAGCTAATTCCCATTGACAACAAGTTGAAAGACATCCCTGGCAGTAACGTTGACGATAGTGAAATTCCCATAATTTGGTGTGGTTAGGCTAAATTTACATCCATCAATAAATCTATTAAGGTTTAACATAATTGTAGTGATTAGATGAAGAAGCTGACACCTATTGAAACAAGACAGGCTTAAAGGTAATCCCTTTAATACAGTATTGGTGATTGTGTTTGATGACCACATTTGTCACAGAGTAAGCTGACACTGGGCACAATGGCAAGACTTACAGGTCAGGTCAAGCCGCCATTCAGGGGTCAGATAGGCAAACCGGGACCTGTTCTGCTCCGAGTCTCTGGACAAAGACACCCGCTGATCTCATTAGGTTACTCCAATTAGACAGTGTCACTTTCCATTTCAGAGTCAGTATCTCAGGCAGTAATTCTCCACAACTCTGTCTCTTTTTTTTGTATTGCTGCGTGAGCCAAGAGACCGTCTGAGTTATAATTGAATGAAGGCTGATTAATTTATGGCCGTTTAATTGCTGAGACTGGTGGTGGGAAGTGACACACACACACAGAGATTGTACCATTTCAGAGGTGGTGGGGAGGAGATTTGAAGGAATTTCGATCCTAGAACATTTTGGATTTCAGCATCAAATTTTAACAAAAAAACTGTACATCTAGATAAGGCATGATTTAGCCGGTTGCGGTTTTTAAATCCTAAATTCGAGATGTTAAATGTATACATGTGCTATGCATGCGTATGCATTGAGCTTCTTTGTTATTGTTTGCACAGCCAAAGCCGAATAGAACAGGTATATTCCTTCAGATACGCAGATACAGAGTGTTGACTCTGAATGTTTCACTTCACTGGAGTTGTAGTGCACCACGCCGACGAGGTGACATTTTGAAACCCATTTTTCTCAACTTAAAACTTTCCCCTCATTGTCTCTTTCGCAGCGCTGTGCTCTGAGATTGACAGCTCGCTCTCCGGGTTCTGTTTGCAGGTTTTAGAAGGAAATTTGCTCCGGCGAGTTCTTTCCTCCCCATCTCTTCACCTGTGGCAGGCGAAGACGGCCCGGCGTGTGGGAGAGAGACGTGGCAATGGGGGACGAGGCTCCTCCGTGCAGTAGAAATGGCAGTGTCAATTAAATATCACTTTCAATTTCCTTGTTTTATGATCCCCGGGCTACTAAGCACCAATAATCCCCCCTCGGCAGGCCCTCCTACCTTGTCTTGAGGAAGATTGATTACACTTGTCGCCTCCTATAAAAAAGACATTTACATGAAAATAAGAAAACAACTTCTTTGTTTGCATGGAAGTGAATCAAGGAAAAAAGCAATTCCCAATTTGATTTTTATACAAAGGCGAGGCAAGATAACAATCTCATGGCGTCTCATCTCAGTGAGTTTTGGAGGTAGAGCAAAGAGGGGGGCGAAGACGTATGTAGATTGAATAAAGCTGGCAAATTATTTCCGTGCAACGTTGATGGATGTTGTCTTCACTCACACAATGAAGATGTCTCCGATTCCGCGGCAGAGATTGCTTTTGACATGTGTGTTACACGCAGTGTATTCCATATATTCTTTCGCTGAAGATTAATCGCGTATAAAAAACTAAATATAACAAACTTTGACTAAAGACAGGCTAATGTCATTACACTCGATGGAAATTTTATTTATTTTGTCTTTTGGCAAGAGATGAAATGGTATTTAGATACACTGAGTAGTTTAGAGTGCTGGTGTTTGGAAGAGAAGCTGTTTTTTTTCTGTCATTTTTCATTTTATATTGTACCGAATTGTGCTTTATGATGAGAGCTTTTTGTTTGATCTTTTTTGTATCTATTGTTGCACTAGAAAGATAACTACAGTAAATGTAATTTATTATATTTATTTGTGTCTTTTTTCTGTTGTCTAGTGCACTTCTGCCTGTATTTGTTATGATCCCCAAATTAAAATATAATTCATATAAATATTGTGCTTATTTATGAATGTATTTATGGAGCACATTTCATACACAAAGGTAATTCAATGTGGTTTACATTTTGCATGACTGTAGCTGACTTTAGTTGGCATGAAAATCAGCTTGCAGAGGTTTGAAACTGTAATCCATTACAGTGAATATATCATTTTTCTCATATCATATTTCTTATGTTAAGTTAACTATTATGTTAAAATGCAGATACAAATGCAAACTTATTTTGTTCAGTGTACTATTGATTTATGGTGAGCGTACTGTATATGCTGAACCAGAAACAAAGTACAATATATCAATTGCTGTATGCCAACCAACAAATATGTACACAATATTATGGTCCATTTATACAGAAACATGCTGTTGTGAAGTAGCAGAGTCACTGTTGGAAGATGCCGAAAAGTATTTGTGCCAGAATGTCCCCAACTCACCACCTTCAGTGACTTAAGAAAGCAATATTAGTGCAATATTAATGCAATATGATGACTGAGGTTAGCTTAAACATGCTTTACTCTCAAATGAATAAAAAGTCTCACACAAAAAAAACACCTCTAGTCATGTAGGCTTGTAATTTTGGGCCAGTGACAGATGCAGCAGCATCGTAACCCCGATGTTATTGCCGTCACAAGCATGTCCATTTTGTGCAAACATATAGAGAGAAAAAATGTGTTTGAGACATTTTTTATGAATGAATTACCAATGGTAATAGCAGTGTGTGTGTGTGTGTGTGTGTGTGTGTGTGTGTGTGTGTGTGTGTGTGTGTGTCTGTGTCGGCTCCCTGTAATTTCATGCAGCAGTTTTCTTGTAGAGTTATCTCAGACATGGTCACATTAATTTACGCCCTGCAGTGGCCACTCCTGAGGAGATCGGCTCTGCAAACATGGTCATATTTTTATTTTACAGGTGAGTCCTTTTAAAAATGCACATTCAAATGGAATCATTTTTCATTCCACTTTGCCAGCGTTGTATCTTATTTAACTTTACCAATGCTGATAGATTAAGGCAACAACCTCCGTGGGGATAAATAAGAAAGATGGACGGAGAGAACCATGAAGAGAGGGTCCAAGTGAGAAGAAGAATAAAACGGAACAGAGGGAGAAAATTAGACAGGTGGCAAAGTAGAGACAGAGTTAGAAAAAGGAAGGGGTGGGTTGGCGGGGGTCAACGAGAGAAAAAGGGATTACACTGGCCATTATCAGATATAGCAACCATAGGTATTTCTCAAACAATGGCAGCAGCAGCTGATATGTCCATGCATATATGGTAAACAGTGAAGAGAGATTAGTTTAAAACCAAATCTCCTCTGTGCACCTTTAAGTCTTTTGTCAGTGCCACAGAGGTTGTGTAGCAACCGGGTGTGTTGAGCATGTTTACACAAAGCATAAGAGCATCGGTGTCCAATAATTCGTGTCTCACATGGTCTTTCACTACTTAAACAAGGTCAGAGCAGCGACGTGAACAACTGAGCATCCACACACACACCCACACACACACACCGGTCATATCTGGGCTTTGAACAGTGCTGTATTGTGCCACTCTGTGTGTGTGCCGAGATAAGCTTGGCCGCTAATGCCGTGCATAAGACACTAATAAACAAACAGTGTTTAAATTGGCCTGAAAGGACTCGGTGATGCGTAGGAAGCACCCCCGGCGCTTCAATGGCTTAATCTGCCTCCTTCTCACTCTACTTTTTCACATTCTCACAACAGATTAGGTTGTAAATGGACAGAGAAGAAGGGATCCAGATCTCCCCGGCACTAGAACTTTCCACCTCTACATGGTTTTCTGTTATTTCAATGATTGGCTGTACAGGTTTGAGCAGACTGCTGTGTGGACAGTTAAATAATATGTTCTGAGTATTGACTTGTGATTTCAGTTTGGATTGTTTAGGCAACAGTTAGAACAAACTTAGTGCACTCCAAAAAGTTTGACTGAATCTGTATTTCTCCATTTAAGGATACTCAAATTGTTGTGACGATACTTCTAATTACTAATATATATATTTGTATTTTTACCTGGGTCTCAAAAAAGTTCTCTATAGTTTAAAAAACAAACTGCTAATCTGAGAACTTTACAATGTTATGTATCACCCTTTATACTTTAGTCTTTTAAGTCAAATGGGATCTACATTTTGATTGGAATAGTACACATTATTTTATACTAGAAACCAGTTTTATTTAAACTATGTTCCATAGCCTTTTCTTATTATGAATATGTCACCCTAACTGGAAGCAAGCATGAGTAAATAGTAAAGTAACGAGTTAATAGTCCAGTTTGCATCACTCAAAAGCCTGAAATAAATGACAAATAAATTAAAATCACCTTTAAAACAAACATATGTATATATATATATATATATATATATATATATATATATATGTATATATATATATATATATATATATATATATATATATATATATATATATATATATATATATATATAGTAATTACAGTGAATATGCCATGTGTCCATACTTCTTAGCAATCAGGTGTAATAACTTCAAATGTGACATCATAATTTATAATAAATGCAATGTTTTATTTGCAATTCTGTAGCACAGTGGTGTTACAGGGAAATCTCTCCTCCTTCTGTGCTGCATCTCTGTGGGATGTACAGTAGTGTCAGTGACAACTAGAGGGCAGACATAACTATTAGTTCTCCTAAAACGTGTGTGTGTGTGTGTGTGTGTGTGTGTGTGTGTGTGTGTGTGTGTGTGAATCCGTGTCAACCTGAATAGTGGCTCTGTTGCTGCTGTGTCTACTTTAAGATAGCTCTGTGAATGTTTGTTTATTTATTGATTTAAAGGATTTATCTCAGTTTCATTACTTCTATTAATCTTGTCCATTATAGGAGTTCTAAAAAAAAAAAAATATTGTCTTCCTCATTGATCTTATAGAATACCTTTTTATATTTATCTTGTATATTGTGTGAAAAAAAAAAAAAAAAGTACGAAGGGCAAGTGAAACCGGAGTCAAATTCCATGTATGTGCAAATTTACATGGCCATTAAAGCTGATTCTGATTCTGATTCTGATTCTGATTTTTGTGTATATTGTCATTTTTGCTGAAGAAGGACATTCAGGACTCAATTTTCATTACATCATACACTTATCCAAAAAGCATTCTGCATGTAGAGCATGTATTCTTCCAAATAAAGTCACTGAGTTATAATTTTTCCATTGTGCGGTACCAGCATTCCAGCAGGGCATTACAACAGCGTTGAACCCTCCGAGTCATGTGTTGAAATCTATTAGTCATTGTGCTATTGGAGGACGCGCAGGAGGCGAAAAACCACGGTCCTTCCGGAGAGCGATTCATCAGCTTTTTCCCAGAGCCCTCCCGGGTCAAGGTTTGATGGTTCCTGTTTGGTTTCCAAATGCTCTTTTCTCTCACCCCCTCTCAGACGCTCTATAGTGTCCAAACTTGTCTACATTTGCTTCTCGTGTTTTTGTGCATGGTAGATGTCCTTTTAAAAAGACCAACCTCAAATAAGTCTTTATTCTTGTTTTGTTGGCTCATATTCTCTGTTTTCATGAACTCTGGCCCCAACCATGGCAACAGCTCGAAAAATGTTAACATTGATTGACAGGATTAAAAAAGGCCCCCTTCCCCGGTACGCATTTCAAACACTTTGGGAACAATGGTGCTTGGTGTGATTGAATTAATGAGGTATCGCCGACTGTCAAAAGAGCACACATACTTTACATAAACCTGATTATCTTTGCATGGCAGAAATAGAAGAAAAGGGGAAGCGAGGGAACTGAAGGAGGAGGATGGAGGGAGCAGAGAGAAGAGAGGAGAGGAGGGGGAGATTTGGATTTTCACTGGGCATCGCCCAAAAAAAAAATAGCATCAAAGTGTGCGCTGCGTGATGGGGGTGGACGTGGTGCTCACAAAGTAGTGATGTTCTGGCTTGGGCTCGCCTTGGCCTCTCGCTCATGCCTGTGCTCTGTTTAGCATAAACCAACCATAGGGGCTTTAACAAATCTATTCAAGGAGCATGGGGCCCCAGAACAACATAGTTTTTCACAAGCCACCACCCCCAAGCAAGACGTTTTTTTGCAGGGGAGCCATTGTTCTGCTTGAACCGCACAGAGATTTCATCGTCTCCCCGACCCCGAGCCGGAGGAAAAGGAGCGGCGGTGCCCTGAGTGAACCCGTGAAGTGACACCCGGAGTGACTGCCAAGAGTCTCACTAATTCTACCAACCTATTGAGACAGGGAAATAGAGTGGAGAAGAGGAGGGTGGGATGGATTGTGGGAGGAAGGGAGGGTGCAGGGATGGATAGAGGTTCTCTGACTGAAATGCTCACCAGATCAGCAAAGTGAACCCTCTGAAACGTGAGCTAATTCTCTATTTAATCCTTTTAGCTGCTTTTTCTCCCCCTTTCATCCTCACTCAACCCCCTCCCTGCATCCCTCTCACTCTCTTTACTCTTTCTCCCTCCCGTCCTTTTTTTTTTTTTACCCTCTTTTTTGAGGGAAGTGTCAGCAAAAGTTCTTGTCGAGGAGAAGAAGCAGAGGCAGGGAAGGACGAGGCTTCGAGGATTGATTTTGTGTGTGTGTGTGTGTGTGTGTGTGTGCGTGTGTGTGTTTGCGTGGGTGTGTCTGTGTGTAAGTGTTGGCTAAGTGAAGAGGGTAAGTGTGAAGAGAGCTGACTGTGTAGGCTGCTCCTTTCCCTCTGTGTTTTTTCTTCAAGAAAAGCTCTGACAGCTGCGGTTTGATTTCTCGGGTTGTCAAAAGTCATCTTTGTTAGTTCTCTCTGCCAATGAATGGCAGCGGATTAAAAAGAGGCGTGTTCGCACATCGAGCTGTAGGTGGGCTTTGCCTCGAGTGGTTTCCATAAAGGAAAAAGGAAAATCGCACAACATTACTCCAGGGGCCTCTGAAAGGAAAATAAAATCACACATTACTCCAGAGGCCCCCATTGTCCTACATACTAAACCCAAGCATATCAGATGCCTACAGATCCCCCCTCCTGCCTCTAAACGTATAGCGGAGAGCCTGCATAGAAAGATACAAATTGTATCTCGTGCTGTGAGGTTGCTGGAACATAAATTGAGGGGAGCGGCATTGTTGTCAGTGAGTAATATACTTAGCATTATTCATAAAGAAGAGGAGAAGATTAAAAAGGTGTTGGCTGGTATGGAGAAAAGGTACTTGACTGCGTGGTTGACACAGCAGTTACATATGGCCTAATGTGGGTTTTTTATCTGTTGCAATTGTCAGAAATATATATCCCTGGGGTTGTATCCACTGTGCATGCCATTGTACTGATATGAACAAAACAAATGACAGGCACAGCAATGCATCATTCCAAGATGTGTTGCCAGCTCATGCAAATTACAGTGCTTGGTTATTACGACCCAACTTTTACAATGAAATTATTTTTTTTCTTTATTTTTTTCTTTGTATTTCTCCTTCTTTTGTTTTTTAAGTTGTGTGTGCATATATACAGCACAGAATAGTTTGTTTGAATATGTTTAAGTCAAATTGACCTGTTTTGGGGAGTTCACAGGGGCCAAATGTGTATCTTTTTTTCATTTAACTAATTTATTCTGTTTTAGTAAGTTCATATATTGATGTTCAACCAGATTTGTTGGGCAAAATGCTCCTCTGTGCAAACATGTTTTTGAAATATGGTTTCCAGCAGTCAGTTGTTTACTTGAAAGCATCACCACTCCAAAGGGTTTGAAAGGCTAATCTTGTTCTTGGCACCTCTCCTCTTTTTTCTTCTCCCCACTCCTCCAGCTCCCCTGTTCTTCCCGTGAGCCTTTGGAGAATGGAGAAAAACACTGTCTGGCTCTGAAATTTGTTAATTCCACAATTATTTATTAGCATGGATTCACTCAATGTTGAGGAACAACTCCTTGAACGCTTTCATGTGAGTGATTCTAACATATTTGCTTACCGTTTGCCATAAAAGCTGAATGTAGCACTCAAAGGTTGCCTCTATTATACCAACAGTCTAAAGAACTCAAACATCTTCCCCTCAACTAACCAGTCTTTTCTCTAGGTTGTCATCGGAGTCGGTAGTAAATTAAGCAGAGGGCTGAGCAACAACCCCTTGACTTTTATTGAGGAGGGTCTAATTGTAATTCACCGGACCAGACCTTTTGTGTCACTGAGTGCTTCATTTGCAGTTTGCAGTTTGCGTGAACCCTGGAGACATTAACTCCGTCCCCTTCTCCATTCATTACAATGCTATTAGTCTCTGCGAATTGATCAATATATCATGTATAGAACATCTTGAATGTGGACGTCTGGTTCCTTTGTGAGCCCGGAGATAATGGTTTCCCCATTCAAGCCGACTTGTAGGAACATGGAGATAAAGCAAGGCAGGGAAGAGTTATACCGCTTACAGCTATGGAGAGAGGGAGAGCTATCTCATCCAGATTATAAGTGGGTGAACTAAAAACGCATAGAAAGGGACAGTTTATTGTGAGGAGAGCGGCGCTGGAGGAGGCTGTAAAGATCGGAAAAGTCTCGAACCGGCGCCTTTTTCTTCTCCTCAGGTGTCCAGGAGTGAAGAACCGTCCATCCATTCTCCTCAGTCCAGTCTGGTAGAGCTGTGAGTCAACAAGGGAGGCGGGCATGTTTTAAATTATATCAATCTATGTCATTGTATCCACTGAAACGCTAATGATATGTTCACTGAAACACTTGCTGGCATATTACCATATTCTAAATTGTACTTTTTTTTATTCATATCAGTTTCATCGGCATCCCTTTGTGTTTTACTTCCCTGTAAAAAGAAATGTAACACTGGTAAATGCCGATGTACTGTAGTAGTAGTCAACCGCCAGGAGCTGCTGTGATTCTCAAGTGGGCATCAGTCTACATGTGTTAACTTGTCAAAAAATAAACATACATGCGCATGCAAACACACTCAGAGTATACGTCTCTCGGTCTCATCGCATTCCCCTTGAAGTACATCCTCTGTCTGTGCACATGGTGTCAGACCTTACAGAGAGTCTGTGTACTGTGGCACCCCCAGAGAAAGCAGACACAGAAGAAGGTCCTTGATAACATTTGTTGTAGGGGAATGAGATTCGGTGCCTTTACCGAATCCCTAGAGGGCAGTAGTACAAATGTTTTATATTCAGAGAAGCCTTGCCTCTGCCTGTGATAAGCGGTGTTGATCCAATTGGCTTGTGCAAGAGTGGTACTTTTTTTTTTTCTTCTTTAAAGATTGAGAAGGCTGCTCAAACAAACTGCAGTGAGGCCTCCTTACACAGATGGCCGAAAGAAGAAGAAAAAATAGTCTTTGTCTGTCCGAGATGAAGGGACCACAGTCACACTAAACACCCCCAGGGCTGCTATAAGATTAGCGGGGCATTAACCTAATGCATGCTAACATCGCCATGCAGGGGTTAAAAAAGCTTTGAGGGGTTTAACACTAAACTAACCCACCAATGGCAGGGAGCAAACAAGTGGATTTGGAACTATTTGCACTGTACTTAAGCATTGGATCCATGCATCTGACTAGCAACATGGACTTCCCTTATATAAGGGGAAAACAAATAGCATATCAATAAAAAATGATGATGTGCTATCAAGTTAAGGACAAGTGATTTTCTGCTCATTCCTATTTTGGCTGCAACTTCACCCCGACTAAGGATAAAGTATCTGGTGCTACCTTTCCTCCACAGCGAGGTAACAGATGCAGTAAAATCACAGGAGCAATGTTACATTCTCTCCCTGGTGTTGTTACTTGATATTTACAGCGGTACTTTGGCCTAATCGATGATGTGAATGCATCTCTCCTGGCAAAACTGTTCCTTTCCTGCGGAAGCAAACCGATGCGCAGAGCTGTCAAACCAACAGGACAGAATCCAGCTCGTGTTAGCTGTCCTTTATCTGCGTTTCTGACCTTTAAAAAGATGTCAGCGTGAGCAAAAATGCTCTGCATTCCCACAGCCTCATGGCTCCCTATGCGGGCACTTGAATGTGAGGCGGGCAGGGGGAGACAAACTCTGTCTGATGTGCACACACACACACACACACACACACATCTCTGGCTAACAGCCGTGGAGCCTGGGTTTGAATTCACTCTGCGGTGGACCGTTTAAATGAGCTTTAATTTAGCATCCTGCTGGCTCAATTGGGATTGTAATGGAACACATTACACCTTGTCCTGCAACAGAAGCTCTCTCTCTCTCTCTCTCTCTCTCTCTCTCTCCTCCTCCCTCTCTCTCTCTTCCTCCCTCTCTCAGTCCTGGGAGAATTGATTTTTTTTTTTTCAAATGCAGGGGGAACAAATTAAAGGACGGAATGATTGTGTTGCAAAGAGAAACGGCAGACGTGGCACTGTAATCAATTTGACTATTAACTCACCAATGTTTTCCTTTACTCGACAATATTTTTTTTTTTTTAGACCGTCATCGTAATGAGGAACACATCGCTCTGCAGTAATTACAAACTTGATAAACAAAAACAGGGACACCGAGTTTGGCGAAGCCTTTACAATTGTCAAGAGGTGAGTCGTGAAACATGCATCAGCGTTAAAGTCATCAGCACCGAATGTAATTGGACGCAAAAGTATGTGTGCAGTCAAAGCCGGCAGCTCTTTATTCGGCACTGAATAAAGACTACTGTACTTACCTCCTGCAAATGTCATTTAGAGGCTCTCACTTTGTGTTACTGTGTCACTGACTCTTCCCCCATCAGCAACAATTCATTACAATCAGTACATTTCAGTGACCTTCCTGTTCTGAGAGGGACTTCCCCCCTATAGCTACACAGTGAAGACAGGTGGCTTCGGTAACTACAGCTCCGTAACGGAAAGAAATTGACTAGCAACATGTTTTTTTTTTTGTTTGTCTCCCAAAAAAAAAACGACTCCTCCCTCCTCCTTTTCCTTCCGTCTCACAATATATCCATCCTGCGCCGTCGACGGAGCTCACCTTGACAGCTCCTCCAGTCACCCCGTTCTAAGTGGATGATTAAAAAGAGATGGAGGGGTTTTACTGGGGGCTGGTATGCGTGGCATCCCAAGAGCCCCTGCTCCAAGCTAGCCAAGCGCGGCAAGCTACAGCTGTCCTCCAAACAAGCCCGCCATCCTTTATTTATTTCTGCTGAAATATTGATGCATGTTATGAAAGGTTTAAAATAATGTGTCTGCCTTTTTTTTTTTTCTTTCTTTTTTTTTCGTCTTCTTTTCTTTTGCCCCGGCACACTGTTTTCTAACGCATAAATAATTCTTCCCTCGGACGCCGCGTGGACGCTGGACGTCGGGTGGTGGTGTATTCGCTGTATCATATTCTTTCTGCCTGAGAGAAAATACACCATCCCTCGTAATTTCCTACACTTATACAATCGGTGTTGACAGTAAATAATTGATGTGCGAATTTAGGGCTAAAACTCCAACACAATATGACTTCATGTCAAGGGTTAGTCCCAGCAGATTTGAAGGCAAATCATCTCCTAAAATGGATTCTTCCTCTCCACAAAAGGGGTATCCTTTTTTTTGAGTTCCTACCTTTTATTCCTCCCTCCTTTCCAATAGAGAGAGAGGGGACCGTGGGTCTAGCGGCTCTCTTGATGAGGTCTTGCTTTGCATGGCCGCTGATAACTGAGCGATTTAGCCCATTATTAGTGGAGGATGTGTTTTGTTTTTGAACACAAATGGGTTTTTCACACCGACGTGAACCCCCGTTTCTGATTGCGTCGAGGGAGAAGGAGTGCGAGCCGGACGCCGCGCGGGGAAGCGCCCTCTCACTTCTCATCTCCGTATCTGTGTTGTGATGTATAATTACGCCTCTGAATTTGCTGGGCCAGATCCATTTGTGAGATAAGAGAAGAGATGAGAGGTGAATGGGGGAGAATAGTAATTTCACTCTCCACGCTTCAATTAACACGTTGTGGCAAGTACAGTGGCTCTCTGTGCAGAACAGTTCAAATACGTCTCCCGTGGAAGTGTGTAATGACACAAGGGCCAAAAGGGGCAACAGCATTATAGATTGTATCCTGATTAGTGGAGAGTTTGTCTACATCCAGGGCTCATCAGAAGTAACTGAATGGCTAGTATACTATTAACAGTACTATAATAACCTGCACATTTTGTCAAAAGAAAAATGCATGACACAAGCATTGTGCATATAGGCCTCATTTGAATGAAAAACATCCCACCGTTGTGTTGCACTGTGTGCTCGGCTCTCTCCATCCTCTGCTTCTCAGTTCACGTTGTCAGAAAAATGAGACCAACGCATTTTCATTCTCAAAAATATTCAGTGAGTTCCAAAGTGGCTGACATGACTGCATTGTATAATATGGCAACTCTTTGAAGTTAAGACGTTACCTGTGAGGATAACAACGCCACCTGTTGTTTCAGGTCTCAGAGGCACACAGTTACTAACGTATAGCAATACAACGCTTAGTCCCGCCCCTTGAAGGCAGACTGGCCAATCATAGTGTCGCATTGGCCGGGTCCAACCTGGGTCTGAGGTCCAACCCGGCTCTTCATTTGTAGGCTGGTTTTGTCGATTTTGCGATTGAGCACTTTAGCACACCATTAGCTAGCGATAGCACTTCTATGCTATGCGAGCTGATGACGGTATACAGAATGTGTGTCCATGCTGCTTTTGTTTATTTTAATGATTGTAACAGTGAATAAAGACCCTCCAGCTTCACAGGAACAGTGTCGTTCCTTAATTTCGTTGTCTTCTGTCTCGATTGCCAGGTGATGTGATGGTTCACTTTACACTGTCAGCTTCTATATTTGTAAGTGTCTAGTGAGGGGGCCAATTAATCAAAGTGCTCAGTGACTTCACATACTACTTATCTGCTGGATTAAAACCAATTAAGACAACATATATGTGTATTATTTCAACCTGGATATGTTTTTATCATTTAATATGATTAATATTACTTTTGTTGTATTTGTATCATGAGCCTTCACTGTGTGGTTGGTGTACTGTTTGGTGTCATTTTGCATTAAAAAAAAAGAGAAAACATGGTTATAGCTCCATTCTTTGTTTCAATTTTTTTTCTCTTTCTCTCTGAATTGGACATAAACTGAAATAAACAAAAATAAGCAAACAAAGCATGCTAAAATAAAAATACAAATTATTATATCAACCAAAATGTACTCCTGGCATGAGTTATTTGAATTATTCCATCGACTGGGCTAAATATCCACGACACTGTAATAACTTTTCTTACTCCATCTGCTGGAGATACTAAACTAAGAGAGAGACACACCAACATGCTTAACTCACATTCTGAGAGGAACAATTCTTCTTGATAAATAATGTTTTGGGGGGTAATGAGAGAGTGAGAGAGACATATTTTGTTTTGATATGAGCTGGTCAGTCACCACACCCTCAGGGGTTTTCTCTAGACATTCATCGTGAACAGAAATGACCCGCCCTGACCTCTGTGAAGCCGTCGGATCAATGACACCTCTGACTTCCTCCTCCTCTTCCTCCATTCTGCCGCACTGGCTTTGGAAACAAGAAGTGCTCGGGGCTACACACACACACACATACACACACACACACACATCCTTCCTGCCACTTTTTAGATTGTGTTGATGTGCGTGTGTGTGTGTGTGTGTGTGTGTGTGTGTGTGTGTCCAGGCCCTCTAGTGTACCCTTGACCACCTCGCACTGTAATCAACACACACAGCTGCCACCTGCCTCTCTCTCTCTCTCTCTCTCTCTCTCTCTCTCTCTCTCTCTCTCTCCCTACGCTATAGCCGGTGTGATCTCAACAGTGGATCCTAATGTCTCTAGCCATGATTAATCTGATAAATAATAAATATATCAATCTAGCCTCTCGACAAGGACTAATTCTAACCAGCGGGAAGGCACAAGCCCCCTTTAACTGCTGCCTGTAGCTGCCAAATTAATTATTTAATGATTAATTCTTTAGGAAATAGGGAAGTTTTGATTAATACTGTCCGGGCATCTGTCTTTAGTTGTTTGACGTACGTCAGAGGATTCAACCCTTGCTCTCTCTCTTACCGACCTTTGTGCACACACACACACACACAACAATAAAACTGCACATGCTTGCAATCATGCATGCGCACATACACACACACACACACACACACACACCCAGGGTTAGAAGAGAGACGTTTTAGCTCTTATGAGCGAAGCCAGAGGCTACTGTCACTGAGATCTGATGCTGAATATCTCACAATAAATTACATCTGGATCGCAGAGGCCCTCATCCTTGAACCTTGGACATGTCAGCTTTGGATAACACCGCCGCAAACCCTCTATGTGTGTGTGTGTGTGTGTGTGTGTGTGTGTGTGTGTGTGTGTGTGTGTGTGCATCCACATTTGAGTGAGCTTTCGACCCTATTTACTAATGGAAGCCTCTGAGGCCCCTGAGTCGCTATGCATTTTTAATGATGTCAAATTGTCATTTCACTCTGCTGTTTGCTCTTCAAAGGAAAAGGAATGTTGAAGCAAATACAAATGTGATAAATTGTGTGTAGACACAATAAATAACTACAAAAAAAAAAACATGGCTCACCAACAGGGATATTGTTGAGATTCAATATTGGATATAACCGACAATGTAACATTTCCACCGTATTTTTATTGTTATATATCTAGACGTTTGTACTATTTTGTGAAAGCATACATAGAATAGTAACACGTTGATAATAGTGAAGATTTTAAAATTGTATTTCGTTGACCAATGCTGTGTTATGGATTGAATATTACAGCAATACACATATTGACCAGTGAACAGGGTGTAAACAGGAACACAATGTCGCTGTCCTGTGGAAAACATGTGTCCAAAATGTAGAGAAGATAAACTGTCCTGTCTCTTGCATGGCCACTATGCATATTTTCATACAATCCAAAGGATTTATAAATGGTTATATATCGATCTAGAAGTGGAATTTTCAAAAAAATTAAAGGAATTCTTATTTTCTTCACCACAGCACAGAAGTTACACAGCTACAACTATATTGCTTATTATAAATATCATGTGCAATTCTCAAACAAATGTGGAGAGCAAAGAGACTATGTAAATACATTTGTATGATATAAAATAATCCTTATATAATCCCCTCAGCCGTGGTCTATGGTCATTTAAAAATATATGAGATCTTGTAATGTGTTCATGTACAGTATATTGGAAAACTGGAAATACCTTTCCATGTACCCACTAACGCAACAATCTAGAAGTTTGGAAAGTTATGTGCTGAACGTAGTCGAGTTAAGTTCCATGTGTCCTGCTTCCTCGTTTACTTTGTTGAACTCTGGCACTTGTTGCCGTACAATAGATTTCACGTGACAACTTCTGCATCTTTGGCCATTTAGTTTACTCTAACTTTAACGTTAACACTCTAATGTGCAGTAGTGCAGCACATGGGTGTTGATTAAAGGATTCAGAGGGAGCTGCATAACACAATGACTCCACATCAGACACACAGTTGGATACATCATTGTTTGGTTTTGCCTGCAAACAGAATGTTGAGGTGGATGTGAATGTGTATTATATACTGTGAGGAAAATACTATTGTCTTATGCATGTACTTGGTTGACAGTTGCTCTCTTCTAAACTTATTTATTGTTTACAATGCAAACTAAAGTATTTAAAGTCCAAACGGTTATCCAAAATTGTTTTGTGCCAAGTAGTTATGAAGCACATTTCCCATTCATAAATCAGCCTGGTCTACAATAATAATATATATATATATATATATATATATATATATATATATATATATATATATATACATATAAAAAAAATTGGGAATATTGAAAACAAATCAGAAACTATAATGTGTAAACGGGCAGACCTTGTGATGAACAACGTCGCCCCAGTTTCATTCCTCATTGCTTTGTTTTTAATCATGATAGGGCTCCCTATGGCCTCTCACCCTTTGTGAAAAACCAACTTGCCCTGGAGGTGAGGAGAGGAGACCTGTCTTTAATAGGGCCAACAACCTGACAAATCCCGCTCTGTCAGACAATTTATTTTCACACACACACACACACACACACACACACGGACACGGACACTAAAAATGAGTGTTTCCGTTGGTGAGAAAGACGGGAGGCCGGCGACTCGCCGTCAGAGTGACAGACTGCATTGTCCGAGCGAGCTTTGGTGGTTGTAACAAGCATCGGGACATTTGAGCAAACAAAAGCAGGATTGGTGGTGTCATCAATCAGTCGGCTGACAGTTGACTCAAGTTTGTTTGTCCCACACTTTGCATAATAAGTGATAGGATCTCAGCTAATTAGATATTGGGTAATCAATCATTGCCAACAAGGCTCTCGGCTGGCCGAGGGGACTCTCCCTTCGCGTGTGCCGGTTGTCATGAATTAAATTAGAAATAAAAATTATTTAGTGCCAGCCAAAAGGTAATTCCCACTAGTGAGCTGTCCGACCACTGCCTTTGTGCAGAGGTGACACATGGAGCGAGGGAGCAGGGCGGAGGGTGGGTGGGGGTCTCATGTCCTAACCAATTACTGAAATATTCAGTTGAGGAATTTACATAATAAATGAAGCAATGAAATATTGATATGTTTGCCTGTAATGATGTTTTACCCTGCACAAACAATCATCTAACAATATGTCCACGTGGAAATAGAACAGAACAACAGTAACACACGTACAGACTTTCATAGGTGGCAGATGATGTCACTTTTATGAATGAATGTAATAATATTACACATTCTGAGAAAAAAATGTTTCTCAGAATGTGTAATTTAATTAATCTTGGCGACAAAATTGCATCACATTAGATTAGCAACCCCTTATGATATGAATATGAACACAAGCTCCTATAACTCTGTTCAATTTTCCAGCAAAACTTCTTATTTTGCTGATAACTGAACCGGTTTAGACTGGAGCAGACGGTATGATATCAAGTAGCCATCCCTAGTCCCTCGCTCTTTCAAAACTCGCATGTGAAACTCTACTGAGAGCGAAGGAAACACACGGAGTATTTGTAGTGTCACAGTTTGTTCCCACCTTCTCTCGTCACGCTGTCAAAACGTCTCCCTGAAGCCTTTTTTTCCTTTTGAGCTTGGCAACGACTCTGGAGGTGCAATGTTTGCTCTTCGTATTTTTTTCTTCTTCTCCCATCGCCCTCAGGTAGCCGCTTGCGAGACGCGCAACGCGTGTCTCCGCTGCGAGGACACGAAACATGCAATCGGGGGAAATTATAAGACACAGAGATGGAGAGAAAGGAGGGAGGAGAGAAGGAGTGAGTGTGAAAAAACAACGGAGAAGTAACACACAAACGAGCAAAGGAAAACAGAAAGAAGTCGCGAACAAATGAGGGGGTCGGCGGGAAAAGAGAGCGAGAGCGCTGCTCGAGGTGGAGGACACGCTCCTTTATTTATTTATTTCTACAGCGAGCCAGAATGTAAGTAAGTAAAGCAGCCAGCTGGGCCTCAGTCTCTCAGCAGTGTGTCGGAGCCTGTCACCGCCACTGCTACCCAGACAGCTACAAGTTTACAACAGCTGCCGACTAATGTTTGATCAGTGCTAAAATATGCCGAGGTGACAACACCATGCTGCCCATGCATTTGTGGGGGCCTTGCGCATTAAAAATTCAGTGCCTGGCAAGTATAGAGGGGGCCCTGATGGCCTCAGTGCTGCTGCCGCTTCCCCAACCCGCTCTCGCGCCCCCCAAAGGTATACCCAGGGACGGGGACAACTTCACAAGATGTCAGAAACCATCTTTGTTTTGTGTTCAGCGGGGTCAGCCTCCCTCTGAGTAAACCGCCCTTACGTCAGCTTTAGGTAGTGAAGAGAGCACTGCCGAGACCGGCAGAGCCACCACACACACAGGCAGAGGGGGAGAATTCAAGAAAAGGTAGATGACACTGACGGCGGACAAATCGGGGCACATGTGGATGACATAATACACACACTGCATTGTGGGAGTAGAGTCAAACCACTAAGATTGAGCATGAGACACTTGTCTTCAGTAGTTTTATTAATGCTTTTTTGTGATCATTAACCTATTTTGTGATCTCAACATCGTTATTTTCATGTGATTATTTTGGTCGTGATAAAAGCAAAATGTTAAAAAAAAATGTTTTATCCTATGACTGAACTTTGTCTAAATTGCAGAAAAAAAACATGTTTTCTCTCAATTCAGTTAAAAAGTTGATTTGAAAAACATTCAAGTGTAAAATCTCATGGCGATACACTGATTATGACACGTTTAAGGCCTTTTTTTTAAGGTTCTTTAAGCGAGGCAATTGTGTCCCTTCCTTTTTCTTAAGGCATTTGCAGCTGTCGGCTTGTCTGTTTGTTTGCGGTGAAGCCAACAACGTGCGCGTGCCAAGGAGAGTCTCCTGGTAAATGTCAACTGTCAGAGAATTGAGGCCTCCTCATCAATCGCCCTGCCATGGAGCTCTGGGCATTGAAACCCCTCCGAGGAACACCAGAGAGATAGAGAGAGAGAGAAAGAGAGAGAGAGAGAGAGAGCGAACCCAATTGCCACCGAATAACTGAAGGAAGTCATGGTCAAAAGAGAGAGAGAGAGAGAGAGAGAGAGAGAGCATGTGAGCGAATCAGATTTCCCTTCCCCTGTGACAAGGTCCTCTGACAGTTTTGTTGCTGGCAGTCTGAGCAGTGGGCTATGATTGCCAGAGTGCATTAGAGGCCCTGTGTGTAATTTGACATCTCAATATTGAAATAGTAATGCATCCTCACACAGCATAAATTGCTGCCTAGTAATTGGATTCCAGACATGCGGTACAGGGAATCGAGATGTCCTTGCGAGCTTGATAATGCTGTGTCATGGTGGCTGCAGTGAGAGCTGCAATGATGTCAAAGTGAGGAAGGAAATAAAATGAAGAGAAAAAAGTTAAAATTTGATGGGGGGGGGGTGTTTGTAATGTGGAAATGATTTACCCAGATTGTGTTCCCGTCGGCGTGCGGTCGTTCCTTCTGTGAAACGAGGCCATTTCAGATCTTTACTCTCTGCCCGTTTGAACGCCCGGTAACCGCCGCGGCAGCGCACGTCAAACCACGTCCGACGCGGTCACCACCCCGAACACCCCCACCCACACGGACACACACACCTGTGCACGCGCGCATCCTCTGCTCTTTTGTTCCTATACTTGTTCGGTTGCAGCTTCTTGCCCATCTAAATAATTCAGTCCAAGTGGGAACCAGCATATCTTACAGCATACTTAACATGCCAAAAAAGAAGAAGAGAGCGACAGACAAGGGACAGGAGGATCCGGCTTCAATTAGCTCTTTTGTGGCAGACAATAGGGCGACAAATTCATTTTGTTACGATGCCCGCTGTATTGTGAGCCATCAATTTTGTACCTGGCTCTTTCCTCCGCCCTCTCTCCCCTCCTCTCCAGCTTTTTGTTTTTTGTTTCGCTAATGCCGTTGACGTCCGTGCCCACTCCCTTTCCCTGCCTCGTTTTATCGTTACACCGTGAGCCCCAGGTATCGGGTGTTTGTGTGCGCGCGTGTGTTTATGAGAATGTTTGTGTGTGTGTGTGTGTGTGTGTGTGAGTGTGTGTCGACAGCCCTGGGCATTGTGTTACCTGGGATCAAATGACAGCGGAGCCCGAAAAGAGACGGCTATTCTTCAGGGTCGCTGAGATACTGCTGACTAATTGGATGAGGTGTAAGTCAAGCCAACAGGCCTCAGACTTTAATGTGACATACAGGAGAAGGAGAGAGAGAGACAGAGAGAGAGATAGAGAGAGAGAGAGAGAGAGAGAGAGAGGTGCTGCACACGCGTCACTGTTGGTTCCAAACACGAACCCTGTGTACACACCTCCACCGGTTCACACGCACATGTACGCCACGCAAACGGTTGGCGATCCACTTCGTTTATGGCGGTTCATTAATGTTGCAAGCGCTTCTTTGGTTTCCTTTTGTTCAGCGCCTTGCTTTTCATTTGCTCCTCTGTGTTTGTGTGCTGTTTCGCTGCATACTGGAGAAGGAGAAGGTAATTTGATCAGAAGCCGGTGCAATTTTGTGTCTTCGCGATTGTAAATGAAGAACGAAGATGTTCAAGTAAATTAATAAGCAGTGGGGATGTGTTTGCTATTGAATCCAAATGAGTGTTTTTTTTTTTCTTCTTTTTGGAAGTAAATAAAACTGAAGAGCAAGAATGTTGAATCCTCTTCTGTTTTACTCAGGTTGGCAGTTTAGAGAGAGATGATGAAATGGAATGAGGTTAGAATAGAACGATTCAAGAAAAACATAATTAAATGTTGTAAATGTAATTCATGTTAATAAAACGAGCTAAATTATTAAATACATTATTATAATGATACCAACAGAAAGTCACATGGAGGAGCTTTAGGAAGTTGTGGTGGACACAAAAGTAGCAATATGTGCTCAATGGAACTATATGACAATTGAGATTAGGTTTTAGAACATGTAATGTTTTATTGCATAGGAAAAAATGGGCCATATCAAAATAAGCATATATATATATATAAAAATATTATATTTTTGTATCGGGAAAAATATGGAAGACAATGTTCCTGATGCAATCTGGTAATCACATTATGCAAAGTTAACTCTTTCCATCAAAACATATAATATTTGCAGTGGTGTGTCAAATGAGCAGAATCAGTTATGGACCAACTATTAAGGTGCAACGCTCAGCCTGCTCATGAGGGCCCGAACTCAGACCCTTCTGCTCGTCTCAGGACCCAGGACCCAAAGAACAGGCGGTGAGGTTGAGCCCACAAGGTGCTTCACCAGCTTACTGTCCACTCAGGAGAGGCCTCCAGCTTGTCGAGGACAAACTCTACAACGGAGTCGGTCTTTATCGCCAATTTGTTAATCCTGTCATGTGCTGCCTTTCTAAAACGTCACCGCTAAAGACAGCGTATGGCAGTAGAATACTGAGGACCGATACTGGAGAACATTCCTGCCCACTGCTATTAGACTTTATAATAAGTCGCCTCTGGCCAGATCCTCCGTCAATTGACTCAACATCAACATCAATAGCCCTCGCACCGCTTTTGTTGTTTAGTTAGTCACTGAACATATTATATAATATTCACTGAACAGTTGCATTTTTGCACTTTCTTTATTGTTTAATTTCCTAAATGAATATGCTCTGCTCTTTTGTTGTATATATTGAATATTTTGCATTCCTGATATTTTTGTGTGTCTTTTTTGTTTCTTCTATGTACGTTTCTGCAACTGTGACAAACTAATTTCTGCTTTGGGATGAATAAAGTATACATCTATCTACATCTATCTATCTATCTATCTATCTATCTATCTATCTATCTATCTATCTATCTATCTATCTATCTATCTATCTATCTATCTATCTATCTATCTATCTATCTATCTATCTATCTATCTATCTATCTATCTATCTATCTTAAATACTGTTAAATGTGCTGCGTTGGTGATGTGATATCATGAGATGCTTGAAAGAAGGAGCCTGTCACCCACTCTCACTTCCCCTTACCTAAAGAGTGAAAAAAAAGAGAGGTGTATCGGAGAAAGGGGGCGTGTGGGGTGAAGTTACAGCAACAGCTGGCGTATCCTGGGATGCCGGCCAGGATGTTGACTCTCTCTTTCACTTTCCATCTGTTTTCACGTTACCTACGATCCCTTCTCTTCCCTCTTGCTCTCTGCCCTTACCTGCTGTACATCGCCATGCCATGACCTGTCTCTGCATTATTTCATGTTTTGTCTTTCCGTCTTTTCCGCGTAACGTCAGCCAATGACACACCAGTAGTACAGTAGTAGTACTAAGGGGTCCAGCTGTGGAGGACAGCAGGGCTACACCCCTTCAAAATCCCTGCAATGAATACAGCTGATTCACAAACAAACACCAGTGATGCTAAGACAACTTCAATAAAGGCCTTATTGAAATAAGAATTTAAAGAAGAAGACACACATCAACGTGACATGTCTCAGTCTGATGAGCCACGACATATAGGATGTCCCTATTATCATATGACCCAAACAGCATCTGCCGTGGCACGCAGAAATCACATATATTAACCTTTAAAATATTCACAGAAATTACAAATGCATGCTTAACAGCTGCACCCAGACGCATACTGTAAATATACAAAGAGGGATTCATGTGTGTTCCACAACTTAATGCCACATTGTTGCCTTCCTTTCAAATGTCAGGACAGGACATGGCATATTGAATGTAATTATGATATGAACTCATTGTAGTGCCTAATGTTGTGTGCTCTATTCAGTGGAATTGTCTGCGCTTTGGTGGTGTTTTCAAATGGTAAAATCACAGAGAGGCTATTGTATGTCGGAGAGGAGACTGACGTGTCCCACATTGTTCAAATAATCCTTTTAAAATGTGTGAAATAATTTAGTTCCTTTAATCCCTAAAATCCCCAGTAAGAATTACAGGCTAAGGAATGGATGGGAAATGACTATTTATACAGAAAAAAAAAAGAGGGAATCATTAAGGGTATTTCATTGCAAGGGTAATTTGACATGTCATTTGCAGTAAAATGCTTAAATTGTATGAAAAAGAAGAAGAAGAAAAAAAAAGCTTTGGCTCCAGAGGCCTGTCGCCTGCTTTTAACTAACTCATCTCGCCACCCAGCGCTGTTAGAAGTGCTACTTGCCCTCTCTCTATTTACAGTGGGCTTTAATCTTGAGCAGGTAGCACAATCAATTGGAGTGGCTTTACAACTGCGGGGACTTTTTGATTCGGAGTGCTGTTTATTAGCTTAAAGCATCTGGGCAAGGATCTGGTGATTAATTGGGGTGAGCCGCCTCTGATATAACAAGGTCAGCCCTCGCCAAGCCTTCTCCACTCTTTCCATTTACATCAATTAGAACTAAGAGGTGTAGAGCTGTGCCTTGGGCCGACACACACACTCACAGACACACACACACACACACACACACACACGTCTGAGAGGGAGAGGACAGAGAGACAGTGTGTGCGTGACAGAGAGTGTGAGAAGCAGAATTATATGGAGAATATGTGAAAAAGAAAAAGAAAATCATGTATGTTTCTCCAGTCAATCTTAGTTTAAATATAGCTCAGAGAGTGGCCTTTAATTAATTTAATGCAAATGAGACATTTTGCTATATGTTTCTGTGCCGCTTTAGCCACTTTACTAGTACCACTGTACCACGTCAGCCAATTAGAGAGCCAGCATGTCACCGGCGCTGAAAGAGAGAGGATGGAGGGAAATGATTCCTCTGATAACAATGGAGATAAAGAAATATGGGAGAGAAAGAGTAAAGCGCAGATCTCTGTAATCTTTTTTGTATGTTTTAAATGTATACAATTATTTGTATTCATTGTGTTTTTTATGACACATTTCACTTTTTTCATGGTGGTACTGAGGGTGCGTTGCTTCATCCAAATCTATAATATAAACCTCTTTCTGGCACGCACTCTTTCCAATGTGTCAAGCCATCCTCCGGCTTTGTGTCTCGGTCCCTGATGAACTTAGTATTTATTAGGAAATCATATTAGTGATTATAGGCTCATCAACTCGGGATCCCCGTCTGTGCCAATGGCAGCCCACCCACTCACTACATGAATGCTATTACAGAGGCTCACACTCGCTCACAGGCGTCTGGAAGCTACGGAGGAGACGCAGCATGTACAGTAGAGGGCGTTTTCTGTTACTTCAGACAGAGGGCGGCCTTGTGTCAGATACCTCTCTCCCTCGCTCTCGCTCTCGCTCTCGCCTGCCAGATATATTGAGAAGCACCGGAGATCAGAAGCGCGCGTCGAGAGGTTTAGTCCGGAAGACGCAGGAAAGAGGGTTTCATTTTCAAAGCTTATCACCGAAACATGACAGTGATTATGTATCGCTTTTCATTTTGAACATTTTAATAAAAAACTAAATTGGAATTAATTTGTGTTATAGCGTTTAGTACTCGGACACTGCTGCAGTCGCCGAGAGTAATTAGCGGCACATCATTTAAGGGATTTAAACTTGTTTTGCTCATTCTAGTTGTAGTTGTGTTCAAAGCGGCATTACAATGTCCAATCAAATAACTTGCAACTCCTTTGGTTTTAAATTGTTTTTAGTCGGTCGGACACTCTTTAAAGTCTCAAATTGCACTGAAGCGACGCTGTATTACAACTTAGACACATAATATAGATATTAATCCAATCATTTCAGAGCTTGCCTATATTATGCCCATGTTTGATTACCATTTCAAGAGCAAAGCTTTTTTTTAGAGCAGATGTAAGATGGGGCGGTCTCAGCATGGACGTCATAATAAGCACTGATTGGTCATAATGTGTGGAATAACAATAGAAGGGGGGAAAAACAAGAGAAGAAAAGATGGCTGACCACAACGTTTTCCCCACCATCAGATAATGAGACAATACGTGGATGAACACATGTTTTCAACTGGAGATTATGACGGAGCACTGTTATTTCCTGTACGAATACACTTTCAATTTCCTGCACGGCACTTTAGTTTTATTACATTGATAACACGATACCATCGGCCGTAGCCATGGGGACGGACCAACAGTGCTTACAATGGAAGAGAGCGATAACGAGAGAAATGATGTGAGAGACAGAATGAAAGAGAGAGGAGAGGATAGGCCTGAGATTAATCAGCCGCTGACAGACGTCTGGCTGCAGCACAGGAGGACGATCATAATTACTATTATTCAGCTATTAGTTACAAAACGTCCGAAAGAACATCATTCTTCACGTTGTGATTTGTGAGTTTTTAAATCCGCTTTCTTTGTGGATTCAGCGTTACGCACTACTTGTATTAAAAGACTGACACCGCATCTATTTGTTCATTTGATGGAGAGCGTGAATTGGATTTCATCATTTTGTTGACTTTAAAGTCACGGTTGTACAATACGGATATCAACACGGGATACAGAAACGCTGTGTGTGTGTGTACTGTATGTGTGTCAATGTTTATGACCATCATGAGTATGTGTGCACAGACACAACACATATATTATATGTGTGTGTGTGTGTGTGTCCCCTGTCTTGTGTCCCCTCAGGCTTCAGTCAATGACCCCTTGTTTCCACAAAGGTCCACAAACCGATTTCCTAGTGGCACTGCAAATTTCCAGCCGGGTCCTGATCCCCACTTAGACCAATTGGAGTCAATTTGTTATTGCAAATATAAATTTGGTAACTTGTAATATCCCACGAGCCAGGCAGGGGAGGGCACTGGCAAAGGCCAATGCTATTTTCACTTCTGACCCCTCATTGAGGCCGGCCTTTGTTAGCCGAGGCATTCAGCTGCCAATCACAGCAAAGTTTTCATTAAATTCACTTGAGAAACTCCCCAGGTCCCAACTGGGCAGCCACCGCAAGAATCCATGGAATGGGGGGATTCTTCTGAAAATAACTAAGCAAGAAATGCTGACCTGTTTCTCATTGCTTTGTTTAAATATGTCCGCAAGCAGCAGGGGGGGGGGAAACACTGCCTACTTTTATGTACATTCAGCAGTTTGTCAGACAGATATTTAAACGTTGTACATTTATTAAAGTGGGTTTGTCACAGAGAACCGGCTTCCTCATGCAACTTTGTACGTAGGAGATCTGAAGTAACCATGGATGTGCGTCCGCTGTGTGGAGGTGAGAGGACGAGTGGCCGGTGAGAAGGAGTACTCGCTTGACTCTTTGGCCCGAGGCGTCACACACACACACACACACACACACACACACACACACACACACACACACACACACACACACACACACATACTTATGGCCCGGTCCGATTTCCCCTGAAGCGTTTGACATTTTCCCCCAGAAGGATAATTGAGGAATAACATTTGTGTTACAATTTAACATGACCTCTGCCTCTGGAAGCCCTTTCATATTACCTATCTGAAGATGGCTGCTGACACCCACTTAGGCGAGGGGGGGAGGGGGATGTGTGTTTTCACTCTATGTCCACTTTCTCGTGTGTGTGTGTGTGTGTGTGTGTGTGTGTGTGTGTGTGTGTGTGTGTGTGTGTGTTTCCACTCTATGTCCACCTTCTCATGTGTGTGTGTGTTTGCATGCTTACGTTCCTTTGCATGTAGGTATATTTGAATGTGTGTGTCAGTGTGTGTGTGTGTATGTGTGTGTGTGTGTGTCCAGCTGACCAACTATAGGAGGTGGATGGATGGCTTTAGGCTCAGTGATAGGGTATTGTTGATGTTGGAGGAAAGAGAGGGAAAATAGCTTATTATTACAATGGCCGAGTCAATGTCAAGAGGAGCTGCACTGACCTTTTCAAGTCTTTGCCTAGCAACTATTACAAAAAATGTATCAAGGCGGGGAATGGTGTGTGTGTGTGTGTGTGTGTGTGTTTGTGTCCACGTCTATGTGTGTGTGCCAGACTCAGAGGCAGGGACACGAAGTAGGCCGCTAAAAGCTAAGGTTAATGGATTGACTGCTACCTGTTCTCGAGGCTTAACATTGGCCCGCACACAAGGGGAATCATCCGCGGCTGCTTCAACAGCCTCGCTGCTTCAGCCGGAAGGCCAAATTAACAGAGCTGTGGCTTGTTTGTTTTAGGAATTTTGGTGGGTTTATCTCAGTCAAGGATACAAGGTCGAGACACAGTCTTTAATCACTGTACCTCACAGCGATGGCTTTATCCCGAGGTGGTAGGTGGTGCTTCCACTTTACGCCGTGGACACAGTGGACGTAATCCTCGGAAACAACTGTGCTGTGAAACAGTTGTCGGCTGTGCCTCATAGGCGGTGTATTCGACTTCAAATGGCAGGAGCTCACGTAAAGATAGAACATCTTCTAAATAAATGTATATTAAATGTCAAATGTATATCAAATGTGTCAAAATGTCAAACTGTACCGTACTTTTCGGGTTATAAGCCGCTCCTACGGCTGATCAGTGTCCCCGCTGTAGCAAGCTAGTAGCGCTGCTAGCTAGCGCTGCTAGTAGCGCTGCTAGATAGCGCTTCTGCTGCTACCGGCCACTGCTGCTGCTACTGCCCGCTGCTGCTGCTACTGCCCGCGTCCCCTCTGCCCAAGTCGGGTGTCGAGCCTGGTCCCGCTACCTTCGGTGGTTTTCAGGGAGCTAGCGGAAGTTAGCGGGAAGTGACGGAGCGCTAGCAGGAGCCCCAGCTGGCTACAGCGGGGAGCTGTCGGGGACACTGACCCAAGGCAGTAGCGGCTTATAACCCGAAAAGTACGGTAATTCAAGAACATGACGGATTCACGAGGCCAAGGCCTACTAAAGTCATTGACGGGTTTTGGGGAAATAATCTTTAATCTTGATCCTGGTAGTTTCGGCGATGGAGGACAGAAGAGCAACTGGCTTATCTGTTTACAGTGGAGCCAAACCAAAGAAAGTGAACGACTTTACCCTTAAAAGAGCGGGAACAGTAGACAGTATGGCTGATTTCAACCCTGGATTGTTTGCATTATCTCCTTTGAATCCCATGTGCATGTGAAAGTGATCACATGTGGGAATGTCGGACCCTACAACACACAATTAAAACTACTACAGAATTATTGTATGTTGAACGGCCATTTCTGGAAAAGAAGAGCTTGGTATCTAACATGGGGTTTGATTCCCTGAAAGAGGGATTATTTAATCAACACAACCATTCAATAATCGTGATTACATTCAATTGTCGGGAACATTTTTAAGCAAACTTTTGAAATGTTTTAGAAAACAAATGCTACAGCCACAATATAGTTTGGTTGACACTATGCTTGCATGGCTGTAATCTTCCAGTAAACAGATTTGAAAAAAAGTAGAGGTTGCAAACTGAAAACAATACAAATCGGCCTTTAAAGTTTAGGCAACGCAGCTACTTGGCTAGGTTGAGTAAAACATCATTTTTCGGGTTAAAATGATCCCTTTGTGTGTGTGTGTGTGTGCCAGTGTGACCATCTGTGTAAGTATTTAGACATGTTGTGTCTGACCGGGACTTCTACGCGCTGCAGTATTGAAGGTTGCATTATAAAGTATCCCTTCTACATTCACTACATCTTTACCCGACAGTGCTAGTCCCATTCCTCTTCATCAGAGCAGCCAGCCACACCGTTTCACACCAGCTCGCTTCATACCAACTGCCTTCCACTGATAAATGAGAGGATTAGTGACTGGTACACTTTATTAAAAAGTAATAACAATTTTTGTTGGCATCCTTCACGTGGTAAGGAGTGCCATGAATCACAGGATATTGGCTGTCTGTATCTGATGAATGCATCGTTTACCAGGCGAGGAGTTATTTAGTAGCGGCTATTAATTTAAATCACATTTATCTCCCCCCCCTCTAGCTCGGGACACAGGGAAACACAAGCTCTACAATGGGAAGAAAAGTCAGAGCAAAGGATTAGACTTCACACAATGGATACTGAGCTATTATATCAGGTAATTTCCTACAGTATGCCTAGAAATGACATTTTGATAGTGCTATTTGATTATGTTGCTCTGGTAGAAATACCCTCTAATGCCTGACATATAATGTAGACTCCAACTGCAACTCTCTTGGATGCTCAGCGGAATGATAGTTATCTCTGTGTATTTTGAATTAAGGTGTCTTTTTAATGTCAGCTCTGAGCTGTAATGATTCTGCTAGCAAACAGTGCATTGGCAAATTGCTCATCATTGTTAGAGTCAGTGGACCAAGGCCACTCCCAATGCATTTTATACTGACAATATTTAAACAAAAAAGATTATAATAATTGTTGTTTTAGGACGGAAACGTCGCTTTACTTGTTATCCATCTTTTTTCTCTCACATTGCTATTTTTGAATAATCGTCCAACTCACAAAGGCCTAATACGCTCACACATGCACACATACACACATGCACGCATGCACACATGCACATGTCATGTCTTGAAGTATAGTCTCTGTCTATCTTTGATAGCTCTCAAATATGACACACATATAACACCATGTCATGAGATGTTGGTGGTCCCTCATTTCCTTTTTCCTGTTAGAGGGGTTGAAGGCTATGCAAACATGAAATGGGAGGCTTAGCCAGACATATCATCAATTATTCAAAGTAATAACAATGTTTCAAGACTGAATCGTTTGCTTATGGCTATGCATTTGAAATGTTGATGCAGGCACACCTGAGCAGAACGATTAAATATCATACATGTTATGTCGCTGCTGCGTTGAGATGAATTGTCGAGCAAAGCCTTTAAGTTTAGACTCTACGTCATGTGAATGTCACACTATACGGGTAGTGATGGTTTCTATTGATCACGTGCTGATGGCCCACTGTTTCTTACACTGGAATATTGCTATCTTTACCACTAATCTAATACATTAGTCCCCACACAATATAACTGAATTTGAGCCGTTTACAGCTGTGATAAGAAGGTAACATAGTCAGTGTCGTGTGGCTGTTTAACTGCAACAAAGTCCACTTTTTAGTGAAAATGACTTTTTGGTGACCTTAAAGTTTTGGTGCCACAACCCAAATTACCAGCTCCCTCATAAACAAGCCCAGGCTTATATTTCCATAAGTCTGGGCTTAACTTAATTAAATAGGCAGATATGAGCATTTAGGCTGGAAATGTGTGCACCTACAGCTTAAGTGTGTGCTACGTCATGTTTGCTTAACCTTCCTGTGGACTCCAAAGGTGCGTCTGGTAATTGAAACATAACAGAATTATGTTACAAATGTCTAACAGAGCCCTATGTGTACAGTAGAATCCCATACACCACTGAGCTGAGCACGTGTTTTCATTTAATTAGTTTTTCATTTGGCCCTGAGTGCCTTGTGTCAATATGGGCAAACAAGTTGGTGGAGGAGTTTCCGTGTGCACGAGTCATACCCGAGTAAATGTGTTCATTTTGATTCTGTGCGACCCTCATTTGGCAGACGTTTTAACAAGGAAGGTATATTTTTTTTAAATTGTTTTATTGATTTAAATTCACCATACCTCTTGAATCTGTTGCATTCCTGTAAGACAGTTAAACATTGTGTAGTTGTTTCCCTCTTCTCTTCCCACACAGACACCTGACTGAATGTGTTCAACGTGAAGCTCAAAGCAGCAGCAGCAGCAGCAGTCACTGAACGCGAGTACACCTGACGACAACCAGCTTTGAATCGTTGTCTTTGCTGTAAAGGAGGAACGTATCCCCCCGTGTCAACTTTGCTGGCCTTGAATCTTCACGGCACACAAGCACACGAGAGCAGAGGCGTCACACAGACCCTCTTAGTTACTGACGTTTGTAGTTAAAACCCACAAAGATGCTCACATCTTTTTTATTATATTGTTGATGCAGAGAATATGAAGTTGAACGGTAACAGACGACAACATTTAAAGGATGTGACATCTGCTTATTTGTGTGTTGCCTGCAGATTCTTAAATGCTATACATTTTAGATTTTTGTGTGATTTGGTATATTATCATGTTTTGCAGAAGGATTTTGATCCACCAAATGAAAGGAACAAGAAGAGCTATGGGGATAAATAGGAAAGGTTACCTTATATCCACTGTAACTTTGGGAAAAGTTGACTTTTTGATACTGTGGGAAGGTTTTTTTGTGGTACATTGGTGATATGCATCTGTATTCTCACGGCACTGTCACTCTGCCCTGATGATTAATGTAAAAGAGTTTGACAGAATTCCAGGCCTCGTGTCCCTCCTGGGCGACGTGTGATAATCTGCCTGCTCCAGGCGGCTCTCCAGCGGTACGGGGAAGCCGCGTCGGGCCTCCTGTCCCAGGTGAAGAGCCCCAGGGGCCGGGCTGTAGAGCCTGGAGGCTGCCCAGGTGTTCCTAGTTATTACTGACTGTCTGTCCCAGCTGCAGAGAGAACAGCACAAATATCACTGAATGTAATGTTTGCGTTCACTGTCAGGTTAAGCCTTCAGTCTGCCAGGTCGGTCTGACTGACTTCATGCCGCTTTTACTCTCGTCCTCCCTGACCTTTCACACACACACACACACACATGCGCGCGCACACACACAGACAGACACTTTGTTTCGAAATAATGTTTAACACGGAATGTCCATAACCGTCACTGCTGAGAAGCATACTGCCATTGTTTCCTGTCTGTCTTTTTACACCTGCAAAACATGTTCAGAACTGGAAAATCTGATTTTGTATTTTTCTGAAGCAACAAACAACCACCATTTGTTGTGAAAATTACTCACCATTTTTTCATTGATCAACTTCCGCTATCAACGTTAAATTGAGACAGTGTATACAGTGCTGTTGCAAGCTTGCAGAGAGGCAGCATTTCTAGGGCGCGAAGCCAACACTAGATGGCTGCAGATAATGGAGAAAAGGAGCTAATGATCCGCTCATACTGTAGGCGGGGTGACAGAGCGAGAGGAGGGAGGAGGTGGGGATGTGAGAGAAGAGGGGAGAGCGAAGGAAGCGAAGGGAGACTGAAGTGAAGGCGGGGATTACGAGAGCAAAGAATGGGACTTCTGCTGTTCAAATATGTATTTTAACGGGCAGTTTTACAACACCATCAGCCTAAATCTATGCACATGTCATGCCACTGTATCACATTTGAAGTTAACACATAATAATTCATATTATGATAATAAACCCATAGTTAAATTACGGGTGACCCATAGCCACAATCACAACAGTTCCCACTTTGTCATCAATGTCATACCCCAAATATGTAATATGTGTCAGCTGTGGATTTATCATCACAGGGGATCCATTCAGATTTGAAACAATGTAATACAAAATAAACCGGATTTTGGCCTAATTAGCCAAATGGACATTTCAAATCAAATGATTTGTGTTTTGTTCTAATACAGCACAGTCCACACATGTGTAATTAGTTATCACACACGTGCACAATTGTTGACCCCCCCCCAGCTTCCTTTAAAGGATATTGGAGATGCCCTTTGGCTTTCCAGTGCTTATCTGCCAAATGCTGTACGAGCACATGTTTTAAAGTTATTGATTATTTTCATTTATACATAATGACAAAAGTGCTACGGAAACACAATAAAGCACCGGTTGTGAAAAAGCCCACCGCTGAGCAGCAATATTTCAAACCAGAGCGTTGTAATGTTTCTGGGCCGAAACGGGTGGCACACATCTCTTTGTCTCGGGGAAAAAAATTAAGCCGTTTCACAATCAATAGAGCAGTCAGAAGACATTTGCATCGGGTGCATTACACCACCGATGAATCGTAGAGCTTGGTAAAAGCCAATTGCATAGGTGATGGAATATCTGTGTGCGTCTGTTTGACAATTGGTTATATTTGCAGAACATGTAGATTAATGGTGTTCACAGGGTGCCACATCTCGGGCATCAATTACACACACACACACACACACACACACACACGCATCTGCACTTCATTTTATACCATTCAACACCCAAAGAAGGCTGCTAGCGAGAGGGATAACAAGAGTCATTGATTATCTCTAAAAGGTGAGAGGATGATCGTAATCCCACAAGAGGGTCTTGGATGTAGTTTAAATATGTTCTCAGCGCCTCTGAAATATTTATCACTTTCAAAAGGCAAATGGTGCATTTGCTTCGAGTTTATAGCGTTTTCCTTTGCAGCTGCTGAGGGAATTAATGGGAAAGGCGGGAATATAAAGCATATGTCTTTATCAGGAATGGCTCAGTCAGATTTATTAAGGAGCGCTACAGTAGTGGAGACTCTTGTCTAAAGCGCAGATCACAGCATGAACATCAGTGGAGAGATTGGTTTTTATAAACTGCAGGCTATAAGTAATGTGATATATTTTCATGGTTTGGGGACTTCTGTGTTATTTATGCTCTGTGATTTCAGGGAAACTATCTCCATTATTGAGATAAAGAGGCTGGTTAAAGTATAGGTATATGGCTCCACAAAAAAAAAAGAAAACGTGCGCCGTTTCTCTCGGATTCACACATCCGTGAAAAAGAAATGTGGAAAATGTCGCCGGGCGATCTGCCAACATGAGTCATTTCAGATTAATATTTAGATTGATTGGGTGTGGCCTCCGCTGTGCTAATATAGTGTTTCTGTTGAAGAGCTAAGGTGAGTCAAACAGGTTTAAACACCACAACGACTTACAGAAGTAGCATGTCACACAAACTAATAACTGATCATGAAATCAATGGAAATAACACACTTAAATGTGTTTTAATCGTTGTGGAAATGCTCAAAAATCCTGGGAGGTGATGCAGGAAAATAAGGTCCAGGGTCCAAAGAAGTTATAATAAAAGAATATTTAATAAAAAGTGATAGACAGACAGCTTATGCTTTCGATCGAGCTCCTTTTACTCCACCAGCGAACTCCACGGGCACGCAGGTCCGAGTCGCTTGCTAGTAGCCGGAAGAAGAGAACGCTCCTCCTTCATACAGTTAATTTTATATCATTCATGGAGCCTAGAGCCCTCCCTCTCATTAACAGTCCGGTGTACACACCTCTGGTTGTCGCTTAACTCGCTATTTGCCCGCAACTAAAGTGACGGAGCCCCGTCCACTTCTTCTTCTTCTTCTTCTTCTTCTGACCGGTAAAGTCTCAAAAGTCAATCCTCAGCTCCGCCACCTCAGGCGAACAAGAGAACTACAATTCCCTAAAGCGGCAGTACATGCAGCATGCAGCATCTAACATTCATTCACACATTACTCATTTCACAGTAAATAAAAGTGACCTTCATATGCATACAATTACAAATCCTTCATAATAATATCCCTTATTAATTATCATATTCCATGCATTGTAATGTACAAACAATTTCTCATTTTACATTGTGCAAAGTCCAAATTTGACTAACTAAACTCTAAAAAACCCTACATCGTTCATACATCTCCTTGAAACCCGCGTCAGCGCGTTTCTCTGCGACATTCAAACCAAACGCTATCAACATGCGTGCAGCTGGCGGCTTCAATCACGGCGACACAAGCACGATGTTTGGGAAGCTGTAATTGAAACTATCCAGCCAGATGAGTGGCGCTACCTGACTGACAGAATGAGGGAGGAAACTCATTTTAAGGTGTGTGGTCACACCCGGTAGTGAATATCTCTGCTCCCTTTTGTGAATAGGAAAACGGACGCCTGTGATGAGTAACGGATCTGAAAGTAGGTGCATGCGCTTCAAAATAAATCAACTTTCGGATTACAAAAGGCCTGCTCAATGAGTTGTGAGGGACTTAATTTGAGATTGTTGGGGGTTCAGGCCACGCACACGCACACACACACACACACACACACACACACACACACACACACACACACACACACACATACCGTTATATACGGTAAGCATTGGGTTTGATATCAGTCCACTTGTATTAACCTTAACACTGCATTCAATGTTAATTAAAATGTTTCCCTAAAATGTTGTCAGAGATAATATATAATTGCCATTGAGGAGACTAAACTGGGAAAGACACTGCTTCCTGTCTCTTCAGTCCATTATTCTTCTGTCTTATTATATTGTACGTATCATTTCCAATGTGGTAATTGGATTTGATACAGAGAGCCAAATAATGCTCAACACCCCTACGGAGACATTTTGATTCTTGAGAGCTTAAGTGTCTCGTTTTCAAACGCTGCTTTACGGTATCATGCGTCCCAATTTGAGGGATTTAAAGAAATCCCATTCAAGTAAAATTATATTTTCAAGCACACACCAGACGGCTGGATTCAAATATATGAAGGCAAATATATGTTTTAAAAGAATATCGGATTACTGAGAAACGACAATAGTTCCTTTAAACATCCCTTAGCATGTGTTTACACAGCGCTGTGCATCAAATTGCATATTTTCGTGCTTCCTTCAGAACAAAGAAGGACATTTCTCTCCAGCCCATCATCACATAACACAGTAGACGCTGTGTACAATCAGATGCTCTTTGAGGGCAGCCTAACAATCTACATACAATAGCTCTTCATGAGTTAAATTAGACCCTCCCTAAATGGGAATTTGATTCTTATTTCAGAACTTCAGAGGCATGTTCATTACATCGGCAAACAACATCCAGCAATGAGTGATCTGACATCGACAGGCTTTGTTGTTACAAAAATGCAAATCCTCACGATGCCGGATGGGTGCAAATACTGAGACAACACGCATTCTTCCCTTCAGTTCAAATTAAGGAGAAGGCAAAGAAAAGAGGTTCCATCGGGACGTGTTATCTTCTTCTCTGAGTTTATCTGGGTATAGGAATTATTGGAGCAGCTGCTTTTAGACGGAAATAAACAGAATTATGAAGAGATTGTGATAGAATTGTATTTGGGTGATACATCAATGCATCATTAGGCCTCAAAAACAAAGTTTGGGTGGTTAATTACTGGGGTTGACTCTCTGTAAATTGTTTTAGCACTATTGTGGGTTTATCCCAAACAAACATTCATTCCATGGAAAATAACAATGTTGTTCCTTGACTGTAGAAGCCAGAAAGAAATAAAGAGACATGTTGTTTTTATTTGCTGAAATGAACTATGAGCCTTATATGTACAGGTCTTGAGGAATTAGAGACCTTTCCTAATGAACTAACCATCAATATTTTACTGATTAGTCTTGAAATATTTAAAGATGGATGAAGATGATCCAGCTGTTGGTTTCTGAAGTGTTAAGTGCACTTTTATATATGGATAATTTATATGCGATATATTATCGAGAGGCTTTTCTGAACTGATTGATGTTTTTTAATGTCGTTACAGACATCTTTAGATGTTCAAAGCTCGCATTGTTTGCATCTAGAAGAGCTGCAGTTTCAAGTCTTTAAAAAAAAAGGACTTTCATCGCGGAAGTACAGAGTATTTGTTCTGTATTCAGGCAGAAGTAACAACCACAGGGAACAATGTATTTATCTCCTGATGTTGGAAGCGGGGCCCCTCTAGGGCTGGCCTGGGGCCTGAGCACCAGAGCACAGGACAGGGAGTCACTTGTTACGGTGCTGGGAGCACATTCAGGAGCCAAACAAGCCACGGGAGGAAAGCTATTTGTGGATGTAGCAGAACTTCCACCAGCATGTGTTTACTTGTTATATATTAGGTCAGTTAGCATTTCATGAAAACATGCTGATCAATTCCCCCGAATACAATAATGCTGCATATTGTAAATACAATCTGAGCCTGTACGTTCACATTGTAGCTCTTTCTATATAAAATATGACATGTGGTTCATAGTAGTGTAGTTTAACTAAACATTATGCTTCTTTCTTCACACATGTGATACTATTGTTAATTGCCTAGATGGCTCAAACCTGTCCTGCTTCACACTTGGCTGCCTGGAGAGATAGGGAAACCGCCTTAATTCATCAGCATGGGACTCTTATTTTGCCCTGCGGCATAATAATATAGTATGCATATGACCTATGTTAATTAATGATATATTCTTTAATATTAACATGCTATGGTCAAGGTAAACGAGGATCAGAGTTAATTTAATTAAGTGCATGGCTTCACATTCCCGTGATTATGTTTCAGAGGTTCCATCTAATTGTGGGTTAGTCATCACCCAGAGAGTTTATACCTCCTCTGTGGTCGCTCATCAGCGCTTAAAGAAAAGGATGATGAGAACAATGCATTTAGCAGAAGGAGTTTCTGGAATCCTTTGCCAAAGTAAACTGAGTATTTACATGGTCTGTATATACCTTTATAAGCTGTATAACATATCATACAGGAATTAAGTGGCATCAACTAATCTTTTCTCATTACTTAATGTAGGTATACACGTTTTATTCATTGCATTTAACTCAACCCCTTCTGTATTTTTTTTTTTTTAGAATTACAAAAACATTAGTTAAAGTTCTTTAAATTGATTTTCTCAAAAAATGTGATGAACGACTTCCCAGCATGCATTGTTTCAGAGTTAAGACTCTGCAGAGAAGAAAACATATAATGGTAATGTGCTGTCTCTGTCTTTAATGCATGATAAGTTAAGAGTAAGTAAACACTTTTAGCTCTGTCAGCACTTTCCCAGCAGTTTGCACTGTTAGCGTAGTTAGCAGCACCGATAGCTGGCTGACTGCCGACGTGCCGAGAGCTTGGATCTTCGTCCCTGACACACTTCAAATTGAATAAGGTCACGAGCATCCTACGTTTATTGAGCTAGTTTTCTCAAGTTTAGTTAACTTCATTGGTTATATATTTTAAAACACTCATAAAATGACCAATTATTCAACCAAAAGTTCAGTTTAAGAATTTACGTTTCCAAGTAGAACCAGCCGGAAATGATTCAGTGTACTGAAGAACTAACATGTTTTTTCCCTGTATCTTTTCCTCCTGAGGCGTTTCCTCGAGCAATTCCAGCCAACAACCCTGTTGGCACCGATCTAGACTCAGTCTTCAACTTGACTTTGCACAACACGTCTTCAAAACAAGATCTTGTACCCCTGCTTGACTTTGTTTTCCTCAAGTTTATTGTATGAAGCCGCGTCTGGCTAATGCTTTCTGACACAACTGACCTGCTTTCCTCTCAAGAACATTTTCCACACGTAGCCTTTCACTACAGAGTCTAAGATGATAGAATCCAGAGGCTTCAGATCTCTCTTCCACATGCTTTCCGTGGGATGTTCGAGACGAGGAGGACGGCTAATTCCTATTAGTCATGAGAGGTTACATGAATGATCCTTTAAGCCAGGTGAGGAGAGAGAAGGACAACGCTGATATTCCGACACAGGTTTTAGTTTCCAGACCATCTCATGTTTTCTCTACGTCATGTTAACACTGCTATTTGATACGTCGGGCAAAGTAGACATATTCATTACCAACAGCTCGTACAGCTTCTAACACCCCTAAGATCCAGCAGGTGATGTGGCAGAGAGAGGCAGGGGATGTAACGTTGGTGTCTGACTTCTGTCATTATAACATTGAAAAGGACTAAATAGTATTGCATGACTTGGTTGGGCGTGGGACATTTTACAAAGCATACATGTAGGAGATTCATAATTATAGCCCACAAGGATCACGGTTAGCATTTAAAGGAAACTACAGGACATAAGACAACTCTCAAGAAACGTCTACTTTTTTTAATTTTTGTTTCATATATCAGAGTAAACTGGACCATGGCTTGCTCCAGTTACCGCTTCCTCCTCCAAAAAAACAAACATGCACGCCCCCACACCCATCTTATTCTCTCCAGGGTCACATGGGAACTGGAGGCCGACCCAGCATGTATTTTGAGGATGAGGTAGAGACAAAAAAACAACAACAGATAGACCTTCAGTCCATTGCATGGATTTGGAAGAGAGAATATATATAACATTGTATAATCTCACCGTGGCATTAACAATGTCCATTTATCCGATTTGTTCCACCTGCTTTGTTCTTTTCTCACACGCTACGAAGAGAATCAAGACCCAAACAAGTTAAAACAATTACTCATGCTCATTGAACGGGATGATATAGCAGCATATTTCACCCTCTCCTTCTTTTCCTCACTGAAAAGTGCATTTGTGCATATCTATGCATGGTTGGTCAGCCATATAGATGCTCATCTGTGTCTTTCATCAACTTGACAGCCTTTTTCTCCTCAGAAAGATAACATTTATTATAAGCGTAAGCAATACATATTGGCCCGGAGTAAGTTTGTGGCACATTGCCGCACCTCATAATCACGCCTGTCGGCAGTTAAGTATCCCCCATGATCTATTGACTCCATTTTTATTCACTGCATTTCTACCCTGGTAGGTAGAGGGAGTCAGTTAAGCACAGGATCCAGAGCAGTCATAATTCATAAAATAGCAGGGAATTAATAAGAGGTGTCAACATCCTCTCTGACGAATCAGATTTCGTTTTTTAGCTGATTTATGAAAATAGGTATTCGATAACTCTAATCGTGTCACAACACAAGACACGGTAGAGCTCTTATAATTTAACGACTAAATGCATGATCATTATGTATTTGATAATAGCGATTTTATGCTTTAAAATAATGATAATAATTTGATGGAAGTATATGCCGGTGATCGTAACTTGACTCTGGCTGAGTTCATCACATTCAAAAAGAATTGTTCTTTCGTCTTTGTGGAATATGCAAATCAGGCCTTAAGAGAGTTGAACCTACAGCAAAGATAAAGAAAGGGAAGAAGAAGAAAAAATCTGAATTCACGATGAAATTAATGTTTTATTAATTATGTTTAAGATAATATATGATAAGGCTAATTTTACTCCTTTTCATAAAACAAATACAAGGGAATGATATCTCACGAGAGAAGCCACTGCGTCTTCTTTAATTCATCATGAAATTAGCTTTTCTACGCTAACTGCCGCCACGCCCTGGGACTCCACATTGTGTTGTGTTCTGTTCTCATATTTTAATCACTCTATGGGAAAAGCCCTCTCTTGCCCCCAGCGTTATGCTAATATTTATTTGGGTTTGTATTACCCCTGTGTTTACAGCAAATATGCTGGGGTCAAATGAAAGTCAGTATTACTAATGCGATTGAGTTTCATATCATTTTCTTCCCCTTTTTCTGTTTATTTACAGTAAACTGCATCCCCCAAAATAGCATGTGGGACCATGTGCCTGCTGTGACATTCACATTCCAAGTTGAGATCAATTCTTGAGACATTGGGATTACAAGAAGCAGAAGACAAAGAACTGACAATCCACAGTGTAACGTAGAATAATGGAAAATCATCCCGTGGTGTTTTTGTATATTTTTCTTGTTTGGATAGGATAGGAGGGTTGCCAGTTTTTACCAAGCCAGTGTGCCATATGGCTGGTGCTGCCACGTCTCACAAGTGCCCCTCGTCGTCCCAGCCTAGCGGCTTTCGATTACCTAGCTGTGGCAGTTCCTCTCCCAAGCTGCCACTACTTCTGGCAGATTATAATAAAGATGACTCTTTCACAGTGTGAACTGCTCTCTCATGGCCAGGAAACCAGACGCACACACACACACACACACACACACAGACACGGCGAGCACATGCACGGCGCACACACACACACACACACACACAACTGTACTCTCCTCATGCAAAATACACACGGACATCACACCGTGTTAACAGCAGGCTGAGGCTGAGCCGGGCTGTGTGCTGACTGACTGGATGAAATGGGAGGATTAATGGATATTTATATTTCATTATGTTTTTATACTGACCAGAGAATAATTTATCACTCTCTGGGAGATACTGAAACATATGTCAACCCCTATCCACTTACGGACATGATTCAATTTCACTTTAAACGCTCTGATCAAATGTTATTAACGTCTAATACAACCTTCCATAAAGACACATAAACGCCATGCAACTGTCCCAGATAGAGAAGCACACATGAGCTTGAAATGCGTTCATTCAAGTGATGCAAGGTGGAGGATTTGTACTAACCTGAAGGAATTATCAATGGTAACGGTGGTTCTAATTATTTTCACTACCAATTAGTCACCGTATTATTTTCTTGACTCATGTATCTATTAAATATAAGGTCAGAAACGTAGTGACAAATTGCAATTTCCGAGAGAAATCTTAACATCTTTAAATTGCATGGTGTTTCTGATCCAGTACAAAAGCGAAAATGTGTGGTCTCCCATCATAGAAGACTAAGAAAACCAACACAATGCACGTTAGTAAAGTGAGGAATTGTGGAAATGTTGTCATTTGTGTTTAAAAAGTGACAATAAACAGACTATAACACATACACTCTCTGTTGATCAGTTTATAGAATAATTACCCAAATCTGAGTTATATTCAGGTGAAAATATAAGCTGTACTGTATATACTTCTACTGCATTATCTGTGTCGGCTTTTTTTATTTCAAAGCAGAGTGTCTTCACTTTTGTTGGGAAATCGTTTCCTTTTCTTTGTGGACAATATGTGGACCTTTGAGGACCTGCTTTGTGTTTCATCACTATGTTGTCCGAGCAATGCTTCTTTCATTGTTTTGCAATGCCAACAACTTCAGGTCCACTTCTCCTGCGGCAGCAATAGTCTCCGATCGGTAACCTAACCACCGACAAACAAAAAGCGCACCGCATTAACTAGTCATCAACTTCCTGACTGAGATAAGCTGCCACCCAGCTCAGCCAAATGACTCACCTCGGTGCAACAGCCGGGACAATGTGCTTCAAAGGCAATGACAATGGCCTTTCTACATCCATGGCCTGCTTGTATGTGTGTGCTGCAGGTTTTGTTCAACCAGCCACACTACACTTGGCTCCTGGAGCTGCCGGTAATCAATACGGGCCTGAAATCACCTACTGGTACCCGCCTCCCATACTGCCTGTTTTGTCCCTGACTTAATAATGAATTAGATCCCCCTTCAAATGCTGTGGTGACTCTCTTTGTAGCCTCTCACACACACACACACACACACACACACACACACACACACACACACACACACACACACACACACACACACACACACACACACACACACACATACTCATACATTCTGAATGCAAAGAAATACACAACCACATTATGGATATATGCTACATATCTGCACACTTGTGCTTTATTGTTTGTATGAACATGCACATTACAAGGGCTGACCAAATGGTAGGAGAATGGTGACACACATACACACACACACACACACACACACACACAAAGCTCAGCCAGCCAACATCAAGGGTAACATTTCTATTGCATTTGCTAATCACTGATCAATAATTCAGAACCCCCTCTCATCTTGAAGGGTCCCCGGCTTCCTGAAACATATGGCAGCTGTATGTGTGTATGCTTTTGTGTGTGTGTGTGTGTGTGTGTGTGTGTGCACCCTTGTCTGACATCTTTTTATCTGCCGTTCAGGTTACCAGCTCCTTATCACTGAGGCCCGTCTGCTATAACGGCTGAACAGCCAAAGGGAAACAAGTTGGTTGAAGTTGTTTTTCAGAACGTGACTTTTGTTCCTCCCCTCCCCCGACCATGTCACATCTAACGACGGAGCGTCTAATGCCAGTTATAACAGCCAGCCCAGTAATTTGCTGTGTAAGTCGACACGATGGTTATCTGCGTGCGGGGCACCTTTCATTTCCTCCAAAGCGAAGGCTTTGCCTCGATCCGCGCTGCCGTTATCTTCCTCGCTGGGTCTTTCGGTAATTTGTCCAGCACGGGTTGACTCACTAAAGGTCTCCTGTTGCACCGCCCACCACCCAGACCCCCATTTCTTAATCTGGAGACAATTCTGATTAAAAGGCTTGTATCTTTTATATCATTGACTTTATGTATCTTTACAAACCTGATAAGTGCACGAGTAGTTTCAGGGAAGTAAAGACTTTGACTCGTCGAAACTTTGTTTTGTACGCGTTGCTTATTTTTACATAGTAAAAAAAAAAAAAAAAGGTCAAGCCAAAAGCAGAAACAGCTGTTGGACCTTTTACAGTTCTTCAGCCAGCTCGCTCCGTCCATCATCAACGCCTTCGTTGGTGCATTCATTCTGCTTTAATCCAACACTGTCTGTCTTTCTCCTAATCAGTGAAGAAGCATCATCTTGACTAACCAAGGACGTGTGCAATTTAACTACAAAAATGTGACATTTTTTTTATTTGACTCGCCCGTTCCCGTCTTCCTTCATTCCTTGTGTCAGGTTCCTTCGTAAGAAGGAGACATTGCTGCTCTCACAGCACTCTTATCTAAATAAACAAATGTCGAATTTCCCTTTTTTATTTGAACAATTTCCCGAATGCAATTCTTTTAGTTTAACGGCAAAACAAGATACATCTTGTAAAGGCTCTGCTGCCAAAAAGCGCAGACACCTGAAGTCTGTACTCACAAAGGATGTTTCAGCTTCTCATGCGCTGCTCCAGACGGAACAGTTGCGTCGAGCGGGGTTTTTGGCCCGGCAATCTGTTTTGTTGTGTTTGTGTGCTTGTGCTGGCCTGTTGAAGGATGACTCTTCTCAGGCTTGCCTCCATCACGCTGTGCGCGTGATAAATAGAGGGAGATGGTCTTAGTGGTTCATAGGGAGGTGCGGCCGTGACCCCGCAGGCCCCCCCCCCGTGGCGCGACACTACCGAGCTTTGTCCCGGAACAAACAACGATGAACAATGTGCTGGGGAATCTGGACGAGAGAAAGAGATGATTCTACCAAGCAGGAGATGGCTGGTACGACTTAAATAGTGTAATATGCATACATTATATATAGACAAAGAATGTAATATATCATATGCAGTTTGATTTATTTTTCCCTTTTTGAAATGGACCAATCGGAAATGGGGGGGGGGGATCACTACCAGACGATAACAGAGTAAAATCCAACACTTTCTTTGCAACAAGTGATTGGTCACAAATAATTAGTGTTGATAAACGTATGAGGGGATAATCAGCAACCTCCTAATGTGATCTCCTTGGATCACTGCTTAAATCACCCCACTGAAGAGGATGAGAGAGTAGAGACACAGAGAGAGAGAGAGAGAGAGGGGCATACAGTGTTATGAAACTAAATCTCATCCTTTATTTATTTATTTCCCTCCCAGCATCTCCGTCTCTTCGTGGGCTAATTCTAATGAAGAGGCCTCAAATGACTTCATTTAGAGTGAAGTTAATTGAGTTTGGTCCTACACGGCTGCACTTCCTGCCTGGATACTTTCGTATGTTTCCCCATCCACAGCGGGAAGGGGGGGAGGGGGGTGCAGATTATGAAAGAAAACAGATAGAGATTAAGGGAAAAGATAACAAATAACCGAAAGACGGAGAGTGAGATGAGAAAATTAAAGTGAACAAGAGGGAATGAGAGGAAGTGACAAACAGGGAGAAATAGAGATGAGTAAGGGGGCTGGGGGCCCTCATATCAGGCGCGTCACCCCCGTTAGCCCAGGACTGTAATTAGATCTGGCAGCCACCCCATAATGATAAATGCTGGGATGATGAATGGAAATGCAAATGTGTGTGAAGTAGCCCCAGCCATCAAAGGGGAATATCATTAACACTTTCCTCTTGTCAAATCCATCATTGTCAAGGGTGGCTCCCTGCGTCACCCACCAGCTACACGGCCGCTGCTTAGGAGTTAGGGAGGAGGCAGGGATGAGGAAAGGGAAGGAGGGAGAAAGTGTGCCAGTCAGGTAAGGCTGTGTGTTTGAGTGCATGGCCACGATTGCACACAGTAGTTACTTAAGTTTGAGTACGGTGGTGTGATTATTACTTATCGGTGCTGTTCCACTTCTTGTGCGGCATAGTTTATTTCCATAAGACCGTATCGTATTCCACACAAGGGAAGAGACGAAGAACATACGTCACTGTGCCAAAGTATATCATTATGGATATGCTGGTCAGAAATAGGAAGAGATTGAGAAAACAAATTACAGTAACCAAATGGAGAGATTAAATCCACACCAGGCAGCATGAAGCTATAGGCGGAGCGGTGCTTTCAGCTAAATGCCAGATGCCGGCATGCTAACATGCTTACAGTGACCGTGTTAATATTCTGATGTGTAACGGGTTGGCTGGGTTTGCCGGTTTCTGCTAATGAGTGCTAATATGCAGAGAACACACAGTTGATGGCCGGGAGTCATTGATTTTGTTTGAAATGATCAGTTTGGACCGACTGACGTACAACACTTTAAGCCCTTTGCTCGATTTGCCATCAGAGCTGGCATGATCCCATCGAAAGGTCTCTGGTACGTCTATAGCTTTTGATCATTATTCATACCAGTAATACTAATATTGTAATCACCAAGGAAGTCTGCCGTGGCTAAAAGCAGTGCTCACGGACACAAAACATGCGATCAGTAAAGTTATGACCTTACCTGTAGGAAGTCCACTTTAACAAGGTTGAGAGTCTGACTTTCTTGTTCACCTTAAACCTTCCATGCTGTTGTAAATATGAGCGCACACAGATTGTTCTGACATATTGCGATGCACTAAACATCTGCGGAAAGTGGCGGCGAGCACAGCAACACATCTTGAACATTATCAAGAGGAAGTGGCGAGGACAGAAGGAACAATGCACCGGCACTGACACACGAAGCATCGTTTTTGTTTGATGTGGTCAAAAATGAAACATGTTCATCTTTTTTTATGAGCGCTGGTACTTTGTTTGTTCTTTCGTACAATCCGTCACGTCATTTAACCGGTCGGGTCTTTGCCCTGTTGGACTTTGCTTTCGATGTCTTCGCGTTCCCAGTAAATAGCGACATTGCCAGAGCAACTGCTCAGCAATTGGAGCGCAATGTTTTCAAGAAATATGAAGAAGTGATTGTCAAAGCGTCAAAGACCAAAGTTATAATAAACCAGAATAATCCTTTAAAGTCCTGAAGCGTCTAAGTATTATTATTTTTTTTTTCAAAGTCTTCACCTCATGAGTAGAGTATTGAAAATGCAATGAAAAAGTCTTTGAAAAAAAAACAATACGCAAGGTCACAACCGTTGGTGGGGATTGACAGGTGATAGAAGCGATGCAAACATCCACGGAAGAAACAACAGATGTTTTTCTTTGCTCCTCCTCTGACACCCTCGTTCTATTCCCCTCTCCCTCTCTCCTCCAGACACCTGCTACATCACTTACACACCTTGTTCTCTCCCCTGCCAAGCGCCAACGCTGTGCCAACAACAACAACAAAAAAAGAGCCGCCACTTCTGCATTCAGGGCAGCAAGGCCTTCGCATTATACTGGATTCGATTACACAGAGCGTCCCAACAAGGTGTGTGTATCTCCCCGTCCGGCTCGGGCTAAGCTAACCATGTGTGTTTATGTGCTCACTCGTGTAGCCGCTGCCCTCGCCGCTCTCTCTCTCTCTCTCTGACTTTGTGTTGGTCTGCCTTTCCAGGCTTCTATCAGTCAGCAATCTACCGGTCTGCTCTTTTTTTTTTTAACCTAAATGCAATAACTGGATTGACCTCTGAGTCATAGACACGATCTAATTACCTGCTCAAGGACAGGTGTGTAAGTTATACATGAGTAAATCTCACACCATTAGTCACTGAGAAAAGAAAAAAAACACGAGACGGGGACACAAGCTGTTAAGGTAGTGTTGTATTCTCATCATACTTTATTTAATAAGACTAGTTTTTGTGGTCTCGGTGGGCATTGTGGGTTTGAACAATGTATGCAGTGATACATGGATATTGACCATAAGGAGGACAATTACAGTAAGAAAGATATCAATAAAGATATTTACACTCCATACCCAAATAAAATGTGTGTAACTCATGAACTGATTGGCTTTCAACGAGATATACAGTGTAACACATTTTATTTGAACTACATCCATATATAGATTGTATTTTCCATTTTTACGTGGGATTTAACCTTCCTCTTGTGTTAGCTTTCTGTTACCATCTCTTGTGTTAATGGGGCGGTTTTGACCCATGTCTTACAGTTTTTTCTGATTGCTTAGGCACTATCTTTGAAACTATAGGCTATTTTTGCAAAACTCTACACACTAACCACAAAACCTTACACCAAACCAGCAAAACATTATATATCTCTTGCAAAAGCAAACCATTCTTGCAAAACTCTTCAAACTCTTTGAAAAACATTTGTTTTTGCGTCAATACAGTACACACAAACCATCATTTGAATAAGCACACGAAGCACCAACTACGCACTGATAGTATAAATGAAAAACACTTTTTCTGTGTAGTAAACACACATACACACACAGGTATCCAAATGCGTACAAATAAGAAAAGTTACATTTTTGTTCCTAACACTCAAACAACAAACAAAAGCGCAGTAGAAGAAAACAATAACATTTGTGTTAGAAAAAAAAGAGCAGAAAAAAATTAGGCTTCATCTACATCACATGCGATGTTGTCTTGAGCTAGGCAGCGTGGAAAGTATCGCCTGGAGTGCCGTATCCAGCCCTGGCATGACCCCTGATCCATGTCGCCACAAGCCTCCTCCATTGCCTGTAGAAGGGGTATGCGTTGGTGGGGCTGGCGATCATACACCTTCCAACGCCATGCAGAGAAGAATTCCTCAATAGGATTCAAGAACAGACAGTATGGGGGGAGATTGAGTGCCATGAAAAGTGGGTGACCTGTGAACCAATTGCAGACCAGAGCAGCCCGGTGGAAACTAACATTGTCCCAGATGATAAGGTACCTGAGCTGCTCTGGCCCCTGGTCAACCACAGTCACTCTGATCTCATCAGTTATTGTGTTCCTGACTCCCCTTCCTCTTCCTCTTCCCCTTCCTCTTCTTATCCCCCCTCCTCCTCCTCCTCCTCCTCCTCTTACTTCTTCACGTCCTCGTCCTCCTCTAATTCTCACCCCTCTTACTCTCTGTCCGATATTGGCCTCCATTGTTGTCCAAACCAAATGTTTACATGTGGCCTATTTATGGTGCTCAAGCTCTGATTTGTAAGTGAACTCATTGTCTAAAAGTGTTTTCACACGTGTCAATGTGGAAAAGCAATTGGCAAAATAGTGTAGCAATGTAGAGACCAATGTTTACAGTTTTGCTAGAAGTGTGTTATAAAATTATAAACTGAGTGTAAAGCAGAGAACGTGCATTCAGTTTGGCACACTTGGTAAATGCATTGGCTAAAAGTGTTAATGGTTTCAGAAATCGTGCTTCAAGAATCACTGTTAGTGTTTAAGCATTCAGAAAAAACTGTAAATCAGCTGATTAGCTATCATCCAATTTGTTTCTCATCTCTTGGTTACCTTGTTAGGCTTCCTTATCCATACACATATTGTTTTATGTTTGAATAGTTTTGGTGTGGGCCTCTGAGCCTTTTCTTTGTCAGTATACCCGTCGATTTCAATTTCAAAAATGGTAAAATGAACCTCAAGAGAATCATATAAATAAATAAAAGGTTGTTGTGTTACATGACTACTACTGAGGGGGATTAGAACACATCTCTTAAATAAATTTGTTTTATTTATTTTTTCATTTTAATATTATTAACTATAGTAACATATATGGTGTTATGGGTCAATTTCGACCCATATATACTTCAAGAAAAAGGCTAAAAAGGCTAAAAAGCCAAAAGGCCTTGATGCAATAAACACATGTATGTGGTTATTTTATGCATTTAAAAACCTAAAACGGGTCGGTGCCGACCCTGACACAAGAGGAAGGTTCAAAAAGGTCAACGATGAACGTATAATGTTTCTCTCCAGCGTACACAGAGGGGTCCCATGTGAAGTAAGCAGCCCTTATTTCTGTTTCCACTCCTGTTGTGTGTACATGCATTCACCTCTAAACACTTAGACAAATCTTTAATTGTGACAAGGAGGTGGTGGGGGGTGGAGATGTCAATCAGCGAAGCACGTAGCGGTGTCTTTTACAGGAGTTGTATGAGCCAGGGCAGCTTTGTCTGACACCTTGCACTGAATTATTGAGCGGAGGGGGGAAATAAGCAGAGAGGGCGACGCGGTGACATTAGCGCGTGCTGTTGTGGCTGCTGCTCAGCCTAGCTTATAGCTGGACTGAGGTGACATGTAGGTGTGTGTGTGTGTGTGTGTGTAGGCGAGCACACGGCAATTATATAGTCAATGAAAGGAATGAGGAGGAACTGGAAGATCAATACCGGTGAACTGATAGCTGCCACATGCACAGTGTGTGTGTGTGTGTGTGTCAAAAACATTCAACGTACCTTCATATTGTCATTACCACAAACAAAAAAGTTGTATGCATGAACAATACCAAGAACATTTAGCAACAGAGTGATGCGGCTTCAAGATACTTTCCTCTTCCTTCTTCTCTGACCCAGACGCTGATCTCATCTGCGGTAATAAGTGGGACCTCTTGGTCCTAATCAAATCACTCATTAACTATTTAGTGGACCGTTGTTGCTGCGTCAACCATGTATGGCAGCTAAACCACTTGAATAACACACACGCACACACACACACACACACACATACACACACACATTCATGCAAACACCAACAAGCAAACGCGTCTACACTCAAGCCACAGATGTTTGGATGCACTCACTAACACAGAAAGACACACTGACTTTGATGAAGCCAATTTAGAGCACAAGGGTGGGGGCGGTTGGCACCTTATGAATAATTTGGTATTCGCGCGACTCTGCTTACCGCCGTCTGTCGGCGACTAAGAGGTCATCGAGGCAACTAGCAGGAGAGCAGATGAGCGTCAATCAAACCAGAATCACAACAGGATTAGACCTCTCGCTGTGTTATTAGTTTATCTCCTGATTCATTTAAATAATCGCTGTAAAGTTACGGAGGATGCTGCTTTGTTTTATTGAGACGTCGTTTTTCTCAGTCGTGTCATCGCGTGCCTCGATAAGTTTTGCTCTGAAATGTACATTTCTTTCGCGCACATCTAACGCAACGCATTTCTATATGGGAGAAATAATATCAGCTGTCAAGGTTGGCACCTGTCAAAAATCAGAAAGCAGAAGCTGCAGACACATGAAGCCATGTCCTTTGCACTGCCTCTTTTAGAGGGTAAGGAATTGTCTCTGGACGCTGCACTGTATGTAACTCACTGTCAGGTATAATTTAAACTGAACTGACAAGGTCTATAGTACAGTCTTGTCATTCACCTGTCCGGTTTAATGTGTGTTTATGGCGCGTGCGTGTGTTCCTAGGCGAAGGTGAAACATTTCTGACACAGCAGAGGGTTAAGGGATGCACACAACACACTGTACTCTCCATCCATCCCGCCCAGAACAGGACATGTTGAGGAGACTTTCTGATGGACCTTTCGTCGGCTTAAATCTTTCATGGACGAGATGTCCACTGAGGTTTGCTGCGATGTGTCCTCGGGACACGGGCCGAAGCTAAACCCTCTCTTACTGTAGGCGGTCACCGGCGTGTTACAATGCTTTTCCCTTGTCCGTCGGCGTCCCAGGCCCCAGAAGAATGCCCCATAATGGAAGGGACTGGCACCTGAGAGGCCCAAGAGCAAAGGAGGACTAACATCAGCAGAAGTTAAGAAGACATGAAAGACCATTTGTCATTTCCAATAACAGGCCATGTAACAACCACGGTGACCTGTGTTCTTTGTTTTATTCATGATTTATTTAGAGTTGTTGCTATGTGTCTCTGACCTGAGTGAAACCCTCCTCCTCCTCCTCCTCCTCCTCCTCCTCCTCTTCCTCTTCCTCCTCCTCCTCCACTGTAGTGGTGAGAGCAGAATAATAACAATATGTGTACATCTCTGCAATGCATTGCAATGCAAAGCAGAAAAAACAGCTTCTTTAGCTAATTTTGCTGAGGCTACTTCATCATTTTTGTGTGTGTTTATTTCATGTTAGGGGAAGTGCTAAGGCGCTAAGGAGATTTATGGTATTGGAATACATTCTATAATATATATTTGTTTGTCTTGTGTCCACCTCATATACACATAGAGACAAGCATACAATATTAGCAACCTATTCAAGAATAACGCCGTTGATTATTTTTTGCCGATCACAGAAGAACTTGGTCTCCCACGATATTTTTATTTTTGTATATATTTTATGGTTTCATTCATTTATTTGTATGGCTTCTATATTTTGGTGAATCTAATTTCGATAAACACCATTTAGATTCCAATAAAACATGTTTCTTAAACTACTTTATAGAGGATAAATCAAAGAGAAGGGCTTTAGTCTGAGATATGTGATATAAGATGTGCATTTCAGATGGCATGAGTCAACGTTTCCTTCCATCGGTATGCCCTCAAGATGTTTTTAAAGAATGTTTCTGATATCTGCCACTGATCAAATAAAATATGTAAAAGAAGACATAATTGCAGACGCATTCCTCCTTTACTGTGTGTAGACAACTATAGCAACACAACCCCAGATACATGCAAACACATAGACCCCAAATACACTCACACACACACAATAAACACACACACACACACACACACACAAACACGAGGCACACTCCCATTTCTGCAGGGTTTAAGCTTTGATGTGGCTCCGTTTTAAGCCTGCCAAGGAGGCTGCATCAGGGCCTCAGCCAAGACTCTTCACCTGCAGCTACAGACATCTTGTCAGGCCCCAAAGAAGGGTACACACACAAACACACACACACACACACACACACACACACACGCACACACACGCACACAACCTCCAGCATTTAAAATATCCAATATTCACCACCTCGTATGGCCCTTTGAATCTTGTCCCCTTTAAAGCTTCACATACATCCTATACGGGGCTCTGCTGTATATCCTCTTTTCCAGGTGCGTGGACCGGATATATAAAGCACAGTGTGTTGCCCTTAGGACAGGACCGGACAGTGAGAGCAACACAGCTCAGCATGTTTGCTGCAAATCCAATTATTACTCCCCACCTTTGAATTCAGGAGCGGATCCACGGAGTCCTAAAGCAATTATGGGACTCGGTAGAACGGAAGGAGGAAGAGCCGGAGAAAGAGAGAGAAACCGGACCGACAGGTTAACGCTGTATTGTTTTCCGTTCACACGCGTGACATTGGTAATGAGCTCTGAGGCATTAGGTTGTCTTATTTATCGCTTATACAACACACTTAGCCAAACGCTGAGGCGTACAACGTGCTCTTTTTGATGACACTTTGTCAGAGAGGTATTGACTCCAATAGGGTAGTTTTGGAGGCCATTGTTATTATCGGCGTCCCAATGATACTCGTTTTGTGTGGCCACCTTGACGTGGGAGAGGGTTTGGATTCAGTGCATGTTTTCAGTTGCATTAGTTTGCACAGGCATGCTGCAGTTATATGGAGTCAATAGTCTCATGTTATGGCAATTATGAGCATTTTGGCCACTTGCTGCACACCATGCCAGAAGGTATTAAGATATACTACGTCTTTAAATGTAAGATTAATGTCATATCTCATCTTACTTAACAAGATGGTCCGCACAGATTACAATTAATAAAAGAGTCAAATACCCCAGAATTACTCAACGCGATAAACTCATTATATATGGGGATTTCTATACATCTACATGCAGTATATGCTTTGACCCAAAGTCATCTGAATCACCTGAAAGCTGCATTTCATTTGAATGGATGGACAAATGTTACCTGATAGTGATTTCTTTAGGAGATGCTGCAGTAGCGTGCAAAGTTTACCATTCAGGCCACATTCTGTTTAAAAGGTCTCATTTTAACACATAGTGTTGTCACATTGTTGTTAGATTATTACAAAGATTAAATTATACATTACACTTTCATACCCAAGACAACGCAGACTAATTAAAAGGCAAAAATGACTCAAATATAATAAATTGCCCAATTGAGAGAAGAATAAAAAACGATTGTATATGACCTTTCTTATGTAGTGATGTGGTTTGTTGGCTCATTATTTGAATTACATGAACAATATATGCAGACTTATTTGTCTTGCACAGACATCCAGATGGACATCAAATCAACACAGATAAACCTGAATGGGAAAAAAAAGAAGCTATTTTAATAAATACTTTAGTCAAAACAAATAAGAATAAAAGCAAATCTCTCACACATTGCCTCACATTGCATTGCTAAAAAGCGGTATTCAGACATACATTTTGGAATATGGAAATCAGAACATTTTGGCATGGAACAAATTAAATATGGAGCTATACGTTGGGTAATGTCTGGGTGGGCTTTTAAGGAACTGTCTTGTTAAATTACCTAGACTAAGTACAGAACAACGCCATTGTTGATTTAGCAAAGATTTGCTGTTAAGCCAAAGACAAAGCAAACTCCTCCATTTAGACGATATTCCATGATCCCTATTCAAACGTCTCATACCGCAGAGACAAGACAACTCGAGGTCTTACGCAATCAAAACTAACAACAACGGCGCCACATATTTCGTGTGCTGCCTAATCCCGACAAGCAACCTTTTGATGGTGATGAGACGATCATTGTTGTACAAACCCTGAGATGCTTTGAAGGAGCTCCTAATGCCGCTGCTTAAAATATTTGACTTGGCACCTTTTCGGCTTTCTGACTCTCCCCGCCTTATTTGCATATCAGTTGGGAGGTGGTGAGAAAATAAAAAAAGCCGTCAGACAGAAGAGTATTTTAGAGGGATTGGCAGTGCGGGTGTATCAGACGATCAATCACACTGACAGAGCTGAAATAAACCGAATGGAATGAGGATGCAGCGGCCTGTTTGAGAGCCCAGGTGTTTTCTCTCTCCCCGATGCTTATCACTTCTGTTTAATCTGCTTTTCTTTTCTTGGTTTTCACCCTCTCTCTCTCTCTCTCTCTCTCTCTCTCTCTCCTTCACTGTATCTGCCTTACTAAACAAAAAAGTCATAATCAAAGCTTTTTTTCTCATGTTTACTTTATAAACGTGTTGTTAATGGTATGGGATGCTTTAATATCTTTGAACCACTATGTTTTCAGAGTTTAAAAATATATATATATTTTACTCATTTCAGCTTTTGTTCAGCAATCAGCTGCAATCTTCCTCTAACTCTTATGATGAGGAAAGCTCAAAATCATTGTGCACATGTCTTTTTTTTTACATCGAGGAAACAGTTTTGTTCTTTTGTCCTTTTAAATAACACAAACAGTTACATGAAGAACACAACGTTCTAGTTGTGTTATGTGAAGGAATGCTTGACTGACATGTTGTGTAATTACAAACTAGTATGCCAGCATTTTTACAGTTAATCATGTCAATACGTTGTGAAGGCCTATTAGTCACAACAAGTAAATCAGGGGCTTAAGTCAAAAATACCCGCCCCAATATTTGTTCAAATTTAAGGATTATATTATAAAAGTCCTACATATACATAGATCGTGTGTGGGCCCAAAGTATCATAGCTTCAGACTACTACTGAGAAAAAGTTATATACTGCGATTATAGTGTAAAGAGATTCAAAAATATGACAAGGTTTTCCGAATTTACAGTAATTGATTTCCACAAACTAGGTGAACTGATCTTTTTTTGCTACTTCCTTCCCAGTCACAAGTGTATAAATACTTGCCAACATACACCTGTGTTTCCATGCTCCAGTCAGTTTCACACACAGGTCATTGCAAAGGCAGAGCTGCTTACTCGTGAAAACCTCTGACCACGGGGAGTATATAGGCTGATGGCTGGCAGCATCAAAAAGCTGTGAATGCATATATATTGTTTTTATGAATGTGTATGTGTGTGTGTGTGTGTGTGTGTGTGTGTGTGTGTGTGTGTGTGTGTGTGTGTGTGTGTGTGTGTGTGTGTGTGCTGCACTGGGCTGGGTTGGGCTGGCTGACTGCTGGGAGTCTCATAAAGCTCTCAGTTTGATGACCAACTGAGCAGTAAATTAATTAATCATCATTTTACGCCTCATCAAGCGCTTTGCCTGCACCTCACCGCGGGAGCCCGTCCCAATTAGCCAACAGTGGAGCCGGTTGTTTTGTTTAGCTTAGGTATATGAGAGAGAGAGAGAGAGAGAGAGGGAGAGAGAGAGAGAGAGAGAGAGAGAAAGAGAGAGAGAGAGAGAGAGAGAGAGAGAGAGAGAGAGAGAGAGAGACATAGACAGAAACAGAAACAGAGAAAACAGAAAGCACATGAAAAAGAGGGTATTGTACCATGTTACAATGTTTTTATTTGTGCATGTCTTTATATCAACTTTAATGTTTTTGCATGTGTGTGTGTGTGTGTGTGTGTGTGTGTGTGTGTGTGTGTGTGTGTGTGTGTGTGTGTGAAGAAGGGGGAGGGCAGAGGAGGATCTGACAAGCTAATGAATATGTCATCTGTCTGTGTCAAGAGACTGCAGGCCTGCAGACCTGTAAGTAACAGAGACCCACTGGCCAAGACAGGTACCGAGAGAGAGAGAGAGAGAGAGAGAGAGAGAGAGAGAGAGAGAGAGAGAATGTGCTTCTACAGCAACATCCTCGGTGACCTGTCCCCTGCAGCTACAGTAGTTTATTTGGAGCCAGAGCAAATGCAGAAGTGGTGAGGCAGAGGGTATTAAAGCTTGTGCACGCAGGTGTGCAGGAATGCGTGTGGAAGTGTGATGAATGTTTTCTATTTTAGTGAAGATTAGGAAAAAGGTACGTAGCATGTAGCTGTAATTTAATTATTAAAGTAAGACGTTTAATAATTCAAGACAAAAGCATGCATTGATGTCCCGGACAGCCGTGAGATGTAGTCCTAATCATCATCTGCAGACGGAGGCGGTACATCAGCAGAGATGACTGGTATCAGCGGTGGAGGGCTGGCGGCTGGGGGTGGAGACCTCGATGGCCTTGACAAGCTCCGGCTCGCTCTCATTGCAGCCAAGCATCAGAATGGATCCCATTGCATCTCGGGTGGAATCTTGAGCCGGTGCTCGGCTTCGGGCCTCTGATACGTGGGAAGGCATTCGGTGAGGACCGACAACCATGCCGTGTTGGCCAACATCAACAGGCAGGGCGGAGATTTGATCCTGCTGCTCTGCTCTGAGCCGGTGGTTGTGGGCCTCAGAGCACCTGTGGGTTGTGTTGAAGGACTTCCACAATACCGGGTCGGGGAAGTGGAAGTGGAACTGTTTGCATATCGTCACGATATCACTGCACCCCATGGTTCTCCCTGGCACAGCAATACAATCCACCCATAAGGGGTGGACGCCTTTTCAAGAAGGCTGCGTTACGCCTTCATCTCATCCCTCCCCTGTTTAAAGGAGAGTGGGGCGGGAGCAGTTGTCAATCATTCCGCTAGCCCCAGTCAGTGCTCGGCCCCATGGTATACAGAAATGACTCAGATGATGGTGCCCCAGCCCTGGACTGGCTCAGGAGAGGCAGTGCAATTGGCATGCTGCCCACTCTGGGCCATCCTCTCGAGACTCGGTTCCTGACAGGAACAGGCTGAAGAGGGTTGGTCTGCCTGCACAGGTTGTGCAGACCATTTAGACGCTTCAGCTGGGTCCACCATTGCCTGTTACAAAGCCGTCAGGGTTCCAGCAATTGTGCGAGAAAAAGGGGCTTGTCCTGTGCAGTTGGGTCTATTCTCTGCTTTTGCAGTGTTTCAAGCCCAGGTACGATAGACAAAGGTGTCAACATGGCTGCCACTTGTCTTCTTGACCCCTACAGGGTAGGACCACGGCTCTACCCAGACCAGTTACATACAGCTGGGTCGGCTGAGGCCCCTACTTCTCTTTTGTAGCGACATAGATTGGAAAGAAGTAAGTGGGCTGTGGCGACTAACCTGAAGTCGGTCAGGATCAGTGTGGTTTGGTCGATGTCGTGTCACTGCAAGGGGTGCAATCCATCGGTCTCCACCCACTTCAGTAGAGGGCGCAGCCTGTGTGAGTTAAAGGGAAGGTACGATGTTGAGACCCTTTTTCTATAAGCACAGAGGGAGCCCCAAGCATGGGGCCATTACACGATCTTCATGAAGAGGATGTAGGATGTTCGTCTACTCTGGGGTTTGCACATATTTGGGTGGACACACGCATGTTCGGGATTGGAAGAGAGTATTACCCATAGAGTCCAATAGAGGGCTCTGCCTGTGCTCATAGAACTATGGTTACAATATCACAATCTTTGTTTTTGTCTACATACTCTATTTAATTGGTGCCAATTCCTTCGCATTGCAAATATTTAAAACATAACCGCATTCACTGATTAAGTTGAGAGGAATTAGTCGCCAAATATAGTTTTTTTTCTTCAGGGGGTGGTAAGTATAGTGGAAAAAAAAAGGTATTATAGTTGACAATAAGGACAGATGTCCCACAGTCTAGCGGGACCCAACAAGGCCAGTTACAGGTAATCAATTATATTTTCACAATGAAGTAGGACCCATCATGTTAAGTCGTGTCCTGGACCATGGGACTACTCCCAGCTGCCCTGGAAGTTGACACCACATCATTTTTCCAGTCCTGTGCAGGTTGAAAGTACCTGGTCCCAGGCTGATGCAAAGGAAGGGCCTCTGCAAAAAAAGAAAAAGAAAAAAAGAAGCTTGATTGTCACTACACATTTTAGTAATGGCTGACAGAGAGGCAGACGAGATGACATTGTGGCAGTGCAGCCAGGAGGAAGCCAGCAGCCACGCCAGGGGCAGGGACGGAGGGACGGATAAGCAGATGTTGTTCATCACCCAGGGGTGGTGGGGGTTTACTGTGTGTGGGCTTCTGTGAGTATTTATGTGCATGTGTGTTGAGGAGTCACAAGGTGGAGGTGGTACATGAGTGTGTATGAGGGAGCCTGTATGTAACGTATTATGTGGTTTTTGTGCATGTGACAATGTGTCTAGGTGCATCAGCAAGTGAGTGCACGCGTGTGTGTCCCAGTCTATGTGTGTGTGTGTGTGTGTGTGTGTGTCCCAGTCTATGTGTGTGTGTGTGTGTGTGTGTGTGTGTGTGTGTGCATGTGCAAAAGTGTATTCCAGCATTTGCAAAGTGCTTGAGGGAGAGGCACCTACAAAAGGCATCTGGCAAGGAGAGCCAAAACAACAAAGGTAACCTTGCCTCTAGTGATGTACTCTGTGTTCAGCCACTCTAGTGTGTGGACGTGTGTGTGTGTGTTTTTATGGACAAGGCTAGTGTGTGTTTATTTGAAAGTGATGAGCAGATGCATATTAAAATGCAATATTCTGTATGCATGTTCCATACATAGTAACATAGCACCCCAATGTAATATATATATATATATATATATAATTGTGTTTATGTTATCAAAAGAATCTGCATTTTGTATAAAAAAGAATATCAGGTATTTCACCTGATATTCCTTTTTATACAAAATGCAGATTCTTTTGATCTATACTGAAAAATGCAACTTTGATTGTGAAATATTCCAAACTCAGCTTTTTCCTGCTAGCTTAAGCAAGACAAAGCTCCAATAGCGTTGCTTGAAAGTTGTCTAATAATGCAGTGTGTGGTTTGTGTCCCGTTTATCTTGTTTAGTGGTGTTTTATGTGCATACTTTTAGTTAATGTAATTAGTTATGTGCTAACTCTGGTACACCACACAATATGGTAGTGTGCATGTTTGCTGTACATGGTGCCTTTCAAAGAAAATATCAATAAAAAAGATTAACAGGGGAAGGAACTAATCTACAGCCTTTGCAAATGTACACTGAAATCTGGATGCCAGTACACTAATATAATATATTAATATATAAAACAGCATGCATGACTTACTGTGAAGCAGGGAGTGGATCTTCATGGTGAAATTAAATAATGTAATACATGTCGCTTGCACTGCAGTGAGGATTGGTGCACACGGTGACTTGCAAGCACGATCTGAGTCTTTCTGAGTCTTTCTCAGGGGCCATCCCTGTAGCCGGAGGAAAAATCACAGTGGACTAATCTGACTCTGACATTAACAGTATCATCTCAGATGCTCCTGCTGTGTGTGTGTCTATGTGTGAACATGCACACAGCTTTGTGTGAATTACCTCAAAGCACACCCTACAGTTGACCCAGGTGTATTTAAAGGGTCAGGAAGCATATTGGTGCTCTCACTCATCAATCAAAGATCTCACACCTACTTTACCACCTCTGCAGTTTGTGGCCCCCGGGCCAATGTGAAGGGACACCTGCTCCCTGAGGTTCCTGATAAGAACCTGCAAATATCAGGAATACACTTAGATTATAGTGTGAAAGTGCAGATAAAGTACACAGAGAAGCAGTTTTGTAGTCAAATAAAAAAAAAAATCTGATGCTTCCAGTTTTGCTTTATTTATATAAGAAGAAACACTTAATGTAAAGAAATGACCATTTTATTAATGTATGCAGCCGTTCCATTGAGAAAATATCATCCTCTAAATGTGGTCAAATTGTTTCTATGATTACAACAAAGGAACATGTGAAGATCAGACACATTGTTATAGTGCAGCAATCATCCTCTTATTGATGGAGCTGAAACCTTTACGTGTTTAACGTGTGCTTTTCTTATTGCTTGGCTTTGGGATGATCCCTTCAAATGATTTTACAGAGCAGTGTACGACGATCCTTTCAAGTCAATTTAAAAAATGTTGCAATTAACTGCAGACTCCTTCCCGTAATATTAATTTCTCCACGCCATCATGAGTGATTTCTTTTTTTTTTTTTTTGTATGTCAAAAAGGTGCAACGTGACCCTCATCAAAAAAAACCGGAACATCACTGAAGTGCTCAAGAAACAGATCCGCTGAAGATCACATGACATGGGGAAAAAAATCATCGCAGAAGAAAAACGACGTCTGACAGTTCACTAATTGGCCATTTCTGATTTCAAAGAGTCCCGCTCCGGCTCGCCCGCCTCATCTTCCCCGAGCAAAAGATTGTGATTGACAGCCGGTTCAAGACGGAAAGTGAGCTAACCGCTCCTCCCACATCCTTTTTATGTCTCTGTTATCGTCTTGAGAATTTTTTTTTCCGCCGTTTTGAGATAAATTTACTGTGGGAGTATCAACGGCATCTGAGCTAATCTTCCCATCAAATATCCTGCAGGAGAAGTGTTGGTGGTAGAGCGCGCGCAGGTGGGGAGGTTATCAAACTCTGGGTGTGAGGCAATGTTCGACACAGTCAAACTACCCTGATGCCCTGCATAGAGATTTGTCAAAATGAATTGTGGGCGAGAATCTTATTAATAATAACTTTACAGGTGAAGTCGCCGCTCTCTCGTGTCACTGCATGTTTTACCGTCTTTGCTCTCATCTGCTGTTTCCCTTCCGCCCCTGAGCGAGGAAAGGTGTAATCAATGTGGAAGTGGAGCTTTATACTTTGATTCACAGTTACGGTACTTTAATTTATGAATCATATCATTTTTACAATACATAAAAGTGTGTGCGTCTCTTCCTTTCCTCTCAAGGCCTCTGTGGTGTTTTTTTTTTTAAACTTCCCACTGAAATGCGTTGAGTTCCCTCGCTGGCAAAAAAAAAAGCAACACCTCAGCTGCGGGGCTTTGATAAATCACTGGCCAGGTGCTGCTCCAATTTGTCTTCATCATTATTTTTTACTGGGCTGTAACCTATCTGTCATTGAGCAGAACCCCTAAGCAGAGGTTTTGATGTGTTCATGTGCATGCACACTTGCTTAAACCTTGCATTAATTGAAAGGGCCTGAGGCGGTTGGAAAAAAAAAAGTGAACTGGAAATACCTTTTTTTTCCTATTTCAGTTGTGTGTATTTGAAGTGTTAATCATAGAGGGTGACATGGGTTCAGTCATGATTTAGTCACCTTTAGCAATAACACACCGTCACACTTATCATCATTATGCTTGATCAGTAAGAAACTCCCCAGCATCGGTTTGCTCGAAAGAGAGTTGATGGCTCCTCTACATCACAAGCATGGGACTGTGTGTGTGTGTGTGTGTGTGTGTGTGTGTGTGTGTGTGTGTGTGTGTGTGTGTGTGTGTGTGTGTGTGTGTGTGTGTGTGTGTGTGTGTGTGTGTGTGATGGAGAGTGTATTCTGTACTCTGTGTGTATTTCAAACTTGAACTAAAGTATTTCCACCAAATGTAAAAGAAAGAGACAGGTACATATATTACTCTTATAATGCGACTGATATAATGCAGCATGATCTCAAACTGATGATGATGATGATGATGAGTGTCACACTACCAAAGGTTTAGGTGCGTGTATCTGTGTTTGAGTATCACATGCTGTTTCTGAGGAGGAGGAGGAGGAGGAGGAGGAGGAGAAGGAGATAGAGATGGGAGAGGACAATGGGATAGTAGCGATTAGTGTCTCTCTCTCTCTCACACACACACACACACAAACACACACACACACACGCACACACGCACATACAAAGTACTTAATTCATGCCCGCAGACACACTTCTGGGTAGCTAGGACTGTTATCTGCCCCAGCCTGCAGATTCTTAGGAAAACCCCAATTCCCTCGTTTGCATGTGTGTGTGTGTGTGTGTGTGTGTGTGTGTGTGTGTGTGTGTGTGTGTGTGTGTGTGTGTGTGTGTGTGTGTGTGTATTTCCGTGTGCGTCATGTGTGGCAAGTAAAGGCGGAGAGGATTTAAACAGCGTCCTGTTCCATCTGCGTTGCAAAGCACACATGTGCTGGTAATTGACAGAAGAGAAGCAGAAGAGATCGACAGAGAGTGTGTGTGTGTGTAGGGGGTGTTGGGGTGTGTGTGTGTGTGTGTGTGGCGGGGGGGGGGGGGGGGGGGGCGTTGGCATGAAGAAATGAACACAGAACACAGATACCACCCATGCTATTCCCAGAGCCCGTGTAGCAAAACTTCACATCATGGGCTTTACTCATAACAATTTGAATTCATATTCCTGATATTGTCTTTCTGAAATAGGTTCAGCGTGGAAACACACATGTTTATCTTGGCCAGCAAGATAAACCTGTGTGACATAATTTAATGTCTTCTTTATTACATCAAATGAAAATCCAATCCCAAAATGATATATATATATATATATATATATATATCATGTGTTTTAGCAACAATAATATCCTGTCAATAATAAGCACCGTCCTATTTTGGGAGATGCACATGACCAAAAACATTTACATTTTACTAGGTGGATGCAAGTTGCCAATCATATTTGATAATGTTTGAAGTATTTCCCAAAGAGGATAACTCATCACAAGGCAAATCCAATGTTTTTTTTCCATTTAATTTCAACATTGCGATCTGAAAAAAAAAAAATATATATATCCTAGACGGAAATGATGGGTTCCGTTTGAACTTTGACCTGCTTAACCCCATTACCGTGAGTATGCCATAAATATTAACAAAATAAAATACACCGTGTGGTTTGATGATCAATGCTGAGAACATACAGGAATATCAATGATACATTATATATGCAAACATTATCAAAGAGGCGACGTGGCAATACATAATGATGTTAAACAAAGGTCTTCCGCTAGTCTGTTAATCGGGACTGACGGTTAATGAAGTTTTAATTTACACCTAATCACATCCTGTAAGCCATGCCCAGTCGCCTCGGACCGCATGGGGGGGGGGGGGGCGAGGGACCAGGAGACCGGCTCCTCAGAGACCACCACTCCACTCTCGTTAGCGTGCTCCTCCTTATTGGCACGGGGCTCTTCAAACGCACGCCTTAAATAAGTCAGCGTGTAATTCAAATGGGGTTTTAATGTCAGATCCTCTCCGTTACACGATTAACAAATGAAATTGACGCGCAAAATGAGTACAACATAAATAAAGCGAGAGGCCGAGGACATGTGAGGCCGTCGGCTGGATGTGCAAAGTCAAATGTTTGCACTGAAACCAGATGGAATACCAATCTTTCCTTTCCACATATTATTCTCCAGATGTTTGACGGTCCAATGACGAGACTAAAAAGTAAGAAGTATAAAGTTTTATGAACATGTACATCATTTTATATGACAATATATATATATATATATATATATATATATATATGGCTTTGCAAGTTAAGCCAAACATACAACCTGGTAATTCCCAACTTGTATCCAAAGCTTCCAAGTTGTAGATTGATGTGGTGCCAACCAGGTTGAGATGTCTCTTAAATAACATTTATGTTGACAGAGATGTTTTTTTTGTTTTATGTTTTCTGTCTGCATTTAAAGGGATAGTTCAGACTGTTTTGAAGTCGGGTCATATGAGGTAGCCTCCCTATCCATAGTCGGTGTTCTACCTTCAGTAGAAGGCGGTTGGCACGCTCCCAGTTTGGAGAAGCAGACAGGAAAACTATGTAGGCAGCAGAGAAACATATTTTAGCCTCCTGAATCTAAAAAATCGATATCACTTTAAATATACGGTAAATGTAAAATCCACTGTGCGACAGTGAGACAGCCCTTCCCGATTGGTAACTGGAGCTGGTGTCTAGGCTCTCTTCAAAGCCACCAAACTCCTTTGAAAGAAAAATGGTAATTTCACTTTCCAGAACACGTGAGTTGCCCGTGTGCCGTTGCCTCAATGGGATAGTTGTTTGTGTGAGTGTGTGGCTTCGGTGTTTTAAAGGGTTAATTTGGATTGGCCAACTGTGAAAAGGCAATGCATGACTGTGGATAACCTCATACAATCCCAAAAAAACAGAACTATCCTTTTAATCTACAGTATATGTTTCCCTTTTGGTAATGAATAGCTCCAAACTACAATCATAATCACAATACTATGTTTGAAAATGAAGAGAAAAACAAAATGAAAGCAACAAATTTGAAATCAGTAACATAATCAACATGTTCAATAAGGCCCAGTAGTTTAGTGCATTTTCATAATATCGGGTGCGAAGGCAAAATGATGGGGAAAATACTTCTAGTGTACTGTGTGGCATTGTTTGAAAATCATGCAATTACAGTTCCTTCATGGAAATACACAATTATGCAGTCGGCCATGATAGCTGCGACTGACAGGTCTCTTTTATCTGTATTGTCCCCGTTCTATTAGTGTACAAGACCGCGTGTTACTGAGTGTTAGGAATTCTTCAAAATAACGTCAGCCGCGTGTCACATGATCCATATTCCAACGACAGAAGATGCTTCAAATTCTTTGAAGTGGATATATTTATTTTCATGTACACTGTTTCAGACTTCTAAAGCTTTGGTGAGACACACGGTAAAGAAAGGCACTTTATTGTCTGTCACGTCTCTGCCACAGCGCCTCAAACAAGTGGTGAGTGTGTGTGTGTGTGCGTGTGTGTGTGTGTGTGTGTTGTGAGAGGACTTCTTCTTCCTCTTCTTCTTCTTCTTCCCATTTTCTCTTCCTTAAATTCTCAATGTATCTTCTTTTTCAACCTCTTTTTCTGATCCACAAACCTGAAGCGAGCCTGAGTTCGATGTGTTTTCATTTGGCACAGTAAACACTTAAAGAAGATTGAAGTCAAGTGAAGGCATTTCACTTGAGGTTGCACTGACACGCTTTTAATTAAAGCTTTCCCACTCATCTCTGTGCAAAGGCCCTTAAGGTAAGTTGAGTCATTATGATGCTTTGTGTGTGTTTATGAATGTGTAAATGAAAGTCAAGGAAAGCATTAATTGTAAGCTTGCTTGACAGTAATACAGAGTGTTCATACAATCAGACGAGGATAAAATATTGTTATTGTAGGAAAGATTTTTTAAAAAAAAGACAAATAAATTAATACATTTTGCTTCGCCAAGCAAATCGCTCAAAAATAATATAATCAAATATGTTTATTTATGCTTTACTCATCTTATTGGCACCTTATATTATCCGTCAATGTCTGATATTTTTCTTAAAGTACTTTTTGCCAATGTCAGCTTGTTATGGCGATGATAGAAACGGATTTAAGAATATAAATCTTCCTCCTCTTGCTCCTCCTCCTCCTCCTCCTCCTCCTCCTCCGTAAGGGTAACAAGTACTTATGTTTCCTTGATATCCGATCGCCTCTGCGGTCTCTCTTTCTGATTTCTGGTCTCCTCTCAGATGTGATTCCGTGGATCATATCATTCATACCCCTCATAGGCCAAATAGTCCCAACTGCATACTTTCTCATGAGAGGGAGAACTCACTCCGGTTGCAGTGTGAAATCTCCGATGCGCCAAAGCAGCCCCGTCAGCTGTGCCGTTCATTCACATCGCACTGTATTGTTGACTCAAAATAAAAGACGGTACGGTTTCACTCTTCATAAAAAAAAGGAGTGGAGAAGCCGGATCGGGTTCCAGTGAAGATACGCTCGACGGCAAAGTGTGTTCTCCGAAGAATGTCACATTTGTGCTCCTCCAGGTTGGCTTTGGTGGAAATGTGCGGCCGACCTGTGGTTGACCTTTGTTTTACAACCGTGGCGTTCTCCATTGACAGAGTATGAGCTACTGTGGGAGTTTATAATCCTCTGTTATTATATGATATCTGTTTTTTAAATCTTTTCCTCGTCTCGTTCAAAACGCGGCTCTTTCAATGCACTTGGTTGCTGCACAGCTGCATGTCACTTGACAACTAGCCTGAGATGCTATCACGTTTACTTGAACTCAGTTTACTGACCCCAGGACTTACAAATGAACACTGTCACAAGCTCACGAGCACTTTCTCATTATTAAAGTCTACTGTACACATTGCTATGGGGCTGTTGCACGCACGGCACATGGGAGTCCAATAGTGTAACGTATTGTCTGGTTACTTAACTACTGTATTTAAATATTGCTGTGTGTAAAATTGATCAAATATGCAGTCCTTTTAAAAGAATTACCGTACTTTTCGGGTTACAAGCCGCTACTACCTTCGGTCAGTGTCCCCGACAGCTCCCCGCTGTAGCCAGCTGGGGCTCCTGCTAGCGCTCCGTCACTTCCCCGCTAACTTCCGCTAACTTCCGCTAGCTCCCTGAAAACCACCGAAGGTAGCGGGACCAGGCTCGACACCCGACTTGGGCAGAGGGGACGCGGGCAGTAGCAGCAGCAGCGGGCAGTAGCAGCAGAAGCGCTAGCTAGCAGCGCTACTAGCAGCGCTAGCTAGCAGCGCTACTAGCTTGCTACAGCGGGGACACTGATCAGCCGTAGGAGCGGCTTGTAACCCGAAAAGTACGGTAACACATTTCTTTGGGGAACTTTTGCTTTTTGTCTAACATCCCCTTTACATTTAAAACACACATTTGTAGGAGGGCATTTTCATAAGGTCCCAATGATATGTGTATGTATATTTGCATATGTTTGTGTGCATGCATAATGTGTAATGCACACATAAAAGTGCTATCTAAATACATGTATTATTATTGGTATTATTATGATTAGTACTATTGCATTTCGGTGTAACAGTATGTCTGATAATAAATTGTAAGAAATTAGACATTCATAATAATGGTTGGGGAGATAATATTCTATAGCTTTCCGTCCTTAAACAGTGCAACACATCAGAATGATGACACCATCCTCAGTCTGACACATTAAAAGCCCTTTTGGATGCAGCATTAGAACAGTTGAGTGAGGCCTCTCTCTTTCTCTCTGCCTCTCCCGACTTCTGTTCATTCAAACAGAAGTAACAGCAACTGCCAGCAACACATTTTGACATCTGCTGTTGGTGGCAGTATTTCATGACAAACATCCACACTGGCTGTCTACAACCACTTTTGACACGAATGTGTAGCCGTCATCACCACTTCCACAAAGCAGCTACAGCCCTGGTAAGCCGCAGATCCTATTTTTGACCGCAGCCGATAATTCTTGCAAAAACCAGAGAGTCAATATTTTATCACAGGGGTACAGCAAACACATGCAGATGCATTGTTGGTATGTTTTCCTCTTAAATATTGATTCCTAAGCCACTCTGCAGCCATCTGGTCTGTGGAGTATATTCTGCATAACACACACACACACACACACACACAGACACACACACTCACATACGCAGGTGCATGCGGGCACACACACACACACATGTGCAAATGCATTTCTCTCACACGCAGACTGACATAAAGATGAGCACACACACACACACACACACACACACATACACGTGCGTGCACACCGACACATACACTCTAGCACACACACACAAAGACACACAACGGCACACACACACTTAACTCGCCTCGCACATTCACATGAAAGGAAGTGCAATTTTGTTTTTGGGGTCATGGACTCCAAATGTGGTTTCACGTGTCCACTCCAAACCACGGCCCCGTTGCCGGCAACAATTGCCTTGTTCCACTCATTTCCACCGTTGTCAGCGTGTCACCACCGAAGGGCCTTTGTGCGGCGGCTTCAAGCTGCAGATGTTGCGGCAGCACCTCCTTCCTCCTATACAAGCATTTTTTTTTTTCGTCAGCGTAATTGTATTAGAATGCACCTCCAATCCTCTGTAACAGAAAGATGTAAGCCGCTTCGCTTGCTTGTGGAAGGATCAACAGTCTCTCTCCTAAAAGCCTTGCAAAGCTGTGTGTGTGTTTGTGTGTTTGTGTGTGTGTGTGTGTGTGTGTGTGTGTGTGTACACATGCATGCACTGCTGTAGGTGTACACAGACAGTGCTCTCTTCCAAACACGTTCCTTCACCTCAAAAACACACACACACACACACACACACACACACACACACACATACTAAGCAGAACCACCTCTGTGTAGTGTGATTAGGTATAGCTGTCGCCGAATTGTGCTGAGCACAGCCAGGGCATTGCTGAGGATTGGGTTGCCCTGTCTCCACAGAGACAGGGAGAGAGAGAACACACACACACACACACACACACACACACAGCCCGTCTGTCTCCACCTTGTCTTTAGCCAGTCGCCAGGAAGCAGCTGGCCTGAATATCTGAGTGCCTTTAATGAATTGAAATCTTTTGGGTGCTGGGATTCAGTGATTAAATGCAATAAGACTAATATTCCTGGGTGGGTTGGGAGTCGAAAGAGGCTTGTCCTCAGAGAGAGCGAGATGGAGGGAAGCAGAGAGAGAGAGAGAGAGAGAGAGAGAGAGGGAGGAAGAAAGCGGGGTATGCCTGGCAAAGTGCAGTCTCCCAGTTCTCTGAACCTCTATTTACAGCAGAGGAGGAGTACAATCGGAGAAGGGAAAGCAGGGAGGGGAGACGTTTCTTGCCTGTGGTGGTGGTGGTGGAGGAGGAGGGCAGTGGCTTGAAGATTATGTTTCATGTGGATCGTGATGGAGGCACACTGAGGAACTTTGGGTCTGACCTTCCAAAACTCTGAATGGCATGTGATTGGATCCACTTTGACAAATGGTTTGGAAGCCCTGCTACTATATTTTATCATTCCATATTGACTGCCAAATGTGAATGTCCTGTTGGCCCCTTGTTTAATTGAACAATAAAAGTTGCAGGGAACTTAAAGTTGCAGTACAATCGACAGCATAGACACGGGACCACACCGGAATGGGAAAACAATGCATCGCTCTCCATTGACTTTGCATTGTCTGCAGGTGCCTCCTTCAGTGTCGCTAACGGCTAACGGCTAATGGCTAACTTTTCCCACCATATCATCGTTTTAGTTATCAACTGCACCCTTGGCAGACACAGGGTGCAGAAATTTGATGTTTTCAGTGAGCTACGGGCTTTTTGCTCACATTTCAGCCCGTGGTTTCGTTTTGCGTTTCCGTGATTGTTTTCCCCTCCGGTGGCAAATGGTTGCCTGTTGTTCAGAAATGTGGACGCTTCGTGGGAAACAGGAGAAAGGATGTGGAGGTGTTGTTGGAGGAGACACATTTCTTGTCTAGCCTTGTCAATAAACTGCACAGAGAATAACTGCTGAAAAGGAGTCTAGCACACAGGGAGCTGAAGTCCAATCTTTATGGAAATGGGATAAACACGGGTCAGCTCAGGGCATGTTTTACGACTTACTTTTTGTTTTTCCAAGCTTTGTTTTTTCTTCTTTTGTCATCGACATCATCGTAAATCATCATCACCTTTCCGTAGAAGTAAACCTACCTTATTTGCAAGCAGTAACTTAACACTGAGCCAGCTGTATTCCAAGGAATTAGGGTTTCTGCACCTCACCCTTTACATCCAGTGCCAACGTTCAGTGCAGAAGCAGGAAGTACATGGCGGGTTGAGTGTGAAGGTCGGGGCGCATGGGCCTGTAGCAGCTTTTGTCTTCTTTGACAGTGTTTGTCCTTTTTGCACAATTTGTTTTTGTGGCCTAACCTTAACCATACCAAAACCTTAAACAAGGGTTTTTAGTTGCTCAACCTAACGATATACCGACACATAGAAACCTTTTGCCATGAACTACAATCTTTCCTTAAACATTCCGTAGTTGCCATGTGCAGAGAAGGGCGAATATTAAACACGTTGGCACTGGATGTAAAAAAAAAAAGAAGAAAAATCTTGGCTTCATACGGCGATCCACACTGTTGAGAGCAATAGCTTATGAATTCCTTACAGAACAACTTTAATATGGTAACGTCTAATATTTGGATTTTGCAAAGCATCCTGATGTCTGGTATCCAGGTCACGCCAGTCAAAGCTACTGGACTTGCTCTTTGGTCTTAAAGGTTTTCCTTCAGCCGCCTTTGATTCATTACATGGAGATAGAATCTGAAGTGATGCAACATGTTTAAAGAGTATTATGAAAATGAACATTTTGGCAGATATATAGTGCCTCCAACCGCGCCTCGAGGCATGTCTTCTGGCTCATTTTCATTAAACGAGCATCTTAGGTCACAGTGTTTTCTTCAATACATTCATATTTAATGCAGTTTGATTTGAATGCTCTCCCATTACTCAGTGAAAGTAGCGTCGGTTTGAACGCTGTAGAATCCAGTGAGAAGTCATGACACTAAAGCGCACGCTTAAAGCAAAGCTTCACTTAATTAGCCGACAAGTCTGACAGATACTATTTAACATGAACCACTTCCCTGATATGTCTCCGGCAGAGGATGTGATGGGAAAAAGGTTCTGTGGAGACAGGTTGAGCTCATTTATAAAACACTCCAGACAGACAGGAGGAGAGAAGCTACGGTTTCTCATGTCTGCCTCATCAACTTGTTGGACTCGCTGATCTTACAAAGCTGACAGTTCGCAATTCAGGATGGAGGTTTAACTGAGTGTTAACTGCACTTAGACGCACATCACAGCGCGGAGAGAAGCAGTGGCGCACAATGAATACACAGAACACGTCACACACACACACACACACTCCTGCAGTATATTATCCGTGTAATAAAAAGGTGAACAATAAGCAGACGCTTGGGATTAAAACACATCTCGGGTTGTGAATAAATCATACAAAAGCATTACGTATGAAATATTCTATTCACATGTCCTCCATATTATAAATTGCATATTAAACGTGTTATTATCTATTCACTGTAAAAAGAGAAGTAAGTCACTCGAACCAAGTTATTTAACGTCATGATTCACTGGATTGAATATCTGTCACTATGTTCTTTTATTAATTGTTTGTCCCGCAGAAATGTGAAGTTGCACAATGCGCTGTTATTCTTGATGTAGAGGCCGCAATCTTATACTCACAAGATTGAATGAGGAATGTGTCGTCTTCCAGTGTGGGTCCGGTGCATCGTCTGCCTCATAAAAGCTGCGCGTACACCTTTAATCCAGGTTTGATTGTGCGCATGTGTAGTCTGTGACTGCACTGAGCATCACCACCGCACAGCATGTGTGTTGTAATGTCACGATATGACATCATGACGGAGACAGGGACTTCTGTAAGGGTTGCATCATGTTACTGTTCTCCTTGTCCCACTGTACTCTCCCTTCTGATTGTTTTATTATGCTCAAAACTTGTTATTCCATTTTCTAAACACACATTGAAAGCACATGTTCTGATATCCAAGACCTGCAGATAACTTGTGATGTATGCACTGCCCTATGTTACCTATGTGTCTGCTGCATTGTATGTGTTTAAGCAAGCGAGGAACTATAGCAGGTAACACTTTATAATAACTGCACGCCATGAAGTAAACACTAAATTCATCATCTATAAAGCATTGTTCCACACTTTATGAATGATGGATTCACCATTTGTAAATGAAGTATTATACAATGCTTCATAGCGTGCAGTTATTATAAAGAGTGACCGAGCCAGAGGACCAGAGAGAGACTTCTCTAGGCCACTGCTCCTCTAACAGGACCAAATATTACAGAGACAAACACAAAGAAACGCTATGAAGTATTATACAATACTTCATTTAAAAAATAGTGAATCCATAATTTATAAAGTGTGGAACAACACTTTATAAATGATGAGTTAAGTGTTAACTAAACCTAACTAATGCTTCATAGTGTGCAGTTATTATAAAGGGTTACCGTATACCACATGGACAAAAATAAGTTCCTGAGACCTACACACACTCACACACACACACACACACACACACACACAAACACGTTGTGTGCATTCTGTGCCTCACCTTTGACGTTCACCTTTTACAGGAGTTTTCAGGGCCGCCTCCAACACCGGCTTCCAGTTTTTTTTCTTCCTGATTTACAGGCAGAGGTTTGGTCCAGGACTCTGAAGTGTTTACTCAACACAGGCATTAAACATAACTGTCAATTAGGAGTGGAAGTCAGGGCTCCTAATGGCCTTGTTTAGACTGTCGTGTGGACAAGCATTAGCGTCTCTCAGTCTGAGAGTGTGTGTGTGTGTACGGGAGGATCAATGTGTGTGTGTGTGTCAAAACCCTGCACAGTTTACTCCCCTTGATCATCCAGAGTAGTGAACATTTCACCTGACACCTTTACGAGAGGACAGGACCCCGGACTGGTTTTTTAAAGTCCCCGTCCACTTTGATGTGCGTTATTAAACACACCTGTACCTGATTTGTGCCTTCGTCTCTCACTCTCCCCTGAATATTAGTGCTACTTGCTACTTGCCGTTAAGTCTGAACACCAGCAGTATTTACGGTTCGGTCTTAATGGGCGGAGTTACCATGAAAGTTACAAGAGTGATGAGGGTGGAATTAAAGAAAGGTTCATTCAAAGGGTAACCTTCTTGGAATTGGAGTTGTTGCTCATATCATCGTTGTATGCAATACTTATTAAAGCAAGTTTGTATGGATAAGATATTGTTCTGGTTCTAATCCCAGAATAATCTTCTTTTTTTTTCTCCTTATAATTTACTTTCTGAATTGCATCCTATCAATTAAATAAAGGGCTTATTATGTCAGCCTGTGTCTGGCCGAAAAAGACACGAGTGGAAATCTATTCACATAGAATTATATGCCAGTGGAATTTTGGAGGCTATTTTTCTTTGAAAGTATTGCTCTATGTACCAAATGCATCAATTCCAACTGGTCTAACTTAACATCCCACCCCATTAACGACGACAATTGATGTTTGCAGGACACGATAATCCCTCTACTGCAATAATAAAACTTTAGCTGCATTAACTGCCTGTTGGAGCGCCGCACAGGTGTGCGTCAGAGATTAATGTCTGAAGCATTTTGGAGGAGAAAGGGTTGATGGGAGGATAAAGGATACAAAGAGCTCATGAATTATCTGCATATACGAGCTGCTTATGTGATCAACGATAAGGGGAATGAGTCCACTTGCTCTCCAGTCTACACTCACATGAAGCCTATGAGCCCTGAGATATCATCAATTTAGCTTGCAATGACAACTAGTCCTTAGCATGGATGAACACACCCTCTTTAGTCAACTATATTATAGGATTATGACTGTATTTGATATGCAACGTGTGGAATTAAAGAATATCTCGATAATTTAAAACCGTGCCCTCGCTCTAAAGCGTCGGCTTAGCTAGGCCTGACACTCGTAGACTTGGCAAAACCAGAACTTGTCTGCTTTGCCCTTGAGGATCAATATCCAGACCCTGAAGGGCACCCTGGTTTCTTCTGCTAATAGTTATGTGAGGCAAAGAGCGGGTGATTCAAAAGGTTAGAGAAACGCCTCCGCACACTCGTGACTAATTGTGGCATAAATTCACAGTCGTTTCAGAACGGCTTCGCAGCTTGAGGTTTGTCGTGTGCAGTGGACGCCTTGCTCCCATTTTCACCTGCCATTGCTCTCAATCACACAAAGAGGCGGGGCGGAAGTATCTTTTCATGTCTTCAAAGGCGACCGGTTGCTGAGCAATTTCTTTTAACAGAAACAATAACTCTTTTTATTGAGAACAAATGTTGACATTTGGAGGGTGCAGCAGCGGGTGAAGGATGGGAGGGAGAGAGAGAGAGAGAGAGAGAGAGAGGGAGGCAGGGCCTCTGTGTGCTTTAGTTTAGAGAGCGCCTCTGGTGCTATTTGACAACAGTGCCGAGACCCCGGGGGAACCCACCTGAGAATAAAGCATGCATTTCAATAAATCAACTCCTAATGAAAGTGTTTGGACTGAAGAAGAAGAAGCTGGCCAGAGGCTACAGCGTGCATGGCTTCCATCGGTGGCTGCCATGAAGTACAGGTAAATAAGAAGGTAGGTACAATACATCAGTATCAGGCAGTGGGATCAAAAGAAGAAGACCCAACAAAAAAAAAAAAGAAAATAGTTTCAAAGTCCTCTCTGAATATGTTTCTCATTAAAATACTTTAACTCACCGTACTACCAAAGTAAACCATGGATTTATGTCACAGAAAAGACTTCTGTCAGCCGAAAAGGAGGGTTAACTGAGTTTAGGTGGGTTTGCCCTCCGCTGCATCCCTGATGGCAGCCAAATATGACTTCCTTGGATGAGGCAAGGGGGAAGAAGGAGGAGGAGGAGGAGGAGGAGGAGGAGGAGGAGGAGGAGGAGGAGGAGGAGGAGGAAAACCAAGGTGAAAGGGAGTCCCTTGAGATTTGGACAACACTCAAGCTCAAATTCAACTGGAAAATGAAGGATTAGCTTTTAGTCTGGCTGGGAGCGATGATGGAGGATGGGAATATTATGTATTTGATCTTTGAGTGTTTCACACTCTACAAGGCCATACGTGTGGGTGACAAAATATTGGAAATACATTTCTTCTTCTTCAATAAAAACATGAATGGTGTCTAAAAGTGTTAATACTATAATAAGGGTAATACGGATAATAAGGATACTAGTAAAACATATTGATATGTTATTATAATTATAATAATTGGTATAATTATACGTATCATTATTATACGTATATATATATATATATATATATATATATATATTATTATAACAGCAATATTAATGAATGAAAGTCCTCAAACCTAAGCCTTTTCTCTCTCTAAATTGTGTAATTATCTGTGTCGTGGAATAAGCGCGCCGTGATGAAGAGCAGAGGAAAGCCTGTCCGATTAGGGCCCATCACACAGCCCATTGGAGCTGGCAGATGCTTAGATAGACTTTTATGGATTGCTCACTGCCGTGTCGTAATGAAGCAGGCAGGACTGACCCATCCTGAACCGGGCTAAGAAGCTCCAGGGATGGGCCCCGCTGGGAGCCCCGTAATGCCCGATGCGTCCCGCGGCAGTATTAATCACACTGAAAAATAAATGTGTGTCAGGGCCGAGGGAGGAAAAAAGGGGAGAAAAATGAAATAAGTATGTCGTTTATCCCAATCAAGGTCGGGAATATGTGGCCGAGGGAGATTCCCTTGACCAGAATGAGGCCCTAAAAGAGAATCAGGGTCCATTTAGGAAGAATGGATTGTGCAATCTGTGAAAACTCATAATATTTATGAAAAGCGATATTCATCATGAGTTCCCCATCTGCGTTATGACTGAGGAAATAAAACAGAAGAATGAGCAGAGTGGAGAGAAAACAAAATGCCTCAGTGTTGAATACAGGTCTGATGTAAATAAATAAAAAATGACTCCCCCAAGATTGATATAGTTGGGAAAACAGTTTAATATTTTCTCCTTTGAATAATGGATATCATACCGCGCCGGTACATCCCTACCAGCGCGTTTTATTTCATTTACATTCAAAGATATATAAATTAGTAAAAGTACTCCTGATAACAAGATTGTGTAGCTTCTTCCCAAATGCGTCTCAAATAAAAACCGTCCATAATATATATGTTTATATATTTACAAACACACAGACGATGTCAGCTTCTCATTTCTGCAATACAACTTGCATAAATCATAGGCATCATCTCGCCATCACTTAAAAAAATAAATATCAAATTGTAGGCTTTTCCACTTTGAAGTCCTCAAGTTCACGTCAGTCCCGCTCGCTTTGCGTCACCTCCTTGTACAAATATGGTTTCACAGAAAGGCCAAATTATTATTATTTTTTTCCCCACACGTGAATATGCATTGAAATAATATACCGTGGCAAATAAGCAAACTATAGGAACCTGAGAAATAACATGTAAATCACATATAGCGGGAGATCTTTCTGTTTCAAACCAGCATAATGTCATGATTATCAACAATGCGTCGAGAAAAAAAAATAAAAAAATAACAATGAATGAATACATTAATAATCACACACACGTGACGTAGAGAGTGTCCCGGCCTCTGCAGAGCGGAGGAGGCGGTAGCAGCTTATGGTGGCACTAGATCCGGCATGAAGTGGAGGTGATGGGGGTTAAAACATGGGGCCAAAAGGTGGCGTCTTTACTCTCTTTATGCTCAAAGCAAGTGTGACACCTACCTGCAGACCAGGGGACAATAAATCCACTCGATCCACAACCCCCAGGAAACACAACGTCATTCCCAACACATATCGCTACTGCAAGTGCTTCTTAAAAATCTCCACTGCCTAATTACCGGTAAAAAGTAAAGAAAAGAAGAAAAAAGAAAAAACACAATAAACCCACGTGACATTAGAATATGTAAAGTTGCCCGATGAATGCACAGAGCAAACTGTGATTTGTTTGCTTTTGGTTGACCCTGTGTAATTATAATGATCCAACTGAAAGGTAAAGTTTGGGGCCTGCTGTGCGGGCGCACACACACACACACACACACACACACACACACACACACACACACACACACACACACACACACACACACATCGGAGGAAACATACAAAAATAAGATTCCTGGTCAAAGCTATGGCAACATTTCTCCACTTATTGGATTCACATACTGCCACTGTGTGTGCGCGCGCGCGCGTCAGTGCGTGTGTTTAGGTCTTCCTTTACCTTGTAGTTGTATAGCCTATTGCGCATGTGTTGGGCAGTAGGCTTCTTATAACATCTCTGCTTTCTAATGCGATGCTTAACGATTCAATGACAGACTTAAAATGCATGTATTATTAAAAAATAAATATTTAAACCATAACTAATTGATTATTCCAGAAGATGCACTGCGCTGACAACGCATTGTATGTAGATGTAGACCCCCCATGTGTATTTGCATTGACGGTGCTGTGACATATGTCAATAAGTATAATTTAGAATCATAGTCAGTCCTATAATCGTAGTCATTTTAAAACAAGTGATAATTCGCCAATAGTGTAAGATAATGCCACTTCTGTCTCATGCATTGTTAATGTTGCATCATGGTTTGACTACTAAGACACATGAAAGTGACAACAAAACAAACAAAAAAACATAAATAAACAGTTGATTTGCATTGCAAACAAGTGACTCATTTGACTTCCGCCACGGAGCAGCCTCCCTCCCGCGTTTAAGAAAAATACAATCTCAAGATCCCCACACCAGATTAAATGAATCTTCAAAATGGTTATCTTTTATTCTTCTTCTTCTTTTTTTTCTTTCTTGTACTTGAACGCGTCGCGTTATTACGTACCTTTCTTCGCTTCTAAATGCGCGGCTCTGAAATGCTGCTGCTGCTGCTGCTGCTGCTGCTGCTGCTCGACAACAACAATCTGGTTGGAGTTCATTCTAACGAGCGGAGAGTCCGGCCTGAGTCTGGAGCTCGCGCTCGCCTCCAGAGCCTCCAGGGCCTCCAGGGCCTCCAGAGCCTGGTGCTGAGAGGAGCTCAGACCCTCGTTGGCAGCGGCAGCGGCGGCAGCGGCGGCTGCGGCTGCCGCCAGACTCACTCCTGATGAATTAGTATACCGCAGGATCCCTTGGCCCTGCAGGGGGCCGAAGTTGCCATAGTTTGTGTAATTGCTATAAAAGGGAGAAGTGTAATAAATAGGTCTTCCGAGGATGGAGGAGGCTGGGTAGAGGGAGGGGGAGCTGGCAGCCGGGGAGGTGGCGGAGGACGTGGGGGGTGTGAGCAGCCCGCCGCTGGAGGAGGGGCAATGTGGTTGCCCAGGTTGCTGGTGATGTTGCTGCTTTTGGTCCGAGGTAGCAATTTCCGCCAGCGACCACAATTTGGGCTTGACCGGAGGGTTCTGAGGTGAAGGTCTGCTATCGAGCCCGGACGAGGATTTATTGGTATTAATGTGGTTGCTGATGAGGCTGCGGGCCAAGTCCTCGCGCTGGCTGTGGAGGTGGTGGAGGTGATGGAGCTGGTGGTGGTGGAGCTGATGGTGGTGGTGGTGGTGGTGGTGACCGAGGAGAGGAGATTCTCGTGGCGGCGACGACGACGTGACGGATATGGGCGAGAGCGCAGCTCGCGGCTCGTGGCTCTGGTCCTCGCCGTCCTCGTCGCGCTTGTCGCCGGCCCGGTCGGAGCCCGGCTCGGCCCCGCGGCAGCTCACCTTCTCCCCGTCGGACTCCGCCGAGCAGGAGTGGTCCGTCAGGGTGTCCACGTGCAGGCTGATGCCTGAGACAGGAGGGGGGACAGAATGATAATAAAAATAAGGACTTGACATTTATTCATAATTAGATAAAGGCATGGTGACAGGGACACCTGACAATGCAAGGATATGGAAGAGGATCTGTATACCCTGTTGAATATTAATGAGCCATATATTCGAACACAAAAAAACTAATTAATACAAATATCAAAAAACTAATTCCATATTCAAATAAATCAATAATGTCTTACAGCCAACCAGGCCTTGAATATGCACAATATATTAGTTTAAATAGTAGACTACAATTAAAAACATTTCCTATGACACCAATAATGATTTCCTAATTTTACATAATTATACAAACATGTCACCAGGATAATAACATTAACATTAAGGCCCCATGAGGATTGCTATGTCATGTGTACTTTGCCAGTGACCTGCCATTAATCATGTTCCAGAAAATAAAACGTTCACCTATATATATCTTAGAAGCATTAAATATATAAATCAATATTAAAACAACCAGATCTGAGATATGAAATATATATCCAAACCAGATTATTTGCACACGTGTTTTATGAATTGATATTTAAATATTATTGATTATGTATTTTATTTGACTCGTTATTCTTGCACTGAACCACACGAGCACTAGATAAGCCCCAGTTGTTAGACGGGTCCCTGCTCAGTCTGCAGCGTATAGCCCACCTTCATCCTCCGCTGACGCCTCGCTGTTCTCCAGGGTTTTGTCGGAGCGCTCCACGTCCTTCCTCTCGCCGTCCCCGTCCTCCTCGTCCTCGTCCTCGCTCTTATTCCTGGGCGCCCACGTCATCTTGTTCTCCTTCTTGAGCCTCCTCCTGGCGTTGGCGAACCAGGTGGAGACCTGCGTCAGGGTCATCTTGGTGATGATGGCCAGCATGATCTTCTCCCCTTTGGTCGGGTACGGGTTCTTCCTGTGCTCCTGCAGCCAGGCCTTCAGCGTGGCCGTGGCGTCCCTGGTGGCGTTCTTGCGGTAGGCCGGGTCGTTAAGCTGGTACGGGTACCCGGGACTCCCGTACGGGTGGTAGCCCAGCGCGCCGGCCATGCCGGACGTCTGCGCGTCATATGGAGAGCTCTGAGGGGGGGAACGTTGACACAGTCAGGATGGGTTTCCCAGCGTGGTTTGAAAATGTTATTCTATTGCAAATGTGACAAAACACTTCATTTTAAATAATTTTAAAACACGTAGTAATATATTACAATTACAATATCAGTCATTAGTTTTTTTCCAGAACCTGTCAGACAGGTTAAAAAGAGATGAAGAGTATAGTGCACATGCACCGGCACGTCGTGTCCTGAATTAGTATAAATCATCTAAGCTTGACAATAACGTGCAGTGTATTGTTAAAAATAAAAATAAACTAACAATCAATATGTAATGTTGTGCTTTGATAATTAATCATACTCGTTAAGTAAAACAATAAAAATAATAATAATCCAAGCAAGAGTAGTAAACACAGCAGGCCGCAGAGAAGCACAAACTAATAGTTAACTAATGGTTATGGTCATTATCCGATGCACTAATAACAAGGCTCCTGTTAATAAAGCCGTTAAGATAATAAAAAGGAAAATATTCAATTTTCTTTAATCGCCTATTAACTCGCTCATTTTGTGCAGTGGCTGCTTTTTGTTTGGTGGCAGCCTCGATGTGTTAACACATCTCCTCTTTGCAGCATTACAAATCCCATTAGCAAAGCACTTGCTATGCACCTTTCATAAAACGCTTCAAGTGCCCTGTGACATTAGCATCGCGCGTCCTGCTTTTCATGTGAAAATCCCGTTTATTCCACTCAGAATAAAGTCAGCCACGTCATCCGTTGGTGAATTTAATGAGCGCTGAGGATGGAGGAGTAATAGCTTGTGTTGTATTCATTTTCCAATGGTACACAAATGAACTGCTGAGCTAAAGGCTCAAATAAAAACCTAAGTTGTTTTACATGATTAGCTGCGCACTGAGTGCTTAGCGCTGGTCAAGCCATAACACTCTGCGGCTCATGCTTCACAATCCTACTTAAGCCAATATGGTTTTAAAGTAAGAACCCCACCAGTCGGCCACTGTATTTACAATTATAACAACCGTGCACGTAATACAACTTCCGCAAGTACTCATGCATAACAAAACCATTGCCAAGCTGCACAAATTAAATTATTTTTGCGCACTCCCAGACAATTTCTCTAATCATACAGAATCAAACATGCGTGCATTGTGTTTTTTTGTTGTTGTTGTTACCATGTATGATGGGAATCCCGTGGTCGGATCCGTGGAGTATGACAGCGGGCTGGAGAAGCCCGCGCCGGCCGAGGCGGAGAACGCAGCCGATCCCGGGTAAGGACTGAAGGCTGAGCCGGAGGACGACCTCGCCAAGTCCTCGCTCCGCGGGGCCGCCAGAGCCGAGGCCCCGTACGCGGGACACGAGTACAGAGCCAGCGAGCCCGGGGGCTGGTAGAGGTAACCCTGAGGATAGGACATTGGTGCGCGCGGGGTAGCTCGCCGATTCCGGGGAGGAAAAGAAAAGAAAAAAAGAAAGAAAAAAAAAAACGCGCAAAGGCGGCGATTAACAGCAGCCAAAATAGTAAACAATCAAGTCAATAATCAGCCATGCAAACAGTCATCAGACAATGGCAATAAAAAGTCCTCCCTCCTCAGCCCCCTTACTGGGAAAAGATGTGTTAAAGTGCCCACATAGAGGCAATGTGGCATGCGTCTTGATCCCCTAGCGTCCGATGTTTTTAGTACGCGGCACTATGAAGTGAGGAGTCGGGAGGAAGGAGCCAGTGGAGTTTAGACACACAGCATTGGGGGAAACTGGAGCTGTCACTCCGGCTCATCTGAATATCCCAGCCCCGCCCCCTTTTCTGCCTTATAGATATGGAGCCTCGAGACGAAACCAAGAGTGCACACTGGGAAAAAAAAGTAGTCTGCGTCTAAGAAGAGTCGTTTAGTCGTGATTATATCACTTTTTATTTTTATTTTTTTTTATTTTAAGAAAATCTGACAAATCTAAGCAACTGGATAAGATAATAAAGTAACTGTTATGCAAATGAATTTCTCCACGGATTCGATCTGCTGTTTTTGTCAGTTGTTTCAGGGAAATATTTGAAATGAAGACATTTTGAATTGTTCTTCTCTTCAATTCCATTATCCAAAATCCCAAACAGTGCGTTACCTTTGCAGCACCAGTCTGACAGGGAGAGAGAGAGAGAGAGAGAGAGAGAGAGAGAGAGAGAGAGAGAGAGAGAGAGAGAGAGAGAGAGAGAGAGATCAGCTCGGCGGTTTTTAATCAATCATTTTTTTTGTACAGTTGGTTTATTCATTGTGTTTGTTTTAAGGTCGGGTTAGAGTCTGTGTGATCAAAACATGCACACCTGTGCACACACACACACACAACTGTTACTGCGTTACAACTGCGCGAGTGGGAGAGAGAGAGAGAGAGAGAGAGAGAGAGAGAGAGAGAGAGAGAGAGAGAGTACAGCATGGTCAGTGCTCTCTCTCCCCTTGCAGCTGGTCATTTCGTAAGTCCAGCGATCAAACGCGGACACACACACACACACACACACACTGTGCGCGCACCGATACGTGTGCGCGCGCTCGTCAGGAAGTGCGCGCTCTGGTCTCCTTCATTTCGCACCACTTAGCACACCTCCAATACACTCACCCCCGCATGATCACAATCACGTTGACCGGGAATAATGACGCCGATGGTGGTGGTCGTCGTTGCGCACATGCGCCGTCCCTGCGCGCAATCGTATGAGACAAGTTTGACAGTTTAGTTTGTTTTTGCTCTGCACTCACTTGTCTCCTCTGTCGTTTGTCACTGCTTGTGTGTCTTCTGGACGCGTGCGCGTGCAGAACAGGGCCCTGCCTCGTCCTTTATGACTGTGATTACAGCTTAATGACCTCTGTTGGAGACAAGCGATACAGCGCAGCGTGGCGGGAAACCTGAAACTGTGACAGCGGTTTGGAAACGGGGCAGTCAAGGTGGCAACTGCTGGGAAGAAGAGTGGCCTAGCAGTCTTGCTCATCAGTATTCATCGGAATGAACGTGTTCATCCATCAGGTGCTTGTTCCTCTGCTGCAGTGTGGTCTGACAGGGTTGTAAACAGCAACAGCACCATTTAAATAGGTGCAGTACAGCGCGCCTGTTAGCGGGACGGACTCATTTATTTATTTTAACACCTAAAACAAAATGCATCCGGGTGATATAACACAACAAAAGGAGACTGAAAGTATTTGTTTGGTATATTTCAGCTATGATAATTAATACAAAATGTCCATGATGTCCTGTTTTCAAATATAATTACAGACATAACGATGCATTTGTTTCTCCATTTAAACTATTGAATGGAGAAAAGAGACATGGCATGTTATGACCATTACATGATGTCTAATAGCACATGTTGTTATCACATCATAATGAATGTGTCAAGTACACTGTTATTAGACCATGTCAGGAATTGCAGTATTTTTTTTATTTGTTTTTACAGTTCAGCCTATAAGCACCCACTTGTGAAATAAACCACATTTAAAAACAAATCTGTTAAAAATGGGTCTTTATTTTGCAAATATATTTACAACCGCCACATTAATCAACAAGTAACTGTATACCACGATATGAAAATACTACATAACATGTTACATCTAATATATTTACTTTACCTAATATTAAAGTCATATACATACGCATATAAAACAACCACACCAGTTGTAATGCATATGATTGTAAAAACAAAACTGTCTGCTGAGAGATTGACGTTTTAAATTAAATTATTAATTTAATTTTTGTTTGGTCACAGCAATGTTTATATAGGAGCAAATTCATTTCTAAATTCTGATATCATTTTTTGGAAGATTGGCATATAGTTAACACGTTGCACCTGTGATATTGGTGTATTCATATTCCCGAACTGGACTCTCGAGTCAGTTTACTGGCCATTGAACACCATCATCACATGATGAGCAGTATAAACGTCATTGTGTGGTTATGTGACAGATTATTCACTGCAGTGTAAAAAAGTAGAAGTAAGTTTCACATCTTTTTGGGGACACTGATCAGATACTGTACCCTCTATTATTTGAAATAGCCTGTCTTCTCTTCAGGAAATGGTGTGTATTTTTTTTTTTTTTCCAGGAAGATATAGGTGGTGTCTCTGACTCAGGCAGCACTAATCAATCCCAGAAGAGTAAATTAGAGCGCTCCAAATATAGACTGGGTCAAGATGTGGCTGGCTGGGAGTACCGCGTGACCCACACCAGGGGGCACTGTCTCCTCTGCACACAGACCATAGGCTAGACATCAGTGCTGTGCTATCACGGCGCGTGCGCGTGCGCGTTTGTGTGCGCGTGTGTATGCATGGAGACCTTTTTTATTCTCCCTCGCATGTGTGTAAGTTTATACAATGGTATAAGTGTACATGAGTGTGCATGTGAATTTCTAAATGCACATATGCATACCGTCAGTGTTAAAGTGCACCTGTTGGCCTGTTAAGGTGTATAAACTGTGGTGTGTGTGTGTGTGTGTGTGTGTGTGTGTGTGTGTGTGTGTGTGTTGAACTCCGCTGTAGTGCATTCCAGGTCTCAGTTTCAGACAGGCTGCAGCTCCTGAGATATTTTAGTCCCAGGCTGATGGAGATATAGGAGATATAGGAGATGGGAGAGAGACAGGGGATTGACAGACAGACAGGCAGGCAGGCAGAAAGACAAGGCAGACGGAGAGACAGACAGGTAAAGACAGTATCGAGAGCACAGAGACAGTAAGGCAGGGCCGATGAGGCGAGACAGGAAAGCATGGGGTCAGACAGACAGAGAGGCAGACGAGGGAGAAGATGTAGGGTCACAGAGAACGTCCTGCATGACCTCATCGCCACTTTAGACTCATAGGAAGTATCTGTGCTGACGCTCAACACCGTGCAAATATGGTATAACGCTTGTGTTGATGATTTGAGGTGAGTGTTAATGAGTTAAACATGGATACAAAAAAAGGTTTGTGCTTGTTTTATTGACGGAATATCAATATCAATATCAAAAATGAGCTTAAATGTTGAGGAGGAGCTGGGATTTTACTTTAATAAGGATATGTTAATAAAAGTACAATATAATCATTTTGTTTTTAACTGAGAGAGTTTACAGGTTCTCTCTGCAAACATATTTGGCCCCATCTATAGTTACAATAAGTTACAGTTACAAGAAGTTTCCTCAAATTATTTTTGCTTGAAATATTTGCGAAAAGGAAAATAAATCGGACACACCTGCACTGAATTGACCGCATACTATAAATGCATATGACTATTGATGGATAAAAGCAGGTTTTCTACCCCTGCTCACTTTATATAACTCCATAACAGTCGTTTTATGAAAAACGTCATCCTTCATGAATGAAGGAAACAGCTATTGATTTCTCATTTATTTTCTCCCAGCAGAATTTACCACTGAATAATATCAAACCGGCAGAGTTGCTTGTATTGCATCGCCCGATGATTGCTAACTGCTTACCCTTTAACGTAGGGTAAATTGCACGAAGTTGAATTAAATAGCTAAAGGATATAGCTTTGATGTCATGCCCTTTTGTCTATTACACATATGACTAAATAAATATTGATTTCACATTTTTCACGCGCGTTTGAGGTTTGGAGCTCTGCAGTGCAGCTGCTGTGGCCCTTTTGCATTTCATCCACTTGCATGGGTTTGTGTTCTAACTATGTGGGTGCATTTGGGGGCAAATGTGTAAATGTGTGTGTGTGTGTGTGTGTGTGTGTGTGTCACTCTAACTACGCATGGCGTGCAGCAGCGTCGCAGAAAAATTGACTAGTTATGTCGTCATATTGAGCTCTGAAATCAATACGGTCAGGAATATAGCAGTATGATTATTGTCCACAGTGACCATTGCCTACACGCGGTTGACACTTATTAGTACGGTGCATTGAGTTATTCCACCTTGAAAATCAGTTCATATCTTCTGGTCTTAACTTTGAACTCACCCTAATGTAAATTATAATACGGGTAGATCAAATCAAGCATTCTGATTGGTTGAGAGTGAGTCACGGGGTGTACTTTATTCAGCCATAAAGTACTGTACAGCCTGTTTACATTTAGAGCGTTCCATATCAGTGCGCACTTAAAATAACAGCTAGATTTAAATTGCGCGACCGTTAGTGTTGGATTCTCGGTCCGCTCTTTAGTCTACAGTTTCTCCTCCTGGTTTCCGCCCACTGCCACGATGAAGGAGGGGGGCTCCTTCATCCCAGCTGTTGGCCGTTGCCTTGATCACCGGCAGGTGATTAAAGGTCCACAGCGTGACCCGGCTTATTGTCGGGTTGTTACTTTGTAAGAATTGGTCACACGAGCGGTTGAGTTGCCCTCCCGACTCTGGAGCAGGAGAGGTGGATCTCCTGTGTTCGCTGGACCTGACCGGTAGCATTCGTTTGTATCTGTTTGTGGTGTCTTGTTTACTTTAAATAAAGTCCGCCCGTGGAACTGTACTGCTGCGTGTGTTGCGTTTGGGTCCGCTACACCACACACTCCTAACAGTTAGTTGCCGTTTCAAGCTTGACAGTTAAAAACATGTTTGGTGTAAACTTTGATATCGTCACGTCCGCAGTCACGACTCGCAGACGTTGGTTTCCTTAACTTGCAGGTTTATTGCTTGAGTGTTCACAGTATTGCAACGGGGCTCTTCGCTGACAGTAAGTTAGCTCAAACGGAACAGCTAACAAGCTCACGTAGCGTCCCCCACACTAGCATAACGAACGACAACACACACGTCACTTCCTCCCTAACCTAAAGATGAGCAATGAAAAGGGTTTGATCACAAAATCGTGATAATTTCCAGTGAGAGATAATTACGTCGGTAATTTCCCGACGCGAGGCAAGTTCTCTAAACATCATGGAGGAGAAAAATGACGGAGAAAAGACTGACAGAAGCAGCGAGAGCACTTCTTTACATCGGTGGCTGAGCATCATCCTCCACCCTGCTTTCAACCGGGCTGGTCAGTAAATCGCAGATTTACTGACCAGCTCGTCCGTTTTATAGTCCCGTATGTGCGTCCCGTGCGTCCCGGGACTATTTTCTCTGCCGCTGAAATGCGATACACAACGTTTTGCCGGCTACAACTATTTTGTGCTGAAAGGGAGCTTACTATTACTATTTATAAAGTCGCAGGTACCCGTATTATAAAAGCAATAAGGTACTCGAGGCAGTACTGTGTCTACAATAATGTACAGTTCAAGGGTTTGCCGGCCCTCCGCTGCGCGTCGGGCCTAACAACTCCCTTGAACAGTACATTATTGCACGACACAGTACTGCCTCTCGTACCTTATTGCTTAAGTAAAGTACTCAGTCGACGCCACAGAATTTTGAAATTTTGTTTTGAAAGCTCAGAATGTTTCATCCTCTGTGGGTCGGTGAGGGAATAAGCAACATCCCAAACGTGCACAAAGTGTCACGTGTGTGTCAGGGCACGAAGAATGGAACAAGAAAGACTGCATTGTCATCCTCAAGTGTGTAAATTAGTCAGCGAGGCCGACTTATCGTCAGCTTCGTGCGATAAAAAAAAACTGAGATCTGTAAAAAAAACGGAGTCAAAACGTCTCATGTCTTTGCATGTCCGTCATCACAACAGAGTCACGTTTGCTGAACGTTGATACAAAGCACGACTACAATCCATCCCATCCCCCCCCATTCCGGGGTTTGTCGCTGAAATGTCTTTGGTCTTTTCTTCTTTTCTTTTTTTTTTCTTCCTTTCCACAATGGGGGAGGGGTCAGTAGGGGAGGGGCCAGCTGGGGGGGGGGGGGGGGGGGGGGGGTGAGGGGTTGGGTGGCAGACTGGCGACAGGCCGTCATCTTTCTCCCCCGCCTGGCATCTGCCCACTGCTGCCAACCCTCTTCTAATCAGCAGCCGTCCATGTGCTTGGCAGCGGAGGGGGTTTCAAATCAGCTTCTCGCCCCGAGTTAAAAACCCTAAGCCCTATCACTTTGTAAACGGGTACCTTTAGGGCGACTGATGCAGGGACGCCTCTGATGTGCTGAAGTGGGGAACATCGGTCGCCTCGTCGCCTTGAATATGTTATGCCGTTGTACTTCTACTTGTTTATATCATAGTTTTTTTTTTTTTTTTTAAACCAAAATCACAAGGGCAGCTCCTGTCTTTAGATTTGATTTGTTTAACATGCTTGCTAACTGACATGGATGTTGAGGAAAAACACTTCTCGGGGTGAGGAAAGGGAAGCAGGGAACCGATGGGCTTGAAGTGTAATTCCTCTTGAAAAAAGAAGGAAAACAAGAAGCACACTTGTAAGTGAAAAGCGAGTCTTTTTAAGTTGCTTTTGCTCTGACATGTTGTCTGAATCGGTAAGACACGGAGAACGGTGCGCCTGCTTCCCCCAGCTCATGAGTGGAAAACCTTTCTGTCCAAGTGCTGTCTTGAAAAACTATAAACATCAGAGTTTTATTTGAACAAAGTGCACGGTGTGTGTGAAAGTGTTACGCTGAGTTCAAAGATGAGGACACCAGGACTATTAGCCTATCCACCATGACTACTACTATAATTCTACATATGTTTGTTTGAGAGCGAACCATGTGGTGTATAGCAAACACTAAATATAATTCTACATGTTTGTTTGAGAACAAACCATTTGGTCTATACATACAGCTACAGGGCTCATTCATCCACAGGGTGGAGGGTGGGTGGGTGTGTGTGTGTGTGTGGGGGGTGGGGGGGGGGGGGGGGGGGGGATTTAGGTGGAATGGCTGTTGGCTTCAGAAGTAACAAGCACAAATAATGGGCTATGTTGAAGGGGAAGAAGAAGAGAAAAGAAGAAGAAAAAAAAAATCCACAAATTATAGGAATTATGTGCAGCATGGGTTTCAAACACACACACATCCAGACAGGCTGATTGATGAACCAAACGAGTCACCGAAAATCAAAGGGGGGAAATAAAGGGAGACACAAAAGGGGGAACAATTTGAAATGGACTAACCCTCTCCGGTGGCTCTGTAGCCAAGGGTCGGGCAGATAGGGTTGCCTAGAAAGAGTCTGCTGACAGCCAGTGTCACTGGGCTTTGTAATCATTGTGCCGGACCTGATAGGGTTACTAGCGGCTAATCCAGGCTGACCTTGGTTAGGTGCCCTGAATGAGGACGGCTTTGTACAGTCGGGACAAGCTAACAGTATGACGGTGATGCTGACATATAATGTCTGCATGGGGACTTGCCACCACAGCTCTTTTGTTGTGCTATCGAGTTGCCTTGAGTCCAAGCCACAAAAAAAAATGTTTTTCTCTGTCTGTGCGAGTGGAAGAAAGGTGGCATTTAAATTGTCGCTGGGGAGAAGGTGCGCTTGCATCTGAAGGTTCAAGAGGTCAGCTCTTGTGTTGGATGGTGTTCGAGTGACTTCGAAACAAATCCTGGCGTGATGACATTCCATGTTGTCGTCACGTAACGGCCCGTGTGTGTGTGTGTCTGTGTGTGTGTCTTCACTGGATGTGATAGAAGTGCCACCGCAAATCTACAGCGTGTTCTTGGGATGGATATCTTTGGACAATGCCAAACTGATATTTTTTCTTCTCCTCTCCCCCTGTGGAAGGAGCAGGCATTCCCACTTTATTTTTTTCTTCTGAATTATTTGTTTATTATTAGGGGGATCGTGTAGGTCGTTGAGTATCAGCGACCTGAATGCACCTGTGCCCTCAGTCTTAAATGGTCACGCATCGTCTAATACGAAAAGGCGACACAATTAACCAGGAAATCCAATGAATTAAAGCTTTTTCAAGAATGGGAGACAGGGAGAAAAGTGAATTTAATGTCAAACATTATATGATGCACACTCACCAGCTTCCCTTTGACATCCATATATACACATCTTCCCAACAACACACACACACACACACACACCTTCAGGCTCCAACCGGTGTGAAGGCAGTAGAGAGAAGGCATCCTTGCCTTTCTTCCTGCCAGGGAGAGCTGTAAATGGGAATGGGATTCCCATCCCCTGGAGCCTGCTACTAATCCACAACAGGCCCACTGCTGGATTACTGGGGACATCAGCTGACATGCCAGCAAGAGCACACACATGCACGCACACAGACACATGTGTGCACTCACCGAGCACACACATCAGTGCGTGCACACACGTATGCCAACCTCGTAAAAAGATGTGCAACATACACATCACTGGTCAGAGGCGATGGATGGATGGATGGATGGATGGATGGAAGCGCACACACACACACACACATACCGAATGCACACACACAAAACAGACAAATCACACACATAATCAAGACCTGGAATGCAGCTCATGGCTTTAATACATTGGCAGGACAATATAGAGATTGCCATATTTCTACAGTCAGGAGTTGGCAGTACCGGCTAAGTCCGTCCTCTATTGTCCCGGCTGGTCTGATGCATGTTGATGTATACGCTTTTTGGAGTCCCTCGCCATGCAATTATACACATCAATCTTGCATTATTTATCATTGCGTGCTCTGTGCTTCCTCTGATTATTTCTTCCAGTGAAGAACATTTCACTTTTGTATCGGAAACTGCAAATCTCCAGATATGTCTTCTCTGTCCGCTGACCCCACAGCCACGAAGAAACATTTAAAATGTCAATACTATTCCTTCTGGAAAACAGAATTAGAATCAAGTGCGATCAAGTATGTTCACACACACACACACACACACACACACACACACACACACACACACACACACACACACACACATACACACATATATGTTTACATTGGTTGTTGTAGCTCTCAGTGCTTTGACATTCATACAAAATAATAAACTCCATCCACAGTTGCACAACTAATGTATTTTACACAAACATATTACAACTTTGCATGACTATTCGTTCCTATTGAATTTGATCAATATCATTTGTAGTATTTTTATTGTACTTTTCTATCCCTTGGAATGAAATGCTTGAGATCATTGACAGAACAAATACGTTCCCTTTGCAATGTATGTAAATGCAAATGTGGAATATTGCTGATAAAAAGTTACACGTTGTGTGAAAAACAAACGCTATATGATTTTAACATCCCAAACTAACAACGGGCTCCAACAGATCAACCAAAATCAGACAGTATTCAAATGCTCTTATCGTCTGATGATGTCATTCATGTTTCAACCTTCGCATATAGTTGTGTTCATATAATATGCACAACGCCAAAGTGAAACTTATTAATACTTTTTTTCAAGTGGAACTGAAGTTTGACGATGTTCCAAACAATAAAACGCCACATATAATTGTCCGGCAGTTATTCGGGATATCAACTGCAGCAGCAAGTCAGGACCCATCATTTTCTGATTGCTGTGAAACTATCAGCTCCGACACACAAATCAGCTTTAACACATTTCAAATGCAGTCAGGTAAATCTCAGCCCATGATTAGGTCAAGCGTGGTGGCGGTATTTGTGGTAAACACTGTTCCGCTCTGGGGGCTAAACGTTTGTGTCAGTAAAGAATAATTACACCCTTCCACGTTGTATCTATCGTGTTAATCTCGGTCCACAGCAGCCACTTTATTCTCTCGTTTGTTTAATAGCTCACTAGCAGCTTTATTGTTTCAAAGTGCTCGATAGCAAACCTGTAAATTCTCTGTTCAACATTTGCCCCCGTGGCGTTGTGGTTCACTGCCGCCCGAATGTTGAAATAAAGCAAACAGTCATTGATCTGCAATCAAAGATCCGGGACAGGAGGTCATTTACATGTGCAGAAGAAAACCATTAGGAACTCTGCTGCAAGGCATGTGTGGCGTTAAATGCATTTAGCGGCGGTTCACTGGCACTATTGACACAGCGACTCTCGGTATAGGTGGAAGAAGAACAAAAATCACTAAGCTATTCTGAAATATTTCGTGTAGTAGAGATTCCGTCTGCTGCTAATTAGAAATGGATGTGCGTTTGTGCCGTGCGAAACAAAGCCAAGTGAACTATCAAGGGACCGAGGGAGAGACACAGGTTTTATTCGGTGGGAAGGGAATCAGATGGGAGGCAAATGGCTCTTGGAAATTAAGCACAACCACTTATTGGCAGTTGGTCAAGTTTGCAACTGTCCCAGGAGTCCTGAGTGCTTATGCAATGTGTTGCAGGTTCTGTTAAAATTTGATGATTAAATGGGCAAAATACTTCCTAGATTTGTAGACTGAGTGCGGGGCCTGTTTATTTTATTTATTCATGGCATGCATATGAATAATTTACCAGTCAGCAGTTTTTGTCAGAGGAGAATCATTATTGTATGTGGCAGGCTGAAGGTTTGTGATTTTTGTGTTGTGTGCATTTGGCACTTCCCCTATTGTATTGACAGCTGCCAGCTTCTGTCTGGGTCATCTCTCTCTCTCTGCTTGCTCAGAAAGCAGTCGCCACTGAAGATGGTTTAACAGGTTGTCGTGAAAAATAATCACCGCTGTCTAATATTGTTATTGTTTTCGACAACCTTTTGAGGGGTTTTATTGGGTGTTTTAGCAGTGGTGCCATCAGGATTCTTTGCTGGCAAACTGTTAGCTTTATAACACATTTCACACCACATGATGATAAAAATATAGAATACACAATTAACTGTCTCACCTTATATGACCTCACAAGACATAATGACATCATCTGTTCACAACAAGTGCTAAAACCAGAGACCAACTTTGATGTGTTTTTTTGTACACATGACTACATTTATCCCATAACCGTAATCAAATATGTATAGTTTAACCATGATGACGACGGCCTCACTAACGTAAAGGAAGTAGTTATAACTACCGTGACAATTTACCTATCTTATACCAAACCATGATCGTTCCCTTCGGCCAACCAAGGTGATTTTGTTCCCAAACCTAACCAAACATCACATCGTCAAACTGATTCATTTTTTCAGCGGTGATTAATAACGATGTCGGGCAAGTCAAATGGCGTTGCCCTGTCGGTAGGTGTTTTGTATTTAAAGAAACGTGAAAGCAGATTGTCTGACAGCGAGTTTCCTTCGCCGTCTCCTCCTCAGCACGACAAGTGTCTCCTCTCCTACACTCAGTCAAGGTCAATTGAGTTCTCCAGTCTGTTATCGGTGTGGTTTTTGATGGAATAGTGCAGATAACAGAGTACTCAGAAAAAAGATGGAAGGAAACAGGAGATCAAGAACTGCAGCTTCTCAAATAATTATTGCACCTTCTCCACATAGCAACAGATTTACTTCTAACCTTTAACATGCCGTATAGCTTTCAACACACTCAGCTGCACTCAAAGCGGCTGGCGGTAGGGTGGATTTATTGGACTATTGCTTTGGAAATAGCTTGAAGGCTTTGACTGATTTTTACAGAGAAGTAAATATGGATTTGGAATGTTTGTTGTCCTTTTGCTATTTTGACTTTTCTCAGTGGATTGTGACATATTGACTAAGATTCAGTGCGGATGAAACAATGAAATACAAGCAAACGCTAAGTTTGAAGTCAAATCAGTGTGTCTTGGACTCTGGAGCGGTTCTAGCCTCAGAGGCTCATGTGAAGTTTTGACATTGGCTACTTCTGGAAGTGTTTCTGATAGCTGTCTTGGAGATGGAATTGCTTGTTGCCAGCGTCACAAGTGAGAAATGACTGCTGCCCAACTGGCAGACTTTCCTTGTCGCAAGGCCTTGACTGGAGTGAATGAAGGGCTGTGGGATTACGATCCTCTTAAGTCCGAGCCACAACCCTGTATGTGTCATTATCTCTAACAGAAGTCAGTGAGACTGTTGGATTTTCCAATAAGTTCCACATTTGTTAACATTTCTAATTCAAGCTTGGACTAGGTAACAAAGCCATTGGGGCCAATGAGGGTCACTCTGACGTGGATGTCATTGAATCTGCTTTGAGCACCGCCAAGTCTATTATAATCAACAAAGTATTAACGCCCTGCAAAAATAAAACAAGCAGCCGTGATTTGTACGGTATTCTGGAGATATATTTTTGGTGTCGTTTTTTTTTCTGCTATTGTACAACCACCACAATACACACACACACACACACACACGTACACACACTGTAATCAGGACCTGCCTCAGTCAATGGGGTCATCACTAAAAAAGTACCGACAACACTTTGACGGGCCTCGATCTAACCAGGCCTTTTCCCATCAAGGCACGATTATATGACTAGCCCCGAGTTACGGGCAATAAAAGAAATGTCTCTCTTTTTTATTACATCTCCCAATCGTGAACAATGGGGCGTTTGCCTTTGAGCCATTTATTCAGCTCTGATGTATGATTAGCGCAGGGCAAATCAATACCATGTTGGATGATCCTAACGGAACAGTACTGTGATTCCCCCTCCGTCACAGGGCCGAGCGCTGATATTTGTCTGTCAGCAGTGACATGCTATCTCTTGCAGGGGCACTGGGGCCAAAACACAGGTATTGATCCTGTCAACATTGATGGCCTTAATGGTACGGAGGATGAGGGAAACTGCCTGCCACTGGAAATGTAATGCACTGTGTGGAACGGCGCCCTGCACCAAGGGAAGGACCACCATGTTTGTCTGGTGTTATGGTGAGTTATACTCAGGCTACAACGAGAACACTTCACACACTTTAAGTGAATATGTTGATTTTTAGGAGAGAAATATGCGTAAGTCAAAGGAGAACCTTCTTTTTGTTCCTGCATTGACAAACACACTAAAAGTAAACGCTCTCTTTGCTCATAGTTTGTTGGACCACATAGTAGAACTAGATTTTAGTCCAGATAACCACCCGATATCCAAAGTTTTTTTTTTCATCAGTAAAGAAGTTTAAAGATAGTTTCCGTGCGTCATCTGTTTTCATCCGCTGATGCTCTAGGGAACATAAAGGTAGCACCACTTCTGAAGAATAAGAACATCTCATGAATATGTCTCCATGTTAATGTCTGCCTACTGGGACAAGTGTGCACAGGTTTACAGTTACAACATGTTGTGGTTTAAGGAGGAGGAGGATGTAGTTCTGTGATAGCAATGTGATTTACATGCATTTCTGTACTGCAGAAGACAGTCTATAAGGTATGAATCACATGAAAAGGGTTGTCACAATCTGAGCGCGTCCATTAAAGAGTATATTATTAGAGAACTTACTTCTTAGGGGTCTCAATAGACTCCTGCATGTTCCTTCGCAGATTTCTTTTCGGCCGCTTTAATATGAATCTGTCAGAAGAAGAAAAAAAGACTTGAAGGAGATGTAAGAAAAACAAGCAACCTTTATCAAAAAGCCAGCAGCTGCACTCCAGAACCGTGTTGTTCTCCCACCATGTACACACTCACCTCTCATCTTAAATGTAAAATTGAATAGCATGGTTAAAAAAAATACAAAATAAAAAGTCTGGCTAAGGAGCTAATCCACTAGTTTTGGCAGAAGTTGGGAAAGAAATATAAAAAAAGGGGTGTAATGAACACGACCTGCCTTCAGGAGACGATGCCTTTCGTCTCGAGAAGAATCAAAACTCAACATCGGAGCCTCTGATTACTTAAAACACTTGGCTCACTGACCATTAACGATCAAGTGTGTGTGTGTGTGTGTGTGTGTGTGTGTGGAGGCGAAGGCCGGAATGGTGTATAGGGCTATTGCTATGCATACGCAGTTGGTGTGCACGTCTCTTAGTGCACGTGTGATGCATACGCTTTGTGTGTAAGTGCCCTTGTGTGAGTGTGTGTCTGTGTCTGTGTGTGTGTGTGTGTGTGGGGGGGGGGGTATCCAGCAGTGCCCCTGGCTAAGTCTCTTCAGATCTTTTCTTGTTTATGTATTTCCCTTCCTAGACGGAGGCCCCAGGAATATGCTGGGGGCGATACAGACACAGAAGAAGTAGGAAGAACATTTTATTTATTTATTGTCAGGAATTATCACTCGGAATGAATATAAATACAGCTAAAGTGATGGGAAGGTTTGAGTTCTAATAGCATGGGAAATGATGGAGAGTTGCACCTGGAGATATAGAGGGGTTGATACAGGCAGCGCAGTTTGTTTACACCATATGCACCGATGTAAATGGAGCAATGCAAGGTTCAATGTATAAGAACTTAAGAATAGTTATCAAAGATATCATTTTTTTTTCCATTCCCATCAAGTCAGTTAAAAAGGAAGTTTGTACCTGGTGAATTTGAACAAGTTTACTGCTTACTAAACTGAATGAGATGTCACCAAAACGTCATTTGGGTTCTCAGCAACAAAAAATAATTGTGTTCTTCGTGCCGGTCATCATTTCAGTCTGTAAAACGTATGAGGAGCTGTGCAAATAAATTCTTCAAAACCATTACCATAGCTTCAACTGTATGTATTACAACATTGCATTCCTCATATTCTCGGCCGTCATCACACCTGTTCTCTCAGCTCCTCGAGCTTTCGTGGAAAAGGCATCATCGAGGTTAAGCTACAGTACATCACACGGAGCACAATGCCATCAGATAACTTGTCAGTCACGGACAGCTGGAAAAAAGGCCCGTACACACAAACTCACACACTGAGATGTGCCAACACATACTCTGAGTGCTTCTGGATAGAAACAGAGAGTGACAGTGATAGAATTTACTGCGATGGTATCAGCAAAGCAGCCATCACAGCTTTGGCAGATTGGAAGGCCATCAGGACCCATCTCCCTGGCTCTGATCAGTGTTCGCATCCTGACATCAGCCCGCGATGTTAACTCCGGGCCCTGAAAGGGGGCTATGAACCACGATCAGCGATATCAAGCCACCAAAAATAGAAATCCATTTTTCCTGCCTCCAGGATAGGGGCAGGCGGAGGGGGGGGGGGGGGGGGGGGGACTCCTGGTCTGGTCTAGTCGGGTCTTAGTTGGGTGTCTTTCTCTCTCTCCTTCTGCTTCACCATGCTGGGCCCTTCAGCTGTTTTCCCCTCTCCTCTTGTTCTGAAGGTTAAAGGATTAGGAGCTGTGTTTTCAGACCGGATTGCTGTCCTGGCATGGATTTAGATTTTGGCCACACACACTAGAAACTAGAGCCCCAACATACGCGCAGGTGCACATATGTACATGCAACACACACACACACACACACACACACACACACACACACACACACACACACACACACACACACACACACACACACACACACACACACACACACACACACACACACACACACAACGCCGCTGAGCAGGAGGTTGTGGGGATTAGCGGGAAATACCACAAGATGGTGGCCAAAGCGTTTTTTTCTCTTTCTTCATGGAGCTAAATAACAAAATGAGAACAAACCAGAGGTGCTTGCTTGTACAAAGTTTTTTTTTTTTTTTTAACTCTCCCCCCTCCTCCTCCCCTCTCCAGTCTTCCATCCTCCTTCCTTCCTCTGGTCCTGTCTAAACATGCTGACCAAGTGCGTTGTGGCATTTCCAAAAGCAAAAAGCCATTAAATATAAACACGGTGCGCTCGCTCGTGTGTGTGTGTGTGTGTGTGTGTGTGTGTAGGTGTGTGTGTATCTTTTGTCTGATCTTTCTGCTTTCATTTGATTCTTTTTCTGGTTTGCTTAGAAAGTTATTGAGATGCCTGAAAAGCCCAGCAAAGTTGTGATGAATTATTGATCGCTGACAGCTTCATCAAAGCGCCGTGTTGTACACGTACTTGGCATTTCTTAACACTGAATTCACGGGGAACCGACACTAATGTGCTCATGTCGTCCAAACGTGTTAACAAATTGGGGCGAGTTGGTGGGCCGCTTGCTTTAAAAAAAAAAAGAAAAAAGCTTGGGTCCAGGTTCTGACAGAACTGGCCTGAAAGCATGAGCGAGCGCGGAGGAGAAAGTGTGTCTGTGTGTGTTTGGGTTTGCATGAGGGAACATATACACCAGACTTTAAAAAATGTATGAAGAACACAGCCTCTTTCTTTTCTCCACGCACACACACAGAGAGAGAGAGCAAACGGTTCCCAGAATGCCAGGGGAAAACACAGTTCAAATAGTGTGAGGGCGAAGGGAGCAGATCAGAGAGGAGCTGTTTGCAGTTCGGGCCTACGAGGCGATTCCTCCCCCCCCCCCCCCCCGACTCCCAGGTGAGAGAGCTCAAAGAGAAATAAACCTGAGGTACCAATTTGCTGAGTTTTGTTCAATAGATGGCCGAGCGCCTTGAGACTTTACCCCGAGTGCAGAGGAGCCAGGGCCAGTAAACAAAATTACTTAAGGATGGTTACATATTCTCTCTCTGTCTTCCTTCACGCTTGAAGGAGACAGGCTCTTTGTCTCTGCGATGCCCGGCGTGTGTTTCATGTGAGTGCAGGTGGATGGAGAGCGCAGGCGACATGTGCTCTATATACTCTACAACTTTTTGGGGCGATTTTCCTCGTCTCTTTTACAATCTTTTTTGTGTGTGTGTGTGTGTTCAGAATGGAAAACTTTATCAAAAGCTGATTTCACTTTGGACTGGCTGTGAAACTCAAAAATTCTCTGTCGCTTTTGCAGGTAGCGCTTCTTATCATGTCGTGAGGTTTCACGTAGCCGTGTGTTGATTTTCATAATGCCATGCTGATTTATGTACAGACAATTGCAAAATAACTTTTCACGCATGCACTATATCCTTTTCTTTTTCCTTTTTTCTTCTCCAGAACATATGAATTTGCAGACAGGAGCTTCGCGGGTTTGAATAATTGCCGCGATGAATATTCCAACGGCGAAGATAACACGCGGCGTTTATTTCAAGCCCCGCAGACACAAGTTTCATCATAATGTTCGTGATAAAACTGACTGTGACATACATCGCGGGACACCTCTCTCCCATTTCACAATATGCCCGTCTGTGCTAAACACTGCAATGTATTCCCAAACCTGGACCCCCTTCTGTTCGCATGGGGGGCCCCTAGGAACCATCCATTAATTCACCAAGATCACAATCTGCACAGATTCAATTATTCCTGAAACCATAACCATAATACAGATATGTGACAGGGCCATATATTCAAACCAATATTTATTTGTAATAATGCCAGCACTCTCTCTGGCAGACAGGTGGAAAAGGCAGTGAGCGGAAACAGGACATATTCTATAGAAAGGCCCGGCTGATTTATTAATGCCCACCCATTTAAAAGTCACTTCATTTTTCCCATGCCTTCAGTCTACATAACCCTATATGTGTGTATGTTTGTGCCCATGAATCAGTGAAATACTCAGTATATTCCTGCATTAACATTCCTCTGTTTGCATGCAAGAGGCTGTATCGTTGCACACTCAAGGTTCACACCGGGATCAGGACATCAGCTTTATATTGCTTGTGTTTAAATATTTTCTGACGAAGCCTTCTGCACATTGGTGATGCTTGAGAGGCCAGCTCGGAGTTTGGCATATTTCTTTTTTTTCTCTCTTCATGATTGACTGCGAAGGGGGAAAGAGAGAGAGAGAGAGAGAGAGAGAGAGGGAGAGGGAGAAGAAGAAAAAAAGATAAATGGTTGTGAATTAGAGAGAAAGTGAGTGAGCGCCTCAGAGACTCGAGATGTAGAATTCAGATGTATGGTAACAGATGGCAAACCATGCAGAAATCAAAAAATAGTTTTCATTTTTCTTTGATTTTGCAGTGGTAATATTAGATGCAAATGGAACCCATACTACAGAACGGATGGTCTCAGAAACAAAGACAGACATCGCTTGAAGGTTGCTTTCCCCGGCGCCCCTTTATTTGTTTTATTTATTTATTTTTTTCGCAGAGAAAATGAGTATTGCAGATTGCTTCACCTGTTTGTGTTCAGCACATTCATTTCAGGGAGACGGGAACTACAGAGGAGCTGACTCCAAACAATCATCTGTCAAATGCAGAGAAGGCCTGGAAAGAAGCCATATTTGTTTACACTTGACCAACATTACCAAAGCCACGAAGAATGAACAAAGTAAAAAAAAAAGACACACACACACACACACACACACGCACACATGTGATATCACTTCAGCGTTTAACTCCTCTCCGAGTTGTTTGATCCTAATTGCAATATGTCTTAAAAGCCGGGTTCCAGCCCCGCGCAGTTGTTTTTACAGAGTGAGAGGAATTCATTCTCATTGTGTGGCTGTTGTAATGTCACAGATGAGGACCGCCCTGACCTGAGCTTGAACTCATCAGCTGAAATGAAGTTGTTCACTCAGCTGTAGAAGACAAACCATAGTTGCTGAGGATTAATCAACCCCATCAGGGCATGTGCGATAGACGGCTCCGGCTGGAAATGGCTTCCACCCCACTTCCACTTTGACCCCGGGAGATGTTGTGAGCGTGCATGAGTAAAGAGCAAGACCCCGACGTACGTACGGTGTACTGAATCATACGGAGACTTGAGTTAGGTGTCGAAACCCGATGTGAGCTTTGCAGGTCCCGTCCACCGTCATTTCTTTTGGTTATTCTGACATGAAGTGTGTATATGGGGGCATTTTTACAATGCAATTACCGCGCCGGGCATGTTATGATTTCCGTATGATTTCTACGCTCCGCCATATGCGCCGCAGCTGTCGAAGAGTGCGACCACGCAAAGATACTGTAACGTTTTTTTTCCTACGGTGCTGCTTTCCAGATGTCCTTGAAAACACACTTCAGACACACACAAAAAAAGAAAGAAAAAAAAAAAAAGAGGGAGAGAAGTTGGTTTTGGAAGGAGTTGTCTTTTTTTTTTTTTTGGTGGCGCTGGAGTTGGAGTCTTGTCTGGCTATTTATCAGTCAGCAGGAAGCATCTCTGCAGAAGTCGAGTGCTTATAGTGGAGCCAAACGGTCGCTTTTCAGACAGAGATATCAAGACCGGATTGTCAACATTTCGGAGGCCGCTCAAGGAGCTCTTGACAAAAGCAGACACACAATGCATGTGCCACGTGGGAGCTGTGATGTTTTCGGGTTTGCTTTTTTGCGGATCTGTTTTCTACAACTCATTATTTTGTCAACAAAAAAATTTAAAAAAAATACAAAATTCCTTTAAAGCTCGCAAAGCAGATGTCCGTAGATTAGCGTGTGAACTCCGAGCCTCCGCCTCCTCTCCAGCGTGGAGGTGAGGCAGTGTAGCTATCATAGGCAGTGATGGGGCTTCACAGGCTGGATACTAAAAGTCATACATTATGTAGTTGTCAAGGGATGTTGATTTGTCAGAGTCTTTAGAATTTCCTGGGTATTGAAACTAGAAGCTTTTTTTTTTTTTTTTTTTTTGCTTTTGTATGAAACTTTGATAGGCGGAAGAGAGAGGAATATGATCCCATTATTTTCTGGATTTACACAAGCCTGACCATATGATTTACTCACCGCCTTCTAAACACAGAGAGAGGAAGTGTGAGGGAAAGAAAGGAAACGAGAGAGAGAGAGAGAGGCAGCCTGCTTGAATCATTGCATTTGCACGCATTAGAGTTTGTAAGACTAATGTTTTGGAAAACAAGAATAGGGGAAAGTAGAATGCTTCGAATGGCTCTGCGTGACTGGATTTGGTTTGAAAAGGATACGTACGCTTCTGAGAGAAGGTTCCCAGTAATATATATTCAACTGGAAATTTTTAATCTCACAGCTGAAAACTTTGAATACAAAAGCCGCTCTTCAGGCTCACTCACTCGGCCCGCATTCACAATTGCCACAGCTTACAGTCAGGAAACTGATTACTCCTCTCAGGAGGGACAACTTCTACCAGTGTTTGTGTAAACTTAGCCAACGGGCGGCGGTTGTCTTAAAATGTTAGGCTCTTTCCCAAATGAATGAGAAGTATTAATAATCCTACACAGATTTATTAGTTTGAATGGATTTTACACATGCTTCTCGTTGTCGGCACCATCAGTTAAAGACAAGGCGCTCCCACAATGCAGTGTTTCCTCCATCGCAGGAAACAATCGGTAAACATTGGCTCAGGATGAGTGCGGTTGGATTGTTGTTTTCCAAAGCTGCCGGGCGACGTTACAATACAGGGAGCACTTCACGTCTCCATCCAGCTCCGAATCTCTTCCAGTGTTTGTCATACACACCATTGTTGAAGTACTTACAAAGATTGGAGATTATCTCCCCCTCACTGGGCAACGCATGTTTGCAGCAGTCTCACATGTATAATTCATTGGGAAAATAAAGACTTTAAAGAACACAATGCATTTTGTACTGGGCAACACTTTTGCTTTTTACCCTCCAAATTATTTATCGTTTCCTCCGCTCCCCCGGGACTTGGCCTGACCTTAAGCAACTTCTAATTGGCTCTGCTGCCACACGGTTCCCTGTGTTTGCCCACCCCTCTGGTGTTTAGTGCGACACAGGCCAACAAAAGTGCTGCAGCCTTGTCTGAAATCCACCAAAACAAATAAACGCTTCCCTGTCCCCGCTCTATTATTTAATGATATATTACTACTTTTTGTTTGAAAGCACAACACTCACATACATTATGCAAATAGCTCATTTTCAGGTGAAAACGATGTTACCTGTCTTTTTTTTTGACAAAGAGCAGACGGAGACGCTTTTTTTTTTTTCTTCTTCCGGAAAATGAGTCACAAAAATATACTTACTGTTTATTTCTGTTGACGTAAAGTGTGGAAATATGTGCACACGTGTTCATTTGTGTTTGTGAGGACCCTGAAACAATGATGCAATTAATGGGTTAGTAGTTCACCACGAAATGTGTCAACTATATTAATAATAATAATGTCATTGTAGTCAAAAGCGGTGATGCATTTAATTAAAATTTGAACATTTGTTGTGTATCTCTGTCTTTAGTGATAGTAATAGCCTTGTCAAGATGTGATGGTCATTTTATTTCTTTATTTTTTACATTTCAATGATGCAAAATTTAATTAATGAATCATGGAAAATACTCAATGAATATATGCTGTAAACATGTTAGTTTGTGTGTGGAGGTGAGAGTGGTTGACCTCATGCCTCGAGGCACACTGATCCTTACAATATGAATGCACTACTTTTTAGAAATACAGCTCTTTAGTGTGTGTGCCTTGTCATATTTGTAAATCAATATATGTATTGCTCGAAAATTTATTGGTGTTTGTGTATTCCGTATAATATTTGCAGCACATATTAGTGTGAAAGAACACATGTTTTGCTGTACTATACTATATCTGCTCACATGACATAGCGAGGCGATGACTTTCCTTAACCAACGTGTCGTCAGAAAGCAGCTCCACCGCGTGTTGTCCCCGAGATGATGGATCCTTCTTTAAATACAAGAGAAGAACAGATATGGAAGTGCTTCACGCGGACAACCACGATGAGCAAACTTTACGGGCAAATAGAATTATCTGTGCTGTTCTCCATCTATTGTTTGACGTGACGACTCATCAGTCATGCTGCCTTTCTGCTATTACACACACGAGAAGGGCTGAGGGAGATAGGAGGGCTGCGGCATCTCACACAGTGTAATTACATAAACAATAATACGTGATACGTTATTAGAAGTAGGGAGGGGAGTTTGGGGGGAAGAGGGGAGCGGGGGGGTAGACTCCTCTGAGGTCTTTGTAATTCCCTATTTGATAGTAGGGCTTACAGCAATTAAGATGTTTAATTTAGGGATTTAAGCACGAAGGATTCAGACAAGAAGAGGGGCAAAAAATAATAATCATGGGTGGTGGCTGAAGTTTGAGGTGGATATGACTACATTTGAATGTTGATTATTCTCTTTCTCCCTCTTCATCGCTCTCTCTCTCTCTCTCTCTCTCTCTCTCTCTACCCCCACCGGTCCCACTTGAAGTCTCCTAGGCTGACTGAGAGGATGCGAGGAGAGTTGATCATTGCGTTGCACTGATAAGCAAAAATGTTTCCAGAGCGTAAAAGAAGTCTGTGGTGTGTGAGAGGGATAAACTATAATCTGCCACCGCACACTGAACTTGACTGTTAATATTTGCATTGGAAATCAGACGGAAGTTATGCTAAGCTTTCCCCATTATAGCCCGGCGTGGTGTGAAAGGTCTTCCCCTCCTTCATTTGAATATGGCCTCTCATGCATTAGAAAAATACACATTTGGACGAGTGGAGGATGGGATGACAATTTATGAGGATGCATTTTTTAAATGATCTCTTAGCGAGGTGAATCCCCCCTCAACACAAAGCCCTCACTCTTACTTGTGGTCGCTCTAGCTTCATAATATGTGTATGAAGCTATTTAAAAAGCTACTTTTTTTTTCCCGGGGTATTGACGTGACTGAATTTTTCCTTTTCTCGTGCAAAAAGATAAAATTCTCTCTCTCTTTGCTCGCATGCTTCAATTTCTGTACATTAATATGAATGATGTGGACATTATATAATCCTATTAGCTATTAGCTGAGGGGCCAGATCATTGCATCTATGAAACCCAGCAGCACCCTAGTTGGAATTCAGAACCCCTTTTGTTGCTTTTATTTCCTTAAATCACTGTTTATTTCGCTCTCTTTCATTTCCCTCTTAACTTGCATTTCCCAGAACTGATTTTATTTTTGTATTAATCTAGTAACTCCCCCCGCCCCACAGGAAATGTGTTCATTTGATCAACCCTGTGTTGTGCAGGGTTGATAAGATTAGCCATCAGAAGCATTAGTGACTCAAAGTGTTACAATTAATGTTCTCATTATTGAAAACCAGTGAATTAAAGGCAGTGTTTCTGCAGAGAAATCACACTGCCGCCGTCACGCATATCTGCTAACATGAAGAACCACACAGCAGAGGGTGAAGCTGAAGGGGAACACTTCAGAGTGATACGGAAACTATTTTGTCAATGATATAACACTGTTCTCTACCCCAAGCCCATTATCGGGCTTGTAGGAGTCTAATAAAGCATTACGAATCATTGTGTGTAGTATATTAGTACCTGAAAAATCAAAATGCGGACAGACTTTTCTTTTTTTACCTACTCCCTTCGACATTTTCGACTGCGCCGGCTTCCATGGTCGGGGGAGGTTTCTTAAAACACGTCTTAAGCGGAAGTTTTTTGACTGAAACTCCTTTGTAACACCCCAAGGCTTTGTTTTGTTGAAATTCCGATTATTTAGGTCCTAATCTTTCCAAAAAGGTGTCTTATTTGGGATGTTGTTAAGGCCCTGAACCATAGTGTTTGAAAAACTCTGGAGCGGCTCGAAAAGGCATTTTGGGGAAAATATAATGCTGGATGTTCATAGTTATGATAAAAATTATGATGTTATAAAAGTGTTTTTGTTTTTTTATATACATTTTTTTCACAAATAAATTAGGAAATAAATGATATAAAAATATTATAACTCATTTGGGGTTCATACGACTACTTGAACAGACCTCACTAAGGCCTCTAGAAGGGCTTCTCCCCCCTAGGGGGGGACTTGGGGCTCAAAAGGTTAAGTTATATAACCCCACAACAATTCCCTTATTTCCCAGTGCCCTGCTTTGATGGATGTGCAAAGGACACTTTACACCTGTGATGTAATCACTGTTTATACCCAGTCTGCAAACTGCCATGGTGCTTTTGGTCACCAGCTCTAATGGGGACATCTGAATCCGTGTCTTTGGACCACACAGGCAGCTTCCTATATGCTGTGGGGATTATCTCACTCCCGCCTTATAATCATTGTTTTTAGTCCTCGGCCTGCAGGATGTCTTTAACCACTTGATGTACATTGAGTTGGATTACACAGTTTGACCACCTTTCATGCTGGAATACAAACGAGCCTGCAGTCCTGATCCAGTACAGTACTCACACTGTGTAAACAGATCTCAAACCATCTGTTTCCATCAAAATAGAAATTCATAAAACATGTCACAAACTATGAGCAACTATGAGTGAAAATGTTGTTCAGTGATTGTCAGAAAAAATATGTTTCTTATGCCGTTTAAACAAACAAAGACATTATTTATCTTAGGGCACTAATGGTTGCAGTCACACTATTCCTGAATAAATATTTGAAAAGACCATTGTATTATTAACGCTGCTTCCATATATTCAATGTGCTTATCGTGGTAAAATACTGCGGCATGCCATACTTCTGCAGTTAAATTGGCGGGCATTTAGCGCAGTTTCACATGACCAGACAGGAAGAGAAAAAGCATCTGAAGAGCTTCTGCACCCGCTTTGCAAAGTGATTAAAATATTATTTTTTTATAATGTAATGTCATTTAGAATCTCACAGGGACAAAAAAAAAAAAAAAAAACTGTGTGAAATTGCGCAGATAATCAGCTAAATCGCTCAACATGAAAAGATAATTGCTCCAGAAATTAGCTGTACCTGAGGTCCATTTGTTTGGTCATGGCTAGTTTCATATATGGCAATGATCGGATATTAGCACTAATTAGAGCCGGGTCAGAGTTCTTGAAGGTCAGACATTAATGTGTAGGATCATTGAAATGCTAATTATAAACAGATTAGAAAGTTACGGTGCTTTATGGGGGGCTATTTGCTAATTTTAGCACTGGTTTCTGGGTAATAACGAATAAGCCACGAGCAGTGGAAATCAAGCTTTACTTTACTTTACTCTTCATTGATTTATCTTCCTTATTTACCAATTGTATTATCATACTAAGCTATATTTAATGTCCTGGATATACCACACAATTTGCCGCTTTAGTGTGAACAAAAAAACATTGTATTGCTAAATAATGTACATGTTTCTCATGTCTATTATGAGAAAACATCATTTGGTATCACAGCAAGTAAATTAAAGCAAAAAAACGATAATAAAAAGAAAGATATGTATTGTTTTCTACAGTCATCTGCATCCTGAAATACCTTTCTGACCTGATTTTGCATGTCGGTGGCGTTGTTTCTTGTCATAGCAACACTGATATTACTCAACTGTCACCTTGGTGGAAACCCGCAGTGGCCCCTCCAACTCAACTCTCTCTCCCCTGCTGCCTCCCTCAGCTCTCCAGCTCTCCTTATCAGTAAAGGAACTCTCCATCGAGGGCCAACTGACAACCGTTTATTCACGGCTTCAGCCAAAGCCTTGCTTTTACAGCTGAGGAAACCACACTCTGTCTGTGTCCGTTTGTCTAGCGTGCACTTACACACACACACACACACACACACACACACACACACACACACACACACACACACACACACACACACGTACTGTTGGCTCCTCCTGTGAGGTCACTCTTCAAAACAGCTTCTAACCTCAATTTAAAAAAAGTATGCTCATCAAAAGCAGAGTGATCAACAACTCAGCAGAGCTTTTGTTAAATTAAATTAAATGCATTTTTACATGGCTAACAAGAAAGGACAGTTTTGTAACTCGCCGTAAAGAGAGACGGTTCTCTTGACCAAGAAGTGAGCGTGTTTGTGCTTTAAAGAACATAGAACATAAACACTGCCACTCATATTTTAAACGTTTTAGACAAATTACCGTACTTTTCGGGTTATAAGCCGCTACTGCCTTCGGTCAGTGTCCCTGTTAGCTCCCCGCTGTAGCCAGCTGGGGCTCCTGCTAGCGCTCCGTCACTTCCCCGCTAACTTCCGCTAGCTCCCTGAAAACCACCGAAGGTAGCGGGACCAGGCTCGACACCCGACTTGGGCAGAGGGGACGCGGGCAGTAGCAGCAGCAGCAGCAGCGGGCAGTAGCAGCAGCAGTGGCCGGTAGCAGCAGAAGCGCTAGCTAGCAGCGATACTAGCAGCGCTATCTAGCAGCGCTACTAGCTTGCTACAGCGGGGACACTGATCAGCCGTAGGAGCGGCTTATAACCCGAAAAGTACGGTAACTTGCCGTAAAGAGAGACGGTTCTCTTGACCAAGAAGTGAGCGTGTTTGTGCTTTAAAGAACATAGAACATAAACACTGCCACTCATATTTTAAACGTTTTAGCCAAATTACAGTTTTTATTTGAGCAATGAATGTAAGCAAACATACAAGTAGCTTCTACTTGATGAACTTGGAAGTGAACTAAAAAGTTCAGCGCTGTGAGCAGAAATACAGAGCTCACGGTCAAACATATCATTGAAAGAATAGAGCTTGAAAATACTCCACAAAGTGCTTAAAAGGTTGTCCGTACGGAGCAGATGGCCTTCGCATGGCTCTCAACATGGAGCAGCTAACAGTGTCCGTATGAACGGGGCAAACAACGGCAACAGAGCTAACAGAGCTAACAGAGCTGACAGAGCTAACAGAGCTAACGGTGTTTACCTGAGGGGGAACCGGGAGGGAGGCCGCGCCGCGGGTCAGGGGCGACCGGCGGTGACCGCCAGGTGAGCACGGAGGTGAGCAGAAGGGGCGGCCGTTGGCGAGCCAGCAGAGGAGCGAGGATGACCACACACAGAAGGTGAGCTCTGGAAGACATTACCTCTATCGTTACATCATAATAGCTGTTTGCTGCTACGCCAATCGTTCCGTTTTCAAGTTTTAATTTTGGCTTCTTCAGCTCCGACCGATGCTGACTCAAGTGTCATCACCAGAGGCAATTTATCAGACTCAACACATCTCCCTGTTGTTTTCAACATTCTCACATATGCAGTCGTACTCCATAAGACCCGTAAACAGATTTTGGTGAAATTCCCCTATTGAATGGCTTTTTTTGTTAACAATGATACCAATATATATATATATATATATATAGTTATTCTCCACTACACAACTTGACAAGTGAGAAGCAAAACTAACTGGACAAATTCAAAATGTCAAGGAATGGCTTTATAACACACAATGACTCCAATGTCAGGTCAGTGGTCCCCATTCTTCCCCTTGCCAGCCAAGTGATTTCTTACTAGTGCGACTACAAAGGTCTATGGATTGGCCCCAGACGACGGTTCTTCTACACTCTCTCTCTCTCTCTCTCTCTCTCTCTCTCCCATCATATTCTCCCCGTCTGCACTCTTCCTCTCTCTGATATCTGGTACCAGAAAGGCAAGAAGTCTTAAGGGGCTCACGCTGACTCAGCATGTCAGAAGAGAGGAACCAGCGCTGCCGGTAGCTGGGAGGCTGTCTGTGTACACATATGTGCATCCGCATGGTTTGTGTGTGCATGTGATGGTAAGGTGGCAGCATGTCTGTGGCCTTTAGCCCCGGGAGGTTCGAACCACGCTGCACCCCCCCATACACACACACACACACACACACCCCTCCTTCTGATGAAATTGTCATCAGAACATGAAAGCATCCAAACATCAAACGGGACCTTTAATTGTGTGTGTGTGTGTGTGTGTGTGTGTGTGTGTGTGTGTGTGTGTGTGTGTGTGTGTGTGTGTGTGTTCGGCATCATGTGCAAGTGTGAGTCTGCAGGCCTGTGATTGTTGTCGTATGCATCCTTAGGCCTTTGTGATTTAATGTATTTTTTACACATGCGATTACTTGATCAGACATGAGTCTTTTAAGAACACTAAACCGTTATTATTCATGAATGCATAATAATGTATTGACCCGTCACAAGATATGAGACAACGTTGAATGCTGCCAGTATAAAGACTCTTATACACACTGAAAAGTGCACATGCATGGGATGCAGTGTGCAACTTCATAATGTTGAATTACGACTGAACGCGCACAAAGACATCTCCATGTCTGTATTAGTATACATCATTTAAAACTGCTCATCTTCATCACGTCTACCCGATCCGGTCCCGCTGCCCCTCCATCCCGCCGCCTTGAGCATCCATTTGTCTGACCGTCAGTCTGCCTTTTTTCCACGACAAAGACAGACACGCCTGTGAGTCTCTGATCACACCCCTCCCACACACAACCCACAACCCTAACCCACCCTAGTCCTGCCGAGGCGAGATTAAACAACAAAGTGGCTCGATTAATCCATTTGAAGTGATGTGTGGCATTAGCGCTTGGAAGGAGACGGGCTAACAAACACGCGGCGTCGCAGCTGTGTGGGCTGCAGATAGAGAGGGGGGGGGGGGGGGGAGTGAAATTAATTGACCTCCACGGTAGCAATTAAAAACAAAGAGGGGAGAAAACAAAACAAAACATGGGCTAGTGCCTGTGAAACAACATCCTACTGCTTGGATGAAGAGATGGGGAGAGAAATGGGAATGAGTCTGAAGTGCGGTTGATTGGCTGGGGGGGAGGAATTGGGAGTTTGGCAGGCGCTGCTGCACGTATAGGAAAGCCTTTCTGATGAACAACTGTGAGGATGTACACTTTCTCCTGCACGTGCGGACAAACGATAAACGCTCACCAAGAGGCCTATACGCTTATGAAAAAAAAAAAGAAGATATGTTTTGTTTTTCCCTGACAGAGTCACATTTCAATCACTTTGGGCTCGAACAAGGGATTACCAAAAACACTCACTGTCATGTCTGACTGCAACCGGATTTGAACTCAACTTTCTGTCGCTCATCAATGAAACCCCGGAAAGACGTCGCAACGCCGTACCTTGTTCAAACCTTCACATCTCCGCAGGCTTTCGGGGGAATCCGAGTTGCGATGCGCCGCTCTCCTGCTTTGTCTGTGCGTCTTCAGACCCTTTTCTCTCTCTCTCGGCGTCTCCCTCCGACTGAGCATTCGCAGTGAAATACAGAAGGCCTCCCACATATCCAGCTTGTTGTTTCTTGTGTAAATGATGTTGTGTGTTCAAGAATCCCTTTATTCTTAATCCGTACTTTATCCTCCCCTGATATAAACCCAGTGATTTGTTGGCAGCGGGACCGGCAGCGCAGCGGAGTCATGCCAGTGGCAGAGGCTGCCTTTGATCCTCCGTCTCCACCACACACCTGAGTGATGATGGCTCTGCTTGTAGCGTTATCCCTCTGTACTCCGAGTCTTTCATTACGCACCCCTCCCATGAATGCTGTCATTGATGGACAGCGGAGACACCCTTGTTTAATGTGCTTATAGGCATTTAGAGGAGATCATTTCTGGAGCTGGTGTTTTGTTTTGCAAAGTTGAGCAGCGGTGGGGGCTCCAGGGGGTTTTCAAACTCTTAATAGCGTGTGTTTGGTAAACAAGCATTCTGCTTGCACAGTGCATATGAATACATACTGTATGTTCCACTTCCAGTCCTTCCCTATAGTGTGTCTCAATGCTTTAAATACCCACCTTGAGTCTACACTGCACTTATACTTACTGTCTGTCTGGATTTTTCACAAATGGATATATAGCAAGTGTGAAACCAACAGATGCACCAACCTAGCTTCTTTTTATTTGACACATGTTCATAATACATACAACCTGCCAGCAAGCCTTTAGACATTATGTATAGGTCAGCATGTGAAATCATTGGTGAAATAGATGTATTAAAGCTGCACTAATCAATGCTATTTATAATGATAACGGATCAAATCATGGCACGATATATAATAGCGGTCATAATGACAAAGCCACAGACAATTATAACCTCACTCTGTTGTTCCCTTCAGCTCTAAGGAGCATTTTAGCTTTTATCAGGTCATTTGTGGGTTTTTTAAGGCCAACAACTTTACTGTTTTTGGCAGCTAATATGCTTGATATTAAGATTAAGATCTTGATATAGAGATCAAAACAGTACTTTCATTAGCTGTCCAGAAACCTGCCTGTAAATACATGCTGATGATGCTCCACATGGGATTTAAATATAGTGTTACCTGAATTCATGTTCAACTTTGTTTGGCAAAAATATGTCAACGCTGACAGTCCTAAGTGGTCCAAACAAAATATTTTTTTGTGTAAAGACTGATGACTTAGCGTTGTCAGAACTGGTGGCTCACGCTACGCCAGAAGCAGATAATACATTGAGGAGATGCAATCAAAGATGTGTCTGCAAACATTTTCAAAGAACTCAAAATATGTGTAAAGAACAAGAGAGGTTGGCCTTGAACAGAGTGAAATGATGGAATTTGAAGACCTCTGCACCCATACTGTACATGCATACAGGTGTAAAATCAGTGCACTGTTAAGAGTACTTGTTGTTTGATGTTGCAGGAGGAGACCAGTCTCAGTGATGCTCCCAGTTCTTCCCAGTTCTGCTGGTGAGAAAACCATCAAAAACACCACACAGCTCTGACATCACATGACATCCCACTTTGAGAAAGTATTTCCACGTCAATAACGAGGTGCTTTCAAATGAACTGATTGTAAACTGCATTTCTGTTGGTGTTCCTACATGTTATTGATGTGTCTTCTCAAAGGTTTAATATCGCCGCTTGCCAGGAAAGTTCATATTTGTGATGTAAAAACCGGAGCAACATCTGGGTTTCATTCCCATTCTTAACACCGTTAAGCCAGCCTTATATATTAGAACCTATGACTTCTCAGCTGACTCAAATGAGAAATATGTACGGAGCGTTCGCTCCTGTTTCCTCCCATTTAAGATTATGTCATTTTGATATATGCACAGTGAAATATGAAAAATATCATCTCTCTCCCCAAACAATTTAAACATCTTTCATTTCGTATGGCCCCTCATCCATCTCTATTGGAGCATCAGGTTATTGTAGACATACGTCTTTAGTCTACCTCTGCTGAGAAGGCGAAATATGATTCGTGACGGACGAAATACTGCAGGGAATTAAACGCTCACCGGAAAAACTTGTATAGATTTGTTCACTTGTTACTGCATGTCATACAGTGAGCGTTTCATCAAACACACCGCGGTGTCTGAGGAGTATACCACATTTCTGAGCTACGTGTGTTTTTGAAACACATTTTTAAGTGGACAGGCTCGGGTTGAACAATTGGAGAAAAGGCCTCAGGACAAACTGGGAATGTTGCCTTCCGACATTCCTCTGTGTGTAACTTTGCAACAGTAGAAGGGGAAGAAACAAATGTTGGTAGGTAGGAGTCCATAAAAAATAAAATAATAAAACCTTTTATTTTCATTGTGTTATGGAAATATCCAAAGCACGCTTTAATGACAGATTTGAGCATTGCAGATGCATGAATAGTGGGTGTAGGAAACCTATTTTCTCACCTATTACGTTTGTTTATGATTTATTACAAGATCTGGGTGGAGGAATGGGCCAAACAAACACAGCACTTTCACCCAGGTGATTTCAAAAAATGGTTTTTGTTTCTGTTTCAATTCATGATGAATTTAAATCATTGTGTTTAAAACTCCAACCGAGAAAATAGGCTTCCATCAAAACGTGATTGTGAATGCAGTTGTACAGGAACATCATTTTTTTCTGTGTCCTATTGTGTTTGTCTTAACTTTTAAAAGACACATGTCTGTGTATTAGTGTTCAAAGAGGAGCCACAAACAGAAAAAAATCACTTCAGACTGTGACTTAACATATTTAACTGTTTAAAACAGCATTTTCTACTCATTCTTAATTATGAAAGCATTTCAAAAAGGACTTTTTTATTTTTATTATATATATATTTTAATCTAAGTGCACATTTTTTATTTGCCACCATGGACAAAAAAACATGTTCTGGGTTTTACTCTTTTCTACAATGTGTAACAATACGCTCTAGCTTTCATCTAAACAGGTACTTCTGTTAGCGAATAGCAAATGGTGTGTGTAAGCATTTATTATTTCAGCACTTAATAACAGACAACCCTAATAGGTCCCTGATGAATGCTATATATGAGTGTGTGCATGTGTGCGTGTGGGTGGGTGGGGATATGGAATGGGTAACCAACGGTAAAAGAGGGAGAAAAAAATTGAAAAGGGGTTAATTTGCTTTGGCTCAGGTGAGGTAATTATTCCTTTCCCCCACTTCACTGCACACCCATAATGATTATTAACAAGCTTAAAGTACTTGAGGAGCACTGGGAGCTGGTGGCTAACAACACAAGGCCTAGGAAAGGAGGGAGGGAAGGAGGGATGGATGGCGGGATGGAGGAAAAGAATGGGGAGGATGGGAAATCATTATGTTAATAAGGCTGGCCTTAATCACGCAGTGCCCATGATAATCTGCTGGGAGGAACCCAGGTTACTTGGGTCACTGGTTTGTTCCACGGTAGGCACTCCATTTTTTTTGTTCTTTTTCTCTCACTCTTCTCTTTTCCTTATTCTGCAATTTTCTCACTCTCACACCTCTCTAAATGTCTCCTGTTGTGTGTATGCGATTTTAGATTTTGGGGTCACAGGGGTGGATACTGCAAGTATATTTAAGGATGGATTAAAAAATGTGGATAGTGGCAGTTTAGCCGTTACGCTTCCGGATGACAGTATGTTTTTGGCCGTGAACCTGTTTTACTCCAACACGCATGTATCAGTGGACTAAAAGAGCGGTGTGAGATAAAGAAAAAAAAAGAATAAAAAAGTGAGGTTAATGAATAGAAAGTAGCCATTTTAAACCGACACTTTTCTGTGCAGTATTCTGGCTAACAGAGAGTGTAAGTGTTTGTAATTCAACTATTTCTTTGAGCTGCTCTACTTGAGCAAAACCTTGACTGGCCTACATTTTTGAGTAACGTTAAACTGAAAACGACACGGGATAAGAGAGGAGTAGCAGTGTTAGGAAACAGGACACATTAAGCCAGAACCGAGGGTTCGGAGTTTTGCTCGATGACACGTCCAACTCTGCCGTTAACTCAACCTCCTTCCAGGAACTTTCCACTTTATTTGTATTAGTCGTTGCTAGACCCAGTGTGTACTACCTCGCTGCCCTTTTGCTGTCAAGCCCTCTGTTGGCCTGCTGGGTGAGTTTAGACAGCCGGTGGTACGTGTGGTGTAGTGGAAAGTGCAATGGCTGACATGTTTTCAAAGAGCACAAGGTGGCATTGAACATTAAACAAATGTGTGAATATTGGCTGTCAAACCGAGTTCATCCGTCTGTAAAAATAAATAAATGTAGCTGTTGATCTAAATATGGCAAATAAGACCACGTAGGTAGGAATTCCATGCATGTGTAAAATGAACATACGTGTCATTTTGCGCGTTTTGTGACAGCCGTCCCTCGTCAGCTGCAAACTGTGGTTGTTTGACTCCAACAAATGTGTATTCCCCCCAATTATCTTCTTTTTTTTTCTTTCTTTTTTGCAAATAAAGAGCAATTTTTTTTTATTTTAACCTTTGTTATTCATGACTTTGTGTGTGACCAAATTAAATAATAATCCCAAATGTTGTAGGAACACAACGAGCATAAGTTTAGCAACACAGGTTTTCAAATCTCTGACTGGAATCCCACATTTCCAGACGGCACCGGCAGATCCTACGGTTCACATAATCTGCCTCCATGTGCTTCCCCTCTCTCTCTCTCTCTCTCTCTCTCTCTCTCTCTCTCTCTCTCTCTCCCTCCTTTTCTCTCGCTGGGCTGGTATTTCTTGGACATCTGTTCTTGGCAAGCACAGCAGCAGCACTAGTACTGCACCCGCTCCCTGGAGGACAAGGAGGGATGTAGGCATGGTGGTTGGAGGGAAGGGAGGGAGGGAGGAAGGGAGGGAGGGAGGGAGGGAGGGAGAACAAAAAACAAGTGAGTGAAAAGGATAATAAAAAAAAAACTCACGCCACACACAGAACCACACTGGAGTGAAAACAGTGAAAGACAGCAATATGGAAGTGGTGGTGCAGGTTTTGAGTAAATCTGTAAGCGGTAATTGGAAGAAGGAGGCCCACTTGGGTCCAGGCCTCTGGGTCACAAGAGCCAAAATGGACAGATCAGGGATTGGGATGATTGAGATTAGTAGTATTTTTTCTTTTCTTGCGGAAGCACATACACATTTAAAGTGTTTGACAAACATTCTGCGCTCATAAAACCTGCTATATCTAAATACATCTCTATATATGTAGATGGATACTTTTAGGCGTAGCCTTACAATACTTTAACAATAATGAATACATGTGTTTCTGTTTGGTTGTTATGACCACATTATGCCTTTTGTTTTAGTTGTATTATTAGTTTCTTGCACAGTTCTTGTGGTGTAACTAAATAATTTCCTTCACACCTTGTGTCCTATAAGCAATCTGGAGTTCACTGAAACAGCCGGCATTCAAAAATGTTTAACGGTGGGAGGTTGAAAGTAACATTTTTAAACAATTACAGATGGTAGTTTGAAGAGAGCGCGGCCGATGGACGGACTGAAAGGTTGTCGAATTGCCCGGACAGATAATTGACAGGGAAATCAGCAAAGGGAGGGAGACAGAGTGAGCGGTATCTTGACAGGCTTCAGGTTAAAATGATTAATTACCTCCAAGGCTTCTGTGGGCCGGGCAACTTCCTCTGGTTGCAGCTGCGTTGTGTGCTGCAGGGGCCGAGGGCCTAAGGTGATGCTGTCACAGTTGCTTCTTTTTTTTTTCTTCCGAGCGCAAAATCTGTCTTTATTTGCTTTCGCTCCTCTCCCCACCCGCTCATTCTCTTTTACGCTTCTCCATTCATATTTGTACTGCTGCACGCCCAGTTCAATCGGGTCAGCACCATCAGGCAAAGACAACCAATAAAAAAAATCAATATCGTGACCGACGCATCAAGTTGCACTTCAGTCAGCATGTTGTGAACACATTGTTTAACCTCAGCATACCAAGAATTACATTCATATTGGTGGATTCCACACACCGTGGTTCATTTCCAATGCCAATATCCAGTGCAGGAAGTAGTGTGATTAATTGTGTAGAAAATATGAGAAAGTTCAAAAGAATATTGGCATTTAATGTAATGCAAGTCTTGACGAACAGACGATTATTGACATTCTTTTTTTTTATTTTATTACATTGGTGCACAGAAAGGTACACTTTTGAAAACTAAAACCTTCTAAAACCCATTTCTGTAGTCACCTTACATGTGAATAAAGCATCTAAAGTCTTTGTTTTGAGGCTAAACATCACCGGAGAGACAACATCATGGTCCACAAATACACCCAGGGTCCATTGCTTCTGGAAGAAACCCAACATGGACATATTAGTATGTTACATCTCTGCTAGCTTTGGACTAAGAGGAAAATTCCTCATAGAAAAAAATAAATGGGAAATACAGCAAAGGCAGTGTGACAAAAAGACAAAAGAGGGCAGAGAGAAAGAAATAGGAAGAGAAAGAATGCTTAATGCAGTCTTATACCAATATGTATTGTTCATTTTTTTTCTTGTTACATATGTGTCGTTACTCATTTTTTTGTTTGTTATTTAACTATGTATTTCTCCCTCCCGCTCTGTCTTCCTCTATCTCCCCCTCCACCCCTTTTTTTTATCACCCTCAACTCCCTCTCTCTCTCAGTCTGGCTCGGCCGCTTTCCTCATGTACCCTCATACCTCCCTTCTATTTTTCCAAGAGGAATTTTTAGGGTTTGTAATTTATTATTTGCAAGAGAAACTGTTATCAGAGTCAGTTTGCTATTGTGGGCCACTTCATTAATCACACAGCGCTCTCTCTTCATTTGTTCCTAGATAGGCTGTGGTTCGCTGGGTTCCAGGCACTGATATAAATATGGAGGTAAGAACACTCCCCTCCCCTGTTTATCACCAGATAGAAAAAAAAAAATACAAAAAGTTCAGAGATATATACAGAAGAAAAGTACTTGTTTTCACTAACCAAGAAAACATTGTCCCATAATACAATTTCTGTTAAAGCGACGACACAATTTGATTTGTGTTTTCAGACTTTGTTTTCATTTCCCAAAAGACTACATCGGGGGCCCGGCGTGTTTGAATGTGACCTCAGCATATGGGACTGATCAGGGTCCTGAAGGTTCTTCACAAAGAAGCAGAACAAACAGAACGGAGATCTCGTTTCAAATGGGCCCTTTGAGTGCTGTGATGTCCCGGGAAAAAAAAAAGAGAGAAAATGTTATAAAGACGTTTTTGTTTTCAGGAAAAGATGTATGGCCAGACTTTTTTTTTTTCCAGCGTAAATCTATCTTCAGGGTCTATCGAGCACCATTCACCACAGTCAAACAAGCAGTTTCCTGGAGGAGAAAGAAAGGTGAACAAAGATGTAACTAAATTTGAAGTGGAATATTATTATAACAATGTTTTAACCAAATGTAAACGGAATTCAGAATGCCAGAGGTTGTAGAATAAGGCCTCAATCTATAATTAAATTCTATGTTTGTGTGTATCTATTGACCCACAAGGGATTATGGGAGAGTGAGTGAAAGGTATCCTTGAACTGTAAGGGGATAATCCTATTTCGATACCTCACAAAGAACCCAAACCCAATTTACCATCCCAACAACTACCAGCCGGGCTGTTTAGCTAGAATAGGTGAACTTGTATCGTGGGTTCTTTCTCCCTTTCTGTCTCTCTTGTCTTTTCTGTGCCGCTTTGTTTTTGTCTTTTTTTTTTTTGTTTCTCTCATTTTCCCTGCTCTCTCGTGTGTAACCGTCTTTGTTTCTCCTTTAATTCTCTTTCTGTGTTTGCAATATGTGACCATATTGGGAGAAGTGGATGAGGGTGAAAAGTATCTTAGCAACAGTGGGTCTCCTAAAAGATTCGGTTGGTTTGATACCGGGTTGCAGCAAACTACTGAAGAGCTTCTCTAGTGAAGCAGGCTTCGGTGCAGCAGGGATCCCGGAGAAAGCAAGTAAAGAGAGAGTTGGACGTCTGGCCATGAGGTCAACAACTTGGTGAGGTTTGTAATTTGTCAGAGTTTACATACATTTTGGGCCCCTAAAAAGGGGGGCCCTAGTATTTCACTTTTAATTTGTGTTGTGTGCCATCTTCTTTCCTCTTAACCAGTAACACATACAGTAGTATTAACACATCCGGACAATATCTCACAAGTGTTACTGTTTATTTTGATACCAAAATCATTAAAAATAGACATTGTAGTTGCAGATATACACCTTTTTTTGTTTGGGTATACCCAATTAAAGAAAAAATAGCTCTGTTTTTAAAGAGTTAAATGGATAATTGGGACCTTGTTGAGTTAAGAAACTTGCATTAGACTTAGAAATTTTGAACGTTTCAGGACCAAAAAAATGAGGATACTTCTATCTACATCAGTGGAGCAAAATTTGAGGAGTGTTTTGAAAATACATGCTTTTCGTCCAACAAAGGGAGCTGTGAAACACTGTGCCTTCCTGGTGAAGTACAAAGATATTTCTACACAGGGTCAGACTAATGTCAAGCAAATTGAATCAACTCCTCTTTGATACCTGCAGTGGGACCACTCATGTTCTCTGGATCCATACATCGCACGCTGGTTAACTCCACACTGTTCAGTTCAAGTCCCACATGGGAGGAATCATGGTTTAGTGATAAGATACAATACGACGCTAATGTCACTCTCGTGTTTGTTTTTCCTTCCTCTGTGTGAGGGCTTGTACTTGGACTGGGAGTTCGGATGCCTCCGTTTGTTTACATCAAGGGCTTTCAACTTCAATCCTTTTTTTGCAATATGGCGCTTTCCCTTTGAAGGCGGCGTTTGGAGCGTGCCAATTAACAATGGGAACTACCTCCGTCTTTTGTTCTGCGAAGAAATCGTCAAATCTATTCAACCCTCTGACCCATTTATTGGTTCAACCTACTTCGTTGTGAACTACGATGCTATTTATACAAGCAACTCACCCTTCGATGTGAATTTGAACTGTACGCAACACACCCGCCCCCGAAAACATGCAGGCAAACGGGTTCCCGCTCATGCGCGCTGCCACTACCACTTCCAGCACCAACTCCACATCTCAAATCCTTTTATTCTCCAGCTGCATCAGCTCTGAGCTTCGGTAATGAATGGTTTCCTCTGGGTATTTGTGCTTATGGTGAAGTGTTGGTTTTCCAATGCCTCGTTTTTTTTTTTTCAAAATGCTCTAATTCACTTAGTTTCAACACTCTGGCTTAGTATTGAGTAGCAGCGTTGTTGTATTATGGGGGTGGAGAAAGAGGGTGGGTGGGGGGGATTCCCCAGATGTGAGTCCAAGCACACAATTAGACACAGATAGTCTGGATCCCTCGTGTGTGTGTGTGTGTGTGTGTGTGTTTGTGTGTGTATGTGTGTGTGTGAGAGACGTGGAGAGGGGGTAGAAATGCAGATGAGATTGACAGTCTGAGGAGCAGAAGATGAACATTATTGAAGAGTAAACAAAGGAGGAGGAAGTGGGTTTCGAGAGCGAGGGGAGATCATTAAATCATTTCAGAAATGTAATATTTTTACACGTTGGTAACAAGACATGGCAGGTTTGTAAAACTTGACACTTGTTGTTTTAAGGGGCTGCACATTGACTCAACACTAAAGCATGCCGTACTTTAAGGGACCGGTCTAATGACGGGGATTATTCTGCTACTTCAATTCCCCTCGCTAAGCCAATCTGTATGCTTCGTCGTGCACTCGTTAAAAGGAGAAAAAAAAATGGTGGTGGGTGGAAGGAAAGATTGAGGGTGAGTTGGTAGTGAAGGGGTTCTTAGCGATTCCCAGGGCACTCAGTGGCTGCGATTATGTGGTTAAACAAAACAACAAAAAATCTCTGTTGCTTTCAGTTTGCAGACGTAATGAGAATCTAATGAGGCTTGACTTTTTTCTTTTCTTTTTTTTTTCTTCCCCTCGCCATTCCACTCTTTACTCCACAACAGGTTCCCCCCGAGGAGAAGCTCGCAGGACGAGAGAACTATACAGTTCGGCCTTTCTACGCGTTAATGGATGGATGGAGGTGCGAGAGAGGAAAGAGAGGGAGAAGGGATGTCGGGTTCAGGGGTTAGGACGGCGTAAGCGAAGGGAAAGGAAAGGTGAGATTGAGGGAGAGAGGTGGAGGGGATGTCGGGGAGGAACGGGTACAGGAAGACGATTGAGGGAGAGAGTGTGGATAACCCCTTTTCACAGCTGAGAGGAGGGACGTTGAGGGAGACCGTGTGGATGTGCATGCATCTTGTGGTTTGGCAGCAGAGGGGAAAGAGGCAAGTAAAGGAAGTGGATGCCGGGGCAGAACTAAACAGTTATATTTACATAGTCACAAGGATTCTGCCTATGAACAGTTGCTCAGTGTGGAACATGTTATCCTTTCTTAAGCTGGTCATGGCCCATCACTTATACTTATCATACCATCAGACATATCATCATGGTAGCTTGCATGAATTACGCCAAGTACAAGTGGGACAGATTGACAATGTATATTACTGTATAATCTATGAATGCATAATGCATGCACATATTGTGGTTTGGATCGAAATGAAGACATTTAAACCGTGATGAGTTGTGGCTCCAGCACTGAAGGACAACTCTCTAGGTATTTAGGAAAGTTTAAGACGTTTGCTGAGTTTGTTAAGGGTTGGAGTCATTACCCACACAGAGGTTTTAGATACGACGTAATGAGGATGCAGAGCCCATAAACAGTTGTGCTATTCTGTTAGGCGTTTGTCAGAAATGCCACCACATCACACAGAATGCATCCCTCGCTGCTGAGAGGTGTTGTCGTGGCACTGCACCACCCACTAACTGGCAAATCACAACAGTGTAAATAATGACTCGGGTCACATGGGAGCGCCTATTCAGTTACTGAAGCATCATTATAGTGCATCATCTGAAATAGTTTCCCTACCGGTGTGACAAATATAAGAATGTCTTTGAAACCCTTCTGTGGCATTTTTCTTTCTTGAAACGTTGTTTGATCCTTCATTACTCGTGGGTTACCACGAGTAATGAACTGGGCCATTTTTGGGGGTTATGAAGATAAAAAAAACATGTCATGATGCACAAGCCCAGCATCTGATTGGCTGAGAGTATTGCTGGCCGAAACCGATGGACGCTCAGTCAGAGCCCATCAGGTCCAGTGGTATCAAAACCACATTTATGACCATGAATGAAGTAAATTCTAATAACGATGATTATACAGATTGGTACTTCATGACGGCTTGGTCAAATTATGGGGCAGTAAGACGTTTCTGGACTGTCATTACTAGATAAAACAGAAGAAAAAAATGAAATATATAATATATATCTTTGATTCCGGTCAGACTGTACAAACAGAACATTGTGCATTGGTAAAATGGGAGCAATATGCCCTTTCTTTCTTCTCTCGCACACGGATATTGGTGATGAGAACACCGGCAGATTGTTTTTGTTGGAGTCCTCGGCCTTCAGGAAGATTTGGCCAAAAACTGTAAAACAAAAAGCTTATCAAAGAGTTGAAGAGCAAAACACTGATTTTTACTGCAGACCTAAAGAACAAATGATTTGGCTTTTAGTGTGTATTGAACCATTGTTTTTACCTCCAGTCTAGTAGCATTCAAGTCTATTTCCCTCAAAGAAATGAGTTTAAAGTCAACGTGTTAACAGTGGACACCAGCAACCTTTCTGCTCTCCTTTAAACTCTGCCGAGGCTGTTAGTCTCTGACTTTATCTGGAAAATTAGCCTGATGAAAAGATCCAAGACGGACTATTCCTGCTGTCGTTGACCTTGCGTTACACTGCCAGGCCAGGATGACTCTTCATCCCTTACTTCCCCTCCACCACCTGCTCCTCCTCCTTTACTTTGACTTTTAAAGTCAGAGGTACACCCATGCTTTCAGGCTGCCTTAATGAGGCCTCGCATAGTCCACTGGTGATACGACTGTTAATGAGAGAGACATCTGAAAGAGAGGAGACATTGGGAAACGCTAGTGGAACAAGGGAGGGCTGCTTTTAAAGGGAGGGGGGTGAGACGAGGGAGGAGGAGAAACACAAAGAGTCAAAAGCTGTACCAGGTAGGCATGGACACTGCTTTAGATCTTGAGTGTAATTTAAGGAAAAGCTTTTTTTTTCACAAATCGTTTGAGTTGATAGGTGTGTGTGTGTGTGTGTGTGTCTGGAAGAGACCTTGGGCCCTTTTAAGAGCATTTTGCTGGCATCCTCGTTGAGAATTGATTGTCTTTGTTGTGGTAATCTGAAATTAATTTGCACTTGAACCCATCTTTCTTCTGGGCTCAATTTTGAAACGCCGTTATAATTACGTGCCCCCCACATGAAAACCAAGAACTAAGACACTGATATGATGAGCCGGAATATTTTAATTCCCCAGGTGTACTCAAGAGCCCCCTTTCTCTCTCTCTCTCTCTTTCCCCCCCTCTCTCTCCCTCTGTCTTCACTCACGACTTATCTTGCGAGGTAATAAAACAAAATGTTCCCGTGCGTGGGGCTTAAGCAAAAGGTATTTGCCTGAGGGGGAACAGTAATAAGCGCTGTATTGCTACACATTTACTCATGTACTTCCTCAGTAGGTCATCTCTCGCTCTTGAATGATGTTAAACTTCGGTTAATGCGAGCTGATGCCTGACTGAGCTCTGTCAAAGAAAAGCTGCTCTGTGATGGGAGGCAGCAGCGAACAGGCGGCCTATACATTACAACACGCACAGTTACAGAAACACATGTGCAAACACACGGATATTGAGTGACTTAAGCAGTCAACTTCTCTTTCCCTTTCATTTTAATGTCTTTAATTTATTGTGGTTAAGCATAGAGTTGTATCAAGTTTCGCCGAATTCCCCAGTAGGGAAACACATGCTACACACACACACACACACACACACAAACACACACACACACACACACACATATTGGGGTTGTTAACAAGATTTGTTTTGCATTACTCAGCTCTAACAGGGGGTATTCGTAATAGAAAACTATTCAGGACTACCTGCTAACATCTGCTATTGATCTCAGCTGTGAGCCTCCCTCTTTGTTCTCAGCGTGAGCTGCTAATAACCTTATCAGCCATCTTTTAGTTTTAGCCCAGTCTGCTGTTTGTTGTTGGGGGATTTTTCTAATGGGACGGGGTAGGGGTAGGGGTGGGGGTCGGGGGGGGAAGTATTATCTCGCTAAATGCTGCAGGAACCATCTTCAGTGATTTCCTGTGGTGCTGCCTTGTGCTAAAAGGGCCTCAGAGGTCACGGGCCCTGGGCAGACATTCTTTTAGTGTGACACCTCATGTGGTACTCAGAGAGATAAGCAAACAGAGAGCTAGACCCACTGCTGACCGGGATTAGTGAAAACAATACACGTCTTAATAATGAGCTGCTCTGATTTGGAGGAATTAGATAAAGTTGGTTTCATGTAATTGTTTCACGCAACCGTACAGATTTACACCATTTATGTAATTTTCTCTCTTCACATAAAGGGGCTTAACATGTAGGACAGGAAACACTATGAATACAGCTTTAAATGTAATATTATGGTAAGTAAAGCTGTTATTATTATTATTTTCATGTATACTTTGAAACGGCATTGTATGTCTATTAAGCGTATCTTTTCAAAATCCTTCATTTTTTATCTATTTTAATCAAACATTATACGTCACACTACATGCATATATGTTATGATCATAGTTTTCTGAGCCTTTAAAAAAAAAAGAAGAAAAAAAAGATATAGAATTCAGGGTATTTTCATTTTGAGCAGTATCTGTGCCTTATTTTATTTTAAGGCATGCTCATCATAATCTGTCATGAGTCATCTTTCAGCTGTCTCCTCTGGCTCGTCACTGTAAACAATCTAATGAAGCAAAACTGCCATGCAAAATATGGAAAACTCAGCTAATTGTCTGTCTTCATTGATTGAAGGCTAAGTGTGTGTGTGTGTGTGTGTGTGTGTGTGTGTGTGTGTGTGTGTGTGTGTGTGTGTGTGTGTGTGTGTGTGTGTGTGTGTGTGTGTGTGTAGTCTCCCCTACAGCGAGAGCTGCTGTCTGCTGACAGACATGGCCTGCTGCTAAAGCCATTGCAATAATCATAAAGATTAGGTTAACAGTGGGAAACGGCCGGGGAAGACAAGTGTTCACAGTGGGCTGTTATTTTTGCAACGGTACAGTACTCACAAAAAAATAACAACCTGCAACTGTGGGCCTGCATGCTGTTTTAGACATAATCCTGGAGTGTGTGTGTGTGTGAGTGTCTGAGCATTTGTGCATTTTAAGTCCATAGCATATCATGTAACATCATTATTTGCATGGCTTATTTAAACATGTTATATATGTTTAAAGTAGCAGAAAGCGTATTCTTGAAATGAATGAATGAATGAATGAATATATACTTTATTAATCCCCGAGGGGAAATTTGGTGTCGGGGTAGCAGCAACTTACAACAAAATAAACAAAAACAGCAGGACGAAAGATAAAAGATATATACAATAATAATAAAAATAATAATAATAATAATAATAGATACATAGATGTGTCAATCTGAAACTTGCAATGGCAGTTTTTATAGTTTGTATAACTCAATAATAATAATAATAATAGAAAAAGCAGATTCAAACAACACTGTGTAAAATCTACAAAAACAAAGAAATAATCAGCTAAAATAGTGAAATTACTGCAATAGATTTCACTCCACATTCATTATTTTTGCAGTTTTAATGCACTTTATGTATATGGAACATATACTCACAAAGTTCCTGCTGAAATGTGGAGGCCATACACCATCAAAGGACACCAGAATACTGTTAGCAAACTGCTCTCAAAGCACTACACTGAGATACTTGTCATGCAAATGTGTGTGACAGATCTCTTCATAGAGAGAGAAGAACAAAGTAACAAACAAAACAATGCTTACCAGAAACAAAACTTGTGAAGATGACATTCTGTCACTAATTGAATCTGATGCCGGGACAGAAATAGAGAAATGTTGTTCATTTGTTATACAAAAACAAATTGTATTATACATAATTCACTTTATGCACATTTTGTTATTGCAATTCACACTGTATTACTCTCGGAATTATCATTCTGAATATGCAGGAGCGTTCAATAATTTAACGCGTCAGTGTTCATTTTCAACGTGCCACAGTTGGAATGAATTTGTTTGAATTTTGTCTCAGTTTTGTTTATTTCCTCTTTTGATATTGCGTGTTTTCTTCCCCCTTTTCAGAAAGTGTGCCATTTGCAGAAACTGTTTTTTCGATCCTCAAATAAACCTACATTCCTCCCGAGATAGGATCAGAACGCATTTGGCTCACAAATGTGAAGCATCTTTCTCCATTATTAACAAATACATGTTACTACTTTCAAAGCTTTACATTATTTTCCAGATATCTGCATAGAACGCGGCTACTCGACGTTGCCTCATCTGAGGACTCGCTCGTATCTTTTCCATCACTCCCCACAGTTTGTGTTATCTCTTCGTCCGCGCCGGTCGTGTGGCCAGCAGCTTTTTGACTGTTACGTATCGGACACAAACCTCAGAGTCACCAAACAACAGAAGCCATAATATTCTTCCACTTTACGCTAGCTGCTGTTACAGATAGCATCTAGCACTCATAGCGCTTGACTTGTAAGTTACACAAACCTCAAGACGGGCTTGCACACACACACACACACACACACACACACACACACACACACACACACACACATGCATACTGTAGTCTCTCCTTTCTATCACTTCAAATAAAAAACAAAGCTTGATAGCATCTACCAGCCACAGCTGGGCCTTGCTTGTCTTAGCAATCGGACCACATGTGTTTCCCGAGACGTCTGAACAGGAAGTGCCACGCTACTGAGACTTGGACTGTGTGTGTGTGTGTGTGTGTGTGTGTGTGTGTGTGTGTGTGTGTGTGTGTGTGTGTGTGTGTGTGTGTGTGTGTGTGTGTGTGTGTGTGTTTTGTTGAAAGCATTGAGTGTGTACATTTATTAACAGTACTGCATGTGTCTGTGAGGGTGGCCTTTTTCTAAAAACCAAAGAAAACAACAAGATGCTTAATCTTCTCTCTTATCTGTGTCCATGAAGCCTTCCGGGCAATTTTCCATTCAAGCTATTGATCATTATCAGCCACCAACCCTCACGGATAATTTCCCCGAAGCTAAAGCTAACTTGTTCCTTCTCACAGCAGCGATATACTATTGTATGAATGATTAATATTCCCAAAAATACACATGTTTAAATCACATTTTAACTTAGATAGCCAAAGGCATTATTTTGGTTTAATCAGATGAATTGATTCAGGTTACTTTAGTTTTGCTGAATGAAAAGAATCGATTTAATTTGCTGCATGAAACAACTTGTTTGTATACTTATTTGGTAATAAGATGTTTGAGTTCCACCATTGGTAAGAAGGAAATAATCCTTACATTTTTGGCAATATTGTAAGATGAGTATTTTTAAATGATTTACCTGCTGTTGAAATAGAGATTATCCCATCTGAGCCCGTAACTGAATTGTTTTTTGTAGTGTCATTGACGTTTAAAAATCGGTCAAACTGTTCTTATCCAACTATATCCAGTATTTGGGAACATGGGGATACTGTTTTCTGCAATATTACAATTCAGGAAAAAACAGTAAGATTAAATAAAGTCAAATAAAAAAGGTGTATATCGCAGAAACTACAAGGAGCGCAATCAAGTATTTTGTATTTATGACATACTAACATAAAAAAAGTTAGATGTTTTCGATATAACTTTTTAAATGTTAGTATGTCATAAATACAAAATACTCTTGATTGCGATCCTTGTAGTTTCTGCAATATATACCTTTTTTATTTGACTAATCAAACTAAATCAACTAAACGTTAGAAGAAAATAAAATCCTGACTTTTGACATTTGTGAAAAAGTGAGATTTTTTTGTCATGTGACCTTGTCTGCAACAGATTGAAAAAAATTGAGACAAATCAGTACAAATGTTTTGTTGTATCATAGCTGAATACAGATGCATGCTTTTGTGTGCTTCTTTGTAAGTAAAATAATCAGTTAAAAAGTAAGGGTGCAAATCACAGAATCATAAAGTGATTCTTCACATTATGTGAAGAATCACTCAATTTACACATGATGGTGCATAATTTCAATCGTATAAAGTGATTTGTGTTTTATCTATGTATGACTAAAAAGTCAGCCTCTACAGTACATGTAATCAAGTAAATGATGTCGTTGCTAATATTGCCAGCTGTTTACTCAGCAACAGGCATGTGTCGGTGACAGACGCTCTGTATGATACGGCGTAGGACAGACGCACTGCTCTTTTACACCTGCCATGATATTGGAGGCCATGGAACTACAGTGTGGTGAAACGGTCCTGATGCTAGATTGTGAGAGTTAGTATGGATTTGCTGTCAGTGGGTCGTGCTCTTGTCCTGTGCTGTGGCTGACTGATGGGCTGAGGCCTCGGGTAGGAGGCGGGAAGACAGGCTGGAGCTAAGCACTGCAACTGACTGTCTGGGCCGTGGGATGCAGTCTCGCTCTCTTCCTCGCAAACACAAACCCCTCCGAACCACCACGCAGATGGACACACACACACAAGTAAGTGTGCAAAAGCACACGCGTGCCGCAGACCCCGAGTGCAAACACACACAGACGCTCCGGCGGGGGGGCTGACGACATGATGGATCGCTGGTGTCGGTGTCAGAGCGGTGAGAATCAGCCTGGTGATGATACGGTGCAGCACTCGACCAGACCTACCCACCCACTACCAGCCCAGCCTAATGGCTCTCATCCTCTTTACCCTGAGAAAGTCTGCCTTTCCATGTTTTATATTTAATAGTGGGTTCATGGGTTGGCATGTTGCGACATGGAAGGGAAATATAGAAATGCGTCTGCACTTATTGAAACAGAGCTGGGCTTTTGGCACAACAGCCGGCTGAATAGAGCACCTGCAGCCGCTTGCCACCTGTCGTTTGTTATCCATCACGCCAAGTGACACCCCAGTTTCAGTTATTGATGATGTGTATGGTAATTCCACTTCTATCACTCTAGCGATAGGAAGCTGATACTGTGAATGAGGAAATGTGGACGGCGTCAAACCCACTCCATTACTTTTATAAATAGTTTCCTCAAACTGTCATGAAGTGACCATCTATCTTTCCCGATGGGCTTGACAAAGCCGTCATATCACATCCGTGGCTCTATAGTTCTTCACACGGTGGAGTGACAGCATTTAAACGTCATTATGTAGGTGTAAGGTTAAACATGCGCAAGGTTAGCTTTTAAGATTAGCTTCCATGCGAGTTCAAGCGGGGACACCTCTGCAAACAAAGTCAGCGAGCTTGTTTCGGTAGCGTGTTCTCATTTGCCCAATTAGACCAGCAACACTGTGCTCTGCCTAGGTGCTAACTCGCTAAATGGGAAATTACACCATAAAGATAAGGGAGTGTTGGAGAATGTTTAGGCTCTCAGAGTACTGCTTTCAGCAAGACTGCTCAACACAGCCCGAGTAGAATTAATGAACCCTCGGCGGCGGGCTCCTGATGCATTTTTAAACAGCTCCTTTTCATTCCTGCAATGACATTTTGATTGCATTTGTTTCAGCAATATCTCTATGAGTAGCGAGTGAGGAAGACAGACAGAGAGAGAGAGAGAGAGAGAGAGAGAGAGAGAGAGCACATCCCCTAAAAATAAATACATCACTGTTCCGCCAAAGTGACTCTGACATGGGTTGTACAGACAGATATCACATTTAATATGAGGACAGAAATAATGGGTTTTTGCAGCAAACTGTAATTTGATAGGAACTGATTCGTAGTACTGAGCATTGTGTCTTGCATTTTAAGAGCTGATGCACATGAGGCCTCTCACTGACAATGAGTAAATATTATAATTCATATAGGAACTGTAACGCAAACATATGACGTGAAGATCGAACTGTTGGTTTCTGTGTTACTGTCTATGTCACTGTCTGTGTGTGTGTGCGTGTGTGTGTGTGTGTGGAGGGTTGCCATGATCAATTTAATAGTGTGTGTGAACCGATGTGTCGCAATTATTTTTGTACATCTCTAGAGATGTAGTAATAGCACGGGGATATATTTGAAGCACCTGTGAGGAGCAGGGCACCTGCTCCGTTTAATGACTCATACAATTAGTAGCCTTAGCGTGAGTACATTTCCAGAATAATATCGCACCCCTGTGAGAGGGTTACCCTGATATTTCAATAGATGAGTGCCCTGAGAGAAAGATGGAGAGAGAGAGAGAGAAGCTAAGGTCACTGATATTGCGAGGCACCATAGGATAATAAGCACCACAATCTCCGGTTGCACATTGTTTTTAAATTCTTTTAATTGCATCTTCCCGGCTCTCATCAGGGGTGGCGACCCCAGAAGTGGGGTACGAGGTCACTCTCTGGCAGCAGCCTTTGAAGCCGAGGAGGCGCCTACCTCTCTCTCTCCTTCTCCCCAGCACTTTGTGTGGCCCTGAATTGCAAATTGTTTTTAAAAAAAAAACACGCATAATGAGCACGGTGGCAAAATGTTGAGGCTCTTTGTCTTTCCCTCACTCCGCCTTTAGCACAACTAAATGAGTTAAGATTGCTCTATTGAATTACAAACGATTATTTTACTTACTGCTACCCGGCGCATGCATAATGAAAAAGGGAAGAAGATGGAGCAGAAGCTCCAGTGATTGTGACTGTGTGGACTGTGAACCGGAGACATGTTCATCTGGATACAAATGATGATTTTAATGATGCTACCTGAGGGTTATTGTTAAGTAAACTGTCAGTGAATGTGCGTAATTATACGCTGGAGGAAAGTTTTCTTATTGGCAGATGATACCAGCTCGCATTCCTTTGATAATCAGCTCCCATGCATACAAAACCTTTGTCTTTGTTCTTAAAATACAGCCAGATTGGATATCTCAGGTTCTGTCAACAATATGTTTAACACGCATAGTTAAGCTCGTTTCCACGAAACACATGTTCACCGTGCCGTCATATGCCATCAAAACCATAACATGTCTCGCTTCTGGACGAGATGATGTAGCGCCATCAAATGACGTGTCACTGAAAGTGTAAGTAAACACGCGAAACATTGTAAGAAGGATCGCGTCGGCTGATCAATACAGGCCTTACAATTCCAGGTCAAAAGGTCAAGATGCATGCTGGAGTCTAAACCCAGCGGTCCTCAACCTTTTTTTTTGCGCCACGGACCGGTTTCGTGTAAGACAATATGTTCAATATGATGCAATAAAATGATACGACCGGCATGGAGACCATTATAAAGTGCATAAAAATACAACTCACCATTACGCCAAATTAGTGGGAGCCCTGAGCTTGTTTCTCTGCTACGAGCCGGTCCCATCTCGGGGTGACGGGCGACAACGACACCCAGCGTGTGTTCTTTATGTCCAGTCTACTGCTTAACTTAAACCTTATTGTCCAGTCTACTCCTTAAACCTTTATGTCCAGTCTACTGCTTAACTTAAACCTTATTGTCCAGTCTACTCCTTAAACCTTTATGTCCAGTCTACTGCTTAACTTAAACCTTTATGTCCAGTCTACTCCTTAAACCTTTATGTCCAGTCTACTGCTTAACTTAAACCTTTATGTCCAGTCTACTCCTTAAACCTTTATGTCCAGTCTACTCCGTAACTTAAAGCCGCTTCACAAAGACAGGATGTTGGAAATGGAAGCAGGATTTTCAGAGCTTTCTTTGTCGATCTCTGGATATTCTGCGTTGATTTTAATCCAGAACCCCGGCAGAGTTGAAATAGACTTTTAAATTTCATTTTTGGGATAACGTATCACGTGACCTTTTGACATGTGTCAAGAGGCTCCATCTGAGGTTGCGCACAGACAGATGTATCTGGTCATTTTTCAAAATAAAACATCTTTCCGACCTTGATTATTTTTTGGGACATTTTATTCATTCATTCTTTCTGTGTGGCCCGGTACCAAGGGACCCATGGCCCGGTACCAAGGGACCCATGGCCCGGTACCAAGGGACCCACGGCCCGGTACCAAGGGACCCACGGCCCGGTACCAAGGGACCCACGGCCCGGTACCGGGCCCGGTGGTTGGGGACTGCTGGTCTAACCCACCAACTTACAAGTGATCGTTGCTTTCTCTCTCCTGTCTGTGATATTACATTATGTTCTACACATGTATCTAAAAAGGCACCTGAACACCTCACGAGCACCTCTAGTTGAACTTGCTGGAAGGGTTCCACACCAGAAGAATACAACCACTCATGGCATGGATACATTGGCTCTCAAGTTTAGTCACCACCTACATTCAAGTAGTTGCTTGCAGAATCAGTCAATGCCGTATGGCGAAGTGTTGTGCAATATTAATAAGGAAAGCAGAGTCCTTTGTTCCAAATACATGTTTCAAATGGAAACAGCACAGCACACTATTTAGCTGTCAATCTAATTTCAATAAATCATGATATTCTCTTTGCTTCTAATCCAAGCTGAAGCTCATAAATCCCACAGTGGTTTGCTTACAAACACTTTTAAGAGGTTAATTATAGTGTTATATGGAATCTCCGGGAGTTTAACCACACACACACATAATGGAACCACTCATGCAGTCAAAACACTCCAGTCTTTTGTGAAAGGCAAACTGTAGCAAACACTCTTCCAGAAACATGTGATGCTCTGCCCCGGATGCATTTCTGTTCCATGCTCACTTTATCAGGGTATCTGGGAAATGTGTACACAAGCTGCCCCGCTGTGCAGTATGAAAATCCAATAAGAGATGCCTTCAGCGCTAAACCCGACATTTCAATTCACCCAAACAAATCACTCAAGTAATCACTCATTTACGGAGCTTGCAGATTTATCAATAACAGGCTAATGCTGCGACACGAGCCGACGGGGTCAAACCTCCGCCACTGCAAGTGTATTGTCTCCCCCAAATCTAGAGTCACATTGTCCCGCCGTTATCAATAACTGACTCGACACTCGCTTTGACACCTACACAGTGGACACGACGGCTACACGCCATTCTGAAGAAGCGATTAAGCTGGTCTTTGGGAGAGCCGCGGTGACATCACCGCTGGTTCAAAAAGCCGCCGCTAAACTCAAAAAAGAGCATTAGAATGCATTTCATGCTCAGCTCACTGAAAAGTGCAGAGCTGAAATTTACACCTTATTTGATGTCCGTCTCCCTGCTGTTAATTGGTAAAAGGATCCCTGACCCTTTTGATCTCCCCCCACAATCCCCTAAATGCCCAAGTCTGCTAAACTGTTCGGCAGGAGATATACCCTGCAGTCGCCCGGCAATGTAAAGACTCTCTCTCTCTTTCTCTCTCTCTCTTTCACTCTTCCACTGCCCCCCTTTGCTTTTTTTTTTTTTTTTTTTTGCTTTTTCTTCTTACTCCATCCTTTTCGGCTTTCTTGCCTTTGGTTTACGTCCAGGCTGTGGAGAAATAAGAGATGACAGTTGTTACAGATATGCCAGTTTAATTACTTGTCAGCTTATAGCCCATATCTCTGCTGCCCAACGCTGAAGCTTAACTTTTTCTAGTAGCTTAAAGCATGACCAGCCTCCAGTGCTTTAGTATTTAGCCATAAAACCCAGGAAATCTGAAAGATAAAAAAAAAAAAACCACGAACAGCTTTTCTAATTTTATGGGGGAAGAGTGGGCAGTTTTCTGTCACTGTTGGAATTGGCTTTCTCTCTCTGTTCCCCTCTGTGCAGTAGTGACAGAAGAAGAGGGGCAAGAAGAGGGAATCTTGTAGAGAATGAAATTACATCACATGAAGGGGTGCATTGGTGTAGGATAAGCACAACGTTTCTTATGGCTTGTGTGCCACTGTTGACACTTTTAAGTCGGTTTGCAAATTGATAGATGTGCTCGAGTCTTTTTTTTTCTGCTTCTTTCTTTTGGATGAGGGCCATCCCAGACACTCAAATCCAGTTAAGGTAGTTGGAAAACACAGCTGCTTCTTTTGCACGCCTCTCTACTTTGGCCATGGTGACTAGTAGGTGGCTGATACCTGCAGGTATTGTGCTTATGAAATTTAACACTCGTAGGAAATGGGGATTTAAACGTATTACAATAATGGCGATAGCTTTCAGAATAAAGGGGAAAAAAGGGAGGGAATCAAATGTGAATTATGACAGAAAATGATGTTGGTATGTTAGGGACATCAAGGATGTATTTGCTGTCATCCCATTTAATTAACTTATTAATCACATCAATGCAGCGATTGAGCCGCCGATTGAATTATGATACATGCGCTCGGAGGCGAGGCCAATAGATTGTGTAAGGAATGTAATCAGCAGCTCTCTTCAAAGCCATTTTCATGTGTGGAGCATTTCCAGATTTCAGGACGAGGAAGTGTGTGTTCTTGACTTGAATTCATCACACATGCAACATACCTCAACACATTAGCAGTGCAGTGTCTTAGTGCATCTTCTTTACTGACTAACTGGAGGTTGCCTCACACCATATTAGAACAAAAAAAAAACATTGTCATACATTTGCTTTGGTTGTCCTTTTGTTACACATTAAGGTAGCACAGCCAGCATTTATTTTTATTTATTTTTTCTAGTTTTTTTTAAAGGTAATGGATTACAATTTTACAGAGCCACACGGGGACAGGGATGGATGGCAGCGAGCAAAAAGAGCAGCAGAGATTTTGGACACACGCCTGCTTCGGGCCCATTGTTCAGGGTCCCCTCAGTGTTTATCCCTGGCTTTGACTCCCACCATGATACATACTTTTCATTGAAGCAAAACAGATTATTTGTTACCATAGTTTCGCCATTGCTTAGTTGTACAGCAAAGCATAATAGGTTTAAAGTGTGTGTGCGCGCGGGAGTGTGTGTCATGCGTGCGTGAGTGTGTATAAACCCTCCTTCTGGAACAGAAAAAAATAATAATAACAGATTACCTGTTCTTTTCATCATAGATGATCACATTGTTAGCGCCTGGCAGAAGCTTTGTGTCTTTACATAGTCAATCTCTGTGGAATCTCAGAGCTTTCTCTCATGACTATGCAGTGTCTTTATAGATCATGCCCATGGTACAAATGTGTTGCAGGGTATGAAAAAGGTTTATGTTGGAGGCAAAGGATATACACCAACACACTTCTCATGTGAATGTTGTCATGCTTTACATTGTACGGTTATTGAGAAATGTAGGGAAACGCTACAATGAACATTTTATTCTAAAAAATGAAATATGTAAGTAATGTAGAGCTCAACCTCTTCCACTGTCCCACAAACTCCCCAGTGAGTGCATTGCATTCTCACATTGCCCTCATGCTTCACTCTACCTGCGCTGTGCTAGCTACCACAGTGTTAGCCTACAAATCGTGCTGATGATCATCCTGCATCGCTGAGCAGTAAGGTTTTTATACATAGTGGTAATGGCATTATTTTATGGCCATCATTTCAATGGGTTTTAGAATGGATCATAAAGCAAAACAGTTTGCAGTTCTCTCGCAGGCCCTCCGCTTCATAATGAAAAGCCAAGATCAGCTGACTGCTAACTCTATTTACAAGCTCACATAATTCCATTGTGGCAGCGCTATCAGAGTAAATACTCTTAGCCCAGCGATGCATACCCCCATATAAAATGAAAGCAAGATGAGATAGAGGTCACATGACTGCAGAAACACCTTTTAAAACACTTAATGTGCTTTCGCTGATGTCCGAAGCATGTAGGTTATTACCACAGTTGCGCGAAAGCTAATTAATGGATAATTTGAATGATTTCCAAAGAGGCCCGTCTCACACAGTCGGCGTCTTTGACCTTCGCAAACCTCATCATTTCTCACCCAGAGCCACTGTTTTTTTTGTTTTGTTTTCGCCAAGGCGGGCCATCATCAGTATGATGTCTGCTTATTATGTGTGATCGGACTTAAATTGAAATTCTGCCTTGAAGGGCAATATTAAAAGGGGTAGTCATCTGTGAAGACTGGTAAACCATAAGTCTAATATTGCAATTGAATGTGAAGGCTTTATCATTCCGCACATATTTCATAAAAATGAAGAAGCTTCAAGAAAGAAAAAAAAAGATATATTACTCTCCTCAAATACAGATAACTTGGTTTAGGCAATACATGGATTAAATTACACATATTCAAGATAGCAGCCATTTAAAAAAAAATCTAATTTCTGAACAATGTAGTGCAAACAAAGCAGAGCCTGTTCTAATACAGCTAATGGAGATATAAAAATAAAAAAAGACAGTACCCAATAAATTGAGACTGGAGCACACTTTTCAGGGATTTTCTTTCTCTTTCCAGTGAGTGAGCGAGTGAGGGAATGGAGGATGGGTGGGCGGTAAGGGAATATCTTTTAATATCGCTCCAAGCCAAGATATCCCATTTAGACATCGTTCAAACAGTTATTAACAGTATTGATTTATGTTTGAGTGATTGGAAGCCAGGGGAGGGAGATGAAGTCAACCGTCGTGACCTCTCGCCTGGGGACGGAAACTGCCTGACACAGATCACGGCTGTCTCACATGTGAAACGGCTCCTGCCCGTGACATCTTAGATTACTGGATACGGGCTACAGTCTGATAACTGTGTGTATGATATTGAACTCGTCCTCACACTGCTTTCAAAACACATTGCTCTTTGTTGAAATATCGCCGCTGTCACTGCATTCACAGAGGCCCTTTTGAGACAAAGAATATGGGTGTTTGTGTGACTATAACCAGAACCACGACATATATGATGTGTTTTATGATACACGCTGTGAGCAATGATTTCTTCATATTTATTGGCAAAGTTGGCTGTGCGTGATCGAATGCAGTACTTTGGACAGACAACAACAAGCTGAATATGAGGTTAAGAACACATTTTGTGCCAGCTGATGATGATAATCCCCTCGCATTCATATAGCGATGACAACGTTTATACGCAGTGCCGTAAGCAATTAAAATGTGAGGAATCAATTTGAAATCTGATCATTTGTTTTCTCTTTAGTTAAATAGCCGAAACCGACAGTATGCTTATCGAATAGCAAATTCAATATATATTTTTTGGGGGCATTTACCCATATCTTTTCTTTTTGGTTTACATGTATATCCCATTAACTCAACTGGAGGAGCTTAGCATACCAAATCTGTTCTTAATTATTTCTTATAAATTCCTCAGAACCTCCCCCGGATTTGTAGTATTGCCCACCCAAAATATGTGTGGAGTTGGCTAAAAACAGCACAATAGAAGATCATCTATTTCAAAGGCGGAACTGAGCTGTTAGAGATCATAAAACATTAGTGCGGCATGTCATTAGGTTATTACAGGCTTATCCAGTAATTATATTAAGTGCATTACCATGCAACCATTTAAAGAAAGAACCAGTTTCCAGAAATAGGATTTTACAGCACTCGCATGACTTGCCCTGAGCAACCAGCCACAGGACACAATTTCAATTAAATGGCTGTGGAACTAGATGGAGTTTGTAAACAAGGAGTAAAAAAGCTTTCTTTGTCTTAGAACACTAGCTTCGGAAATTTCACAAACTCCACTTAGTATGCCTCATATATGTATATATATATCTTTTTTTTGCTGTCAATTTAAAAAAAACATATTTTAATGATAATTCACACATGTTTGTTTGCATGGATTTAAAGGTAACTGTAGGACTACAATCATTTGTTGTGGTGTATTAATTAAAAAGTACTGTTTTCACAATCTTTCATTGCAGCCACCACCTGCTAAGTTTGCTCGCAGACATAACGGTGAAAATGAAGTGATGTAGTTTACATTTCTCAAAAGGAATCTGCGTGCAGTAGAACTAATTGGAGGTTGTTGTTTCAGACTGAGATAGCTTGTTCCTTTTCAGGCAGCGGCGCGCGCTCTCCACAAGTGTATTGAGCTTGCTGATTGAAAAAAAAGTTTCTTTTAAGAAATCAAACCCAGCAACGGAATTCTCCACGGTCAAAAGGTGAGGCGTTTGATCCGAGCACAGAGATGCTTTGAGGGGAGAGCGGGAGAAAAAAAAGAAAAATGTTAAATGAATACATGTTTGCATTCAACCTTACCTTTCTGCAGAGCACACAGCCTTTGAAGTCGTGTTTGTTCGGAAACACTCCCATCTCATTGACTCCAGGAAATTCCCCCAGATTAGAGGCAGTAATCCAAACTAACCCCAGAAATTCAAAGAACAGGCTCAAAACTAATATTTGAGCTCATGTCTCACAAGTGAGCCTATTGTTAGTTTGTGACTCATAAAAACGCGTGCTGTCATCGTGAATCTGCTCGTGATAGATCGAGCGATTTAAGCATCGCTGCTGATCTTTTGCAAACATGGCCGCCTCGAAGAAGTCTCGTATTATGCTCGACATGACTGCAGTTGTGTGTTTTGGCCAGCCGCGATGCTTGTTGCGAGCTTTAATAATGCACTTATTTATATGTTCAACCTCACATGAACAATACACACACATTAACAGGACATGCTCTCACAGACCACACAGCTCTTCCTGTGTGTGTGTGTATGTGTGTGTGTGTGTGTGTGTCTCACATGTCTGGCCTCAGTTTCGAGGTCGGGGAGGAGAGCGGAGAGGGAGCTCACGTTCGCCGGAGCCCGGAGAAGATGATTCCAGATGATTCCTCGGCATGCCGCTGTCAGAGGAGGCCATGATGAATGGAAGGCCTCCAGTGGGTCTCACTGTTTATTTAGACCTCTTGTTTCTGACACAGTTCCCGCAGAAAGAAGCAGCGTTGAAGTGTCTCAGTATTAAAACATAACCTTACCAGACTACAATCAGCCGCCAGGGGCTTTCGATCCCCCCTTTCTTCTTAATCCAACAGAAAAGCCTGATTGTTCTCCATTGTGGAATTTGGGACTGAGACCTGTTCAGGACCAGCAGCGAGGGGCAGCCGACTGTGGAAGGCTTTCCAGTACATTAGGAGTATATGAAAGAGCCACTGACCAGGCTTAGATTGATATGGCTGTGTCTGCACAGGACAGCATATGGGAAAGCAGTAATCCTCTCCCTGAGCTGGAACTGTGGGTATTTTTCTTGGGGATTTGAGCATAGGAGAGACAAATATGGATTGCCCTGCGGTCCTGGAAATGGTGCAGACAGATGCTGGTACTTTACGGATGCGTGTCCTGATAAATAATTGTTTCCTATCTGTCCTCCTTTCACATCCTTGCTGGCTGAGAACTGTATCGCGGTGCACTTGTAACACTTTTTGCTCTGTATGTATGCATGTAAAACAGCGTTAGGCATACTATATATTGCTGTTTTCCTCTTTGTAAGCGGCATGCACATTTATAGCAGCTTTCTTATTCCAGTGCGCCATTTCAGGTTCATCTTGTCATGGCTCCTTCCAAGCATATGTCGAACCTCGTGTGTTTCATTGTCTGCTGAGATCATGACAAATCAACATTCGGGAGTAGCACTGGAATCGTGCACAGAGTAAACAGCAGGTCTATTCAAGATCACCGCCATGCTGAAAGCGACTTAACGCGAGATGCACATGCTGTGCCTTAAGATATTGAGTTTGTGCTTTGTTTTCACTCCAAAATCACAAATGTGATGCAGAAAGATGGGAGGACTGCCGATTATGTCTGCAGTAAAAAACGACTGAATAGATGTGATGCAACAGTGTGTGTTTTAAATGCATCAAAGATGCCTTCCATTGCAGAATAAATGATGAGGAATGGGGAAGAAAAAAAATACGATCAACTAACTATGAATATGCATATGCAAAAAGACTCCAAATCTCTTTTCATGAGGGGGTGGGCGGAGGGGTGCACATTTCTCTCCCGTTTATTAATTCCAAATCCTATTCATGGCAAAAGAATGGAGGTGAGCATAATTGTGTATTTTGTCAAATGTGATCAAATTAAACTGGAAGCGGAATGAATTCTGTGTATTTATTTGTATGCTGCTTTTTCAGAAGTGCTGTCCTGGTTTTAAATCCCCAAGTCTCAAGTGGGCACATCACAAAACCAACACAGTTTGGCAGCAAGCTGGCAGTCTTTGCTCGTATGAGGCCCAGAATTTAATGAGCATGAATAATGAATACTACTCAACATGCTGGTGACTGAGTAGGCTGCCAGTTATTAGGTCAATGAAGGTGCTGTTTAGCAGGGAACGCTCACTGTCTCGCTGAATGATGGACTCCCACCATCCGCCGATCCTACACACTAGAAATAACTTTTCTAATGCGGCCTATCAGCAGATGGCGACGGACGCGTCGCACCAATTTCAACAGAATCCCGTCCATGACGCCTGTTTTAAGACATTATGCTGCTACCCAGCCAGCATGTCCATGTGGGGCCCATAAGGTTTAAATTTGGGCTGCCGATAAGGGTCCCAAGTGGGTTTGTCCGCAGTTTCCACGGTGGCCTCACCTGTGTTTGCCCATACTGGGCAAACACAGGTGAGGCCAATTTGTAGCCAATTTGGGTCCCACTTAAAGCCCAGGCAGATCCCTCTTAAAGTCGGTGAATAAACCGGTGAATAAACCCAGTATGGGCAAACACAGGTGAGGCCACCGTGGAAACTGCGGACAAACCCACTTGGGACCCTTATCGGCAGCCCAAATGTAAACCTTATGGGCCCCACATGGACATGCTGGCTGGGTAATGGTATGCGCTGTGGATGGATAGCGTCTGAAGTTTAAGTATTGTAGCATTTTAAGTAGGTAACAAGCTGAATATAATAAGGAACACTAACAAGCTGTACAGATGCCGACACTTGGCATTACTCCTCTTAAAATCAACTGCTGATTTTCCAGCTCTGCTATTTAAATTATCATTCTGTCTTCATGGATTACACTGTTGCACTGTCATAGAAAAACCTTCATTAATTTGGATTCTGTCAAGTACTGATCCAAATATACTGTATTTTTTCACCCCATTCAAAAAGCATTACCGTAAAAGTCGGGTTACAAGCCGCTACTACGTTCGGTGCGTGTCCCCACTAGTTCCCCGCTAACTTCCGCTAGCTCTCCGCTAACGTCCGCTAGCTCTCGCTAGTTCCCCGACAACCAACGAAGGTAGCGGGTCCCGCTAGCCCCGGCTCGACGCCCAACGCGGGCAGAGGGGACGCGGGCAGTAGCCGCAGCAGCGGGGAGCTAGCAGTAGCAGTAGCAGCAGCAGCGGGGCGCTAGCAGCAGCAACGGGGAGCTAGCAGCAGCGCTAGCTTGCTACAGCGGGGACAACCACCGAAGGTAGTAGCGGCTTGTAACCCGGCTTTTACGGTAGTCCGTCCTCGGCCTGATACTGCAGTGATAAGTGTGTTATATGAGCTGTAAAGCACACGTTACCTAGAACAACCAGGTAAACACAGAATTCCAATGCAGGGAGGTGCTTTTATTACCCTGCAGCTACAACTTCCATGCAATAGAGGCCATGCTACTTGTAGAGGACTTAAAGGATAAAGAGGAGGGCGAGAGCAAAAGGAGAAGTCGAAAGAGAGGATCCAGCAGTACAGCAGAGAGCCACGGCATGCAGATCAAATGCTCCAAATCTGTCAATCAAAACAGCTGTCATTTAAACAACCGCCGCATCGAACAATCTGACGATGAATTATTGAGGATCTCCGTCTTTGTTGCCTTCTCGTACCTTCTCCCTCTCGGTCGGCCTCAGTGTCTGTACCTTCCCCTCACTCCTTTCCTCTCCCAAAGATTAGACACAGGCTCCGACATGAAAGCTGCCGACCTGTGTTTGGGTCTGTCACAAGTGATTTCGCTGCTGGTGCTGTGCCCCCACTCTTTATCGGGACATCCTCTCTCTCTCTCTCTCTCTCTCTCTCCATGTCTGTCCTTCCTATCTTCCCACCCTCTGTTGCTATGGCACCTGCCAGGTCGCCACGGGGACCCTCATATCTCCACTCATCCGCCCGCTCAACCCCGGTGTCGATTCTATCCAACCCAGCTTCATGTCAGAGAAAAGCAGGAGTAAGACCCCTCGCTGTTTAACACTCCAGAAGTTAACCGAGGTCTCTCTCTCTCCCTCCTCCCTCTTTCTCCCCCAGAAAGCCATCGTATTTTCTCCGGGGGAAATAAAAAAAAAGAGAACATTTATGAAATATTGAAAAGAAAGGTAGGTTTTAATGTATTGTGCCGTCCGTTTTAGCTGAACCACTTCCAATGTTGCATTGCTGATTTAGTTTTACATTGGTTTTGAAGCCACATAAAGGAACAACATTTTTGAAAGATTAATTTTCCACCTCTTTAAATGAATTACAGTGATACACATATTCCATGTATAATTGTAAAAATAATGTAAAAGTGGATGAGGATATGCATGCACTGCTGCAACAAGCCTTTATTTCAAAGAACAGTCTGAAAATACAACACAAATATGACACAATTTCTTATGACAGAAGATAATTCCACACATAAAAAATGGTGTAATCTAAAACTCTGCTGACATCGAGATAATTCTGAGATCAATGATCCACTTTACGTCCAACCTACATGCTCCCATAAGGTAACTCTAGAAGTGTAATGTCACTAAGCAATTATGTATTATGCTTGAGCAAAATCTGAAAGCACTTATTTTATCATTATAGTATTTACTACTTCATGCTTGTGTTTCACATTTCAGGGAGAAATACTGTACTTTTAACTCCAGTACATTTATTACGCAGCTTTGAGTACTATTTTGTATATTATGATTTAACAAAAATATGTTTCACGTTCCATGTATGCTAAAGATACATTTTTATAGATTAAACAATCAAATAGTTTGTACATTAGCTCCAATGTAACCACCTACAACAATGAAATAGGAGTTACACATCAAAGGCAAGGCAAGTTTATTTGTATTGCACATTTCTACAACAAGGAAATTCAAAGTGCTTCACATAAAATCATTAAAATCATCAAAACATAATACAGAAGAAAACAGGATTTAAAAACAGTTAAGAACATTCATTACAACATTAAAACACAAAAGAAACTGTCAAAACGCAACAACAAAAAAGAAGATTTGAATAAAGGTTGCAGTCAAAGGGCCAGAGATAATTATCCAGTAATTACATGTATACTATCCACTGATCCAGTAATTAAATGTATACTATCCACTGATCCAGTAATTACATGTATAATATAACACTCACAGATGAGTACTTTTACATGTGTGTATTACTTGTGTAGTTTTTCCTTGTATCTGAGCACCTCTTCCACCTCACGATGACTAATGCAGTTTAAATGTGTTCTGTAAATGAGTGGGAGGACATTTTGCCGAGTGTGAGGTGGTTAAAACACAGGATTGTGTAGTTGTTAGTGAGGTAGTGCGACATAGACAAAGTCGTCTGTCGGGCTGGAGCCGCCGTGTCTTTCAGGCGGCATCCTGTGACTAACACGACGCTGAGGGCCCCGGTGCGTCCCATCCAGGTACCCGGCCCTTCCCCTGTCTCGGGCCATATGTTTCTGCTCTTTCTGTCAGTAAAATCCCATTTACAACCTCACAGTGCTGGCTGTTTACAGAAGTTTAAGCACCTCTGATACATTCCTGTTTATGTTTGCATGCTTTTTAGCCCCATAGATAATACATGAGCTCGCTCGCTTGTTTTTTAACAAAGGGGAGATGCTGCCATATGCATGGGAGAATAAACGAAGACCTAAACTGACAGCACCATCTGCCAAACATAGTTGACGTCAAGAGGATGGCCCCTGCTCAACATTTTGCCCGGCTCTCAGGAGGATGCCACATTGTCATCAGTGCTAATACTAAATATTAATAATTTGTTGACCCCAAAGTGTTTAGAAATCACTGATGCAGACACATCTTGCCCTTCTGAATGGCATATGCAGATGTCAGGTGAGCACCACCGGACTGGGCTGCTGTGCAGCGTGTGCGTGCGTGTGTGTGTGTGTGTGTGTGTGTGTGTGTGTGTGTGTGTGTGTGTGTGTGTGTGTGAGTGAGTGAGTGAGCGTGTGGTGTTTTCCAGGAGCTCAGAGACTAGACAACTTCCACCAGGACTGTCATGAATTTTACATCGGTCCACATACCCACATAGCTCCTCCTCTTTTCTCTCTCTCTCTCTCTCTCTCTCTCTCTCTCTCTCTCTCTCTCTCTCTCTGACGCACACACACACACACACACACACACACACACACACACACACTTGTCATAGAGACATGCTGAAGGTGTCGCAATACGCAATAAACCATTTATTGCAGCTAAATGAGTCACTCACAACATTAACCGTACATGTATAACATTTATTGCAAGTGAGCAAGTCTTTAAAAATAATTGTGCAACGATGCAAATTATAATACATGCATATACAATAACACATATATTGCATGATTGTTATGATATTAACAGTTGATGCAAAACTAATTTGGGGGCTTTTTTATGAAAAGAAATACAATTTCTGATTGAATTAAATAATAAATACAGTGAAATGCTTGTCTTCATATCTAAAAGTGCTCTACTGCAAATACAGTAATTAATGGTAAGTCCAGCTGCACCTCAATCTGGTCATGAGGTAAATTATTTAAATACAAATGATAATATGAAGTTTCTGCTCATGGAAATGCCTCCACGCCGTATCGGCCCCATATTGAAGAAGCGGTGACATCAGTAATCATCCTGATCCCGATGGACTTCTCAGACCTGACATGTCTCTCCAGACACTAGATGCATTTCACCTTGGCATCTGCTGTGATCGCTTCTGTTTTCCTCCCATACGTCTTTATTAGTTCGTAACTGATGGGGACACCGCGGGATGTCAGTTGATGAGAGGCACCATGTCGCTGAGACTGATTTATTCCCAGCATTTGCTCTGCGGTCGTGCCAACTGACCCAGTCCAACCCGCTCCCCGCACACCCAGAGCCCAACATCTCGGAGAGCTCTGCTTACCCTCAGAATAGGACCCGTCCCACCAAGGTGCAGGAACTTAATATCCTAAACATTCCCCGAGTCATTTCACAGATATCCGATTGAATTTCGCCTGAGATGCGAGTTGATAATGCAATGAGTGATTCTGCATGCTGTCAGCATAAGGCGCTTTCTGCTGACGTTTGGACCGTGAGTTATAGCCGTACGAACAACCAGACACTTTGGCCTTAATCCTCGGATCACAAGTCGGTTCATATGGACAGCAAGTTTCAGATGTTTGACAGAATATAGAGATGGCGAGGCTCCCATCCCAAGGATAATGTGGAGTAGACGGCTGGGATCGAGCTCAGATCATGTTTCTCAAATCTGTTGAGGGCTGTTTTCACCTTTTAAAGTGAATGGTGCGAAACTATTTGTTTTAATTGGCAAAAGGCACTGGGCCCAAATACGTCCTTTTATTTTGTATTTTATTTTTTAAAGCAGATATCCTGTCTATTGAAATGTTGCACTTTAATTCCACAGGGCCACCAATCAGGTGCCACTGTTATTTGTGTACTACAATTATTATACGCATTATATTTCTTAAAGATTTACATCCAAGACTGTTGCCTTTTAATTAATTAATCAATTTCTGTATCTCACTCCTGCATTTTATTTCTTAAACTGCACTCCAACTTGTATTCTATTTTGTGCTTGTTCACAGTTTTTTAATGTTTTAATGAACGTTCTGAATTGTTTTTAAATCTTGTTTTCTTCTGCATTATGTTTTGATGTTTTTAACCTTATGGCATCACAAGGCCTATTTGAATAATTAAAAAAGGTATAATATACAGAAAACCCTTGGGAACATAGATAATAAGTTCATATATGTGTTACTGGTATATTGGTTTATGATTGTGCACAGAAAAGGAAAAAAATATATATATATATATTGCAAAAACAATAATAATTAAAAGTTGTATTTTGTTATCGTAACTATATGTGCTATATTTGAATTTAACATATAACATATGTTAAGAGTATCTGTGCAAAGTTTGGCTTTAATTGAGTGAAGATAAGTATTTTTAATAATTCATGGTTTCATGTGAAGCGCTTATAATCGCCTTGTTGAAATGTGCGAAACAAATACACTTGCCTTGCCTTACTAATCATACCATACATTTGAATTTGAGGACTGTTAAGTCACACCACACATGTTATTGACCATAATGATGTTGACATTTTGACAAGTAGATGAAGTTCTGTTATATAACTTACACATCAAACCCACTGAGGATGTTTTTCACTGCGGGTTTCATTTAGCTGAGGGTATCAGTGCCATACCAGCACTGGTGGATGGGTTCAGTTTGGCAGGAACCCTTGGCTGTCACTGCTCAGGAAGCAACAGCTCTATTACCCGGCTAACATAAGAGTTCTGGGCGTTTATACAGTCCGCCCATTGATTGCAGCGAGTCGCAGGCCTGAAATGCATTTGTTGGCAGGCGGCAGACACAAAAGCACGGGTGGGTGTCAGCTTTTAATTGTAACTGTCTTGCAGAATGGGTGTTGTTTTAATATCCTGTATAGATTTTTATGTAATACACTTACTTGTGCAAGGCAGCCTCGAGCAAGAATCAATTCAGCCCAAAGGATCCCGCCCCCCTACCTTTTTGTTAAAAGCCAATCTTGTTTTAATGATGCATGAAGAAATATTCAAGCATTGACATTTCACTGTCAGGTTTCTTTAGAAAAATCAATTAAGATAATACAGCTTTGACCCAGTTATCCAGTTAATGCTTATTAGGGATGTAATATGATTTACTGTCAGCATTTATAATTCTTTGCATCTCATCCCATTAGCCCTGTGACTGTTTCACAGAGCGCCGAACAACGGTCACTTCTACGAAACTACAGTCTCTAGGAGCTGATAAAATGGAGTGGGAAGGAGTAATGACATTGATTGGGATTGGTGGGCAGGTTAAATGCAAGCCCCTGAGGCACTCTCTCTCTCTCTCTCTTTCTCTCCCCAGCTTTCACTCTGTCTGTCTCCGTCTGTCTTTTCTTCTTCCGCCAACCATAACGTGATGGAGTGCCGAATACTGCCAGGCTGCAGAATTACACATTTTTCAGAATCATAGGAATCCAACGGGGACATTTATTGTCATTTATCGGAGTTACCTTCGTTATCTGTGTTGGCTTCATGTCGTGCCAAGATAGTTAACCCTGGGAATTTAGTGGATCCAGTAAATCTCCCCCCACTGTCTCTGACACTACGCTGCAGAACCATGTTTGGAAAAAATAACATTGGTTAAAAAAAAAGTTTAAATATAACTTCTGCCTGTTCTGTATTTATCTTAACATATGATGCATATCTGTGTAAAGACAAGTGGTGCAAAGTAACTCAATACAGTTCCTCAAGCACTGTACAATGTTGAGGTAAGTATTGAGGTACAGGGGTAAGTATTGTACTTTTTAGTACACTGCAAGTATTGGATGAATATGTATATATATATATATATATATATATATATATATATATATATATATATATATATATATATATATATATATACCAATTTTTTCATTATTATTATTTGGTGGTTATATTGCAGATTCAGATCATTAATACAAAATGTATTCAAAAAATTAATGACGTTACAATATTATAATGCAAGATCAAACCCAGCAGATAAAGAATAAGTAGTTTCAATCAGTCTCACCCAGCTTCAATGTTCAAGTGAAGTTTAAGTGAAATTAATATATAATAATAATTTGGATCCAAATTTACGTTATTTTGCAATTGACCATTCTGCATAAGCAGTACTATTTTGATCATTTTATGTATTTATGATGTATTTTAACTAACATTTTACAAGACTCTTACATTTGACAGATTATGTTTTTGCTACTTTTACTTAACTTTTGGATTACATTTCACATGCAACAAATTGAAACGGTATACACATGAGTAGAATCATCCACCATCCAAACATGAAATGACGCCTGATGGAAATAGAGTTAAAAGAAATAAATATCCTGCTGATTTAGCACCGCTGTGCACAGCTGGAACAAAAAGCTCAGAGTCCCACGGAGCTCTGTCAAAGATCACCGATGTCACCATAACAGAAAATGTTAAACCTGTTTTACATCGGTAAATGCTTTTCCCCCCGGCTTGAAGTGCCAACATTCTGTGTTGTAAGAACTAATTGTCGTGTTGGAAGGAGAAAGTCAGGCTTTGAGTCGCTGTCCCTGAACTCTGCTCAACTTTATGGCATTTCAAAGCTGTCAACAGTGAAGCTGCAGAGCTGCGACGTCACCGCTCTCAGCATTAAAGGAGCGGCTCTGCTCTGACGTCTGGGGAAACGTGTGCGCCGGGGTTCATTCACAGAGTTTCTCTCTCCTGCCTAATGTAAATACATGCATTGGATTAAACTGCAACTCAATAGTTCATGTTACGGTTGCATGCAACAACACAAAACAAGTGTGCATCATGTGCATGGTGTGGCATTATGTATGGATGTTAGAGCATTAATGTACAGAGACATACGTGCAGGCAAAACTGTGTGTATCTAGTGTTTTAGTGTCCACGGTGTGTGTGTGTGTTCTTCAGTGCAGTGCAGCTAATGCCTGTACTGCCTGGTGCCTGCATCATCTGTCAGAAGGTCAGGAGTTAAGTGACACTGTCTTACTCTGCCCTTTAAAAATATTCTGAGCGAAGGAGGAAACACTAAATGAGGGCTGTCAGCTTAAAATTAAAATGTGCCTCAAAGGAATTTTAATTGAATCCAATCTTGTGATGGAGATGGCACAATCAAAAATAATTCATCCAGTGTTTTGCCTTGTTCTAATATGCGTTAAAACCTGCATATAACACCTATAGCATTGCTACTGTATGTCACAAAGCAATTTGTGTTGTCACTATGAAGGAGCCACATACTGTAGAGGATTGTATAGCCTACAAAGCTGCTGCTAATTGTGGTGTTTTAGAGACAAAACAGAAGCAAAAAAAGCTGTGGCAAAGTGTACAAAGGGTGCCTGTTGTTTTCATTTAAGATAGACAAACTCAATTACAATGCTTACAACCACAAGGAATATGAAACTTGCATATTTACTCTGAATCTCTAAACGCCCTCTGTCTTCAAACTAACTCCTGTTTCACTGCTGCTTTGTCTTTTGCTTTACTTCTGCAGTTATAAGCCACACAAAAAAAAGCCCACATGCCTTCCTACCTAAATGCATATCAGCAATTCACTGACACAAAGGCATCATCTGCCTGTGTGTACAGAGCAGCAGCAGTAGCCACTTTGGATCCTGAATCTCATTGGGCTCATAGTGCCTCCGACGCCCATCTGTTCCAAGCCAGCCAGCGAGCCTCTAAGCAGCAAACTTTGATCCCCATGTAGATTTTTTTTTTCCAAACCCATCCGGATTTGCCTGCCCCTCAAGAGCCATTGTGAGGCGGCCCCCAAGTACAAATTCTAGATTCATTATGAGTGTGGGCGGCCACCTTTGTATTCCCCAAAGCACAGATGCATGCAGACAACATATTGCTATTTGGTGGCATAAAAGCCTAAGCCCATTGTTCATTGTTGGTTCATATATCACAAGTAGTTGTAGCGCATGCCAGGAAATACTTGTTGTTAACGTTATCCATTAAAGATGTACTTTTATTTTTTTTGCATCACTCTTACTTGACCTCAACACTTATTTGTTTAATCTTTTCATGTCGGTTTGTTGGAGAAAGCTTCAATTAGATTGTTCTTTAATCCACAGATTATACGACACGCTTGCAGTACATTTTACATTTGATCTTTAATTATTGTTTGTTGTGCATGCTCATATATTTTTTTCTCCATAAAACTCATTCATTGTGATACACAGGTGATATGTTCAAGATGAGCAACTGCGAAACAGATTTCTTTTAAATTATTAAAATAATGATAACAATAATGATGATTATTATTATTATTATTATGAATAGTATTCATAGTATTGCTATTGCTATTATTATTGTTGTTATTATTATTGTTGTTATTATATATGTAGTATATACAATTCCCACACTGAAAACATCCGCATTTTTCATTTTTTTCTACAAAAAAAAAACAAATTATGAAAAAAGATGCTATTACAAATACAACCAAATACAATAATTTAAAAGATGTAATAGTTCAAATGTTAATCTTTTTTTTTTTCCATTAATGTTTAGCTCTCCGTGTGGGGAAGTGTTTGTGTACCATCCTTTGCTCAAATAAACAAAAAAATGGTCAAAAATGTAATCTAAAAAAATGGTTGGCCAATAGGTAACATGCAGGATTTATTATAAAATCTCATAATTAGGTAGAAACATGTTGACTGATGAAAGAAGAAGACAAAAAAAAAAACTTGGACGGTGACACCTCCACATTCTTTTTTCCCCGTTTTTAGAGACATGGCAGCGGCATTAGCATTGGTCATTAGTGGCAGACACATCCGTGGAGTGTCGCATACAGAGGCTCATACGCAGGCCCTATTTGGTTACCTGTGTGACAGGCTTGTTCAGGACACCAGAAACAGCTGTCCTGGCCTGTGTGAGCCAAAATAATTAGGCCTGTCATCTCACCGCTCTGATTTCCCCTTCAGCCCGCTCCACAAAATGCTAATATTTTGCTTTCATTGTCACATTCACCTTGACACGGATATTGCCTTGGCGCATAACTGGATGAGATGACTCTAAATTTGCATTGTTCGTTCTAATAAATTTGCTTCCTCTGTACCTCGTGGCAGGACCCATCAGATAAAGTCTCCCGGAGTGTCATCAATCATGGCCCGGGCTGACAGACGGCTTTTGCCTTCATTTGTTACATAGAGGAACATGCTTAATTATTTGTACTGTAATTAGTTGGGAAAATGTCAGGAAATGTCAACTCTCTGTTCACCGTGGAAAGGGCTCTGCTTGAAAGCCACAATGACTGAAGTGTCATTAATGCCACGTAACAAGACGAGGATCAGCTGGGGGAAAGAGAAGGGGGGGGGTGCTTCTTAGAATGTAATCATGGAGAGAGTTAGAGGGAGACACAAATCAGCGCTGCTAGCTAGCATGATGGGCATCTTATTAGCCAAGCAGCCAGCCAGCTGCTTTTTTTTCTTCTCCAACCGCATCTTGTTTCCCTCCGCTTTCCTCACACTGGCACGAAATAAAGGCAGCAAGTGGGGAAAAGAAATGAAGTCAAGTAAACAATTCCGGCTTCCCACTCGCTGTCAAACCGCTCGCACTTTGCTATGTTATATTGCCTGTCATAAACAGGCATTATGCCAAACACACACAAAAAAACAACGGAGAGGCTTCTGGCTTCCAGCCCTCCTTGCTTAAGCACAACTTTTACAATGCAATTAATAGCCAGTCAGACTGCACCCTGCACAGAGATGTTATCTCTTAAGTAGTTAACAGGGTGATTATCTGTCAACACAATAGCGCTTTGGTCTTTCCCCCTGAAGCCAAGCCCATAATTTCATCACATTTCTCTCCTTTAATTATACTAAATAATTATTTATTGCAAAATTAGAGGACAAAGTCATTAAATAACCTTCACAGCATATTATATCACGGCTAATTATTGCATTCAGCTTGCTAGCATCTGTGAAATACATATTTTAGTGCCTATTTGTTTTAGCGACAATTGGCTAATGTGTGTGGACAGGCCACTCCAGCACTTATCCAAAAGGAAAGGTAATTTACACTTGTTTGAAAAGGGGGGGAGGGGACACGGGGAAAAGGGAAATAGGAATCCCATAAGGGACATCTTTTGTTTTGGAGGGAAATATGTAGTATTATGAGGTCCCGGGGGGGTTGCGGTGGCCATTCGTCTTTTCAAGGCCTCGCAGTGGGAGTGTGGCAGAGCAAGGCTCAGCCTGCTACCTTGCCCACCGACAGGCACTGATGGTCATCCAAGAAGCTCCTTAATTAGCCTGCAATCTGGCAACGACCCGTGTTCCTGAGATGTGGCAGCCCTGTTTAAATATGATGCCAGATGCAGTCCCACCTTCAGCATGTCATCTCATTGTCCTAGGAAGCCACGGGGAAAGAGAGAAAAGGAGGGCGAGAGCACAACATCCCACGACGCAGCATGCGGTGTGGGACATTGGGCTTATTGTGCGGCGCTCATTCTCCTCTCCTTCGTTTGTGTTTTTTGCTTTGTGTCTTTCAGCGAGCGGCCCTTCCCTCGTCCTGCTCCGACACGCCCAGCTGGGAGGGAGATACCGTGACCTCTACCTTGAGAAGTGCTGCAATTTAGGTTGAAAGATGCAACCCAAAGTATTACAAAAACATACAAACACACACACAGTATTTGGATCATCTAACTGTGTTTTTATATGTCATGTAATCTATGATGTTTCATTAACTAATGTAAGTGTATGAATGTCACACGTATGCATGCGGTTTATACACCACCATCAATAGATCCCTCCCTGCACTTACAGGCACGCTTTTCCACTTCTGTGAAAACAGAATCTAAAACTGGAAACCCACACTCAGAAAACCCATTAAATTCCACTGGGTTTGACCTCCTTTCATACAGACACACTGTTATACTTTATATTAGACTAATCTGCGATTCAATGTGTAGAGCAAGAGCCGGCATTATCTAAAACGGTGTAAACATGTCCCAGAGCCGTCTAAGATTCCCTTCTTATAATAGTTTTATTTCCGAACATATAAATACTGGGATATGCTGTAATAATAACAGCGTGTTTGCTCGTGTGCCTCCTCTAGGATTTAGGCCGTCACAGCACACAACTTTGTGTTGCCGCGCTCATAGTAAATGTGGATAAGCTTAGAGGGCCGAGGACTTTTTATAGACTGTATAGTCAGTACGGCTCTTTCATGCCGTGTGGAGCTTTTTCTCTAATGCGCTGGAATCACTGAAGTCCACTTGCACTGCATCTGCTTTACAGATCTGAGCTTATGATTTAACCAATACGTCCAGTTGGAGATTAAGTGGCAATGCATTTGTAGTACAGACAAGGTGTATAATGCATATACTTGGCTAATGTCTGGGTAATTAGTAGTACAGTGGGACATTTTAGGTAGTCAACAGCTTAGGTTTTGTAATTTAATGACCAAACAATTCTTAATAACATATACCCACAAATTTCATGTTCCACATTGTGTTGAATATCATCTTTTATTTGACAGATATCTATGTAAATTGCCCATCAGTCAATTAAATGCAAAGTTCATATCTGGAAAGCTCATCCGTTTGTTGCTGCCTTTATGTAGAGGGGAGATAATCTAATCAATTTCCGGGTGAAAAAAAAAACGCCAAAACAAAAAGAGAGAGGTGGGGGATTGCACATAACATTAAGGCACATTGAGAAATATCCAATTGTGTGAGCAAATGTAAAATGCCAAAGCCTCTTAGAACATTGTACGTCTTTATTCAGTGATACATTATCATGCATATTTCATATGGGGAGATTACTAAAACGGAATTGTGTGTCTTTCTGTTGTATGTCTTTATAATTACACCTTGAAGCCATTGCTGCATTTTTTTTTTCCTCCATATTCATGAAAAGCAGACTTGTAATTTGATAAAGAGACGCTTGTGTTCTCAACTTCATTCAAAGGCATCATGGCGCCGTATTAAAGTGGGCATCTGTGTTCTTGCGGCATTAATCTCTTCAAGCACATTCCAGCTGCTGTGATGTGCGAGAGGGAGATAAGTCTTAAACAGTCTAAAGCTAAGCAAAGCAGACAACTCTATTATTGGCTTCATAATTGCTTAATTAAACTTTTGTCACTAATCATTATGAGGGCAATAGAGCTGTTATACAGGCTTTCTGTCGAGCAGGAAAAAAAATCAATAAACTGTGTTGGGGAGCTGATCCCCCCCACGTCTCTCTCTCTCTCTCTCCCTCCCTCCCTCCCTCCCTCACTCTTTTTGTCCTCCGCAAATGAAATTCATTGCTGCCGGTTAGTGATCTGTAGGTCTGGAGCTCGACTGATATGAGCTGCCATCACCATTTGAATTGAGGGGTATTCAGTAGCACATGAATATGAACAAATGGCAAACATAAATCTCTTGCATGAAGTACACCTTCTATCCCTTTATTATGGAACAATTGACCCATCTAAAATGAATTCTAATGCCAGGGAAAGCATTTAGATTTAAATTACACCGTGGGTCCTCTGGACCTGAGAGATGACGGCATAAAAAAGATTAATATGCTAATTATTTTTTTCCCCCTCCCCTCCCTTTATTCCTCTTTTCGACATTTGCGTAGGGTTATTGTGAGCCTTGTAAATAAGATGACTGTTTTGTCAAGGAATGACTGCGAAGGTTCCCTTCCGTAAAGTATGCTTTAGATCACTGACATGCATCTAGCCATGGCATTATCTTTATTGTTTTTTTATTAGCTAGTTTTTTCACCTTCTTGAAGCACTTCATAAAATGTGTGTTCAGAAGCGTGTGCTCAATATGCAAATAATTATTCTCTCGCCGCTGACCCAGAAAGTCCATCAGATGCAAACAGAACATGATGCAGACCCCCCACCCCCCTCTCTCTCTCTCTCTCTCTCCCTCTCTCTCTCTCTCTATGGGAAATGCTTAGTGTCCCTCCAGAGCAGTCAGAAGCACCCTTAGATGGGCCATTACAGGGGCCACTGTTCATTCCAAGGTTCTGCCAAACGATCACAGTTTAAATTATGTTGTCTTTCATATCCTTTAATTGGCCTGGCTTTGAAAAAACAACTTTTAGCTTTGAATGTGTTGCCATAGGCAGCCAATTGGCAAGAGCGCAATAGGGGCAAAAGCCTCATTTCATAATTTGTAGGCACTTTAAAGTTGGCTAAGCCTCTGCGGCAAATTGAAAAGTGTCCAAAATGTAAGAAGGGAAAAGGGCTTTTTGACTGTGCGTCGCCATGAGAATACTTGACGACATGACGCAATACGTGCCTTATCTTGCAATTATTGCAAGCGTTATGTATCGGGGAACCTCAAGTGACTTACACGCCGTGGTTATGGTTCGTGTATGACACCGGACCAACGTGTCATTTGACATAACTGCTAAGTCAAACAAAGTTACTCCATTGCTCTTTTATAAGTGGTGGAAGCAGTAGGCTTATCATCTAAACATCACACTGTAGCGGTAAGTAATGCAAAGTGTTATCATCCGCTAGATTGTTATGTTTTAGCAAGATTGGACCTGACTCTTTTTGGGTAACAGAGCAAAGTATGTTCGCTATTTTAAATATGTGGTAACAACAAGAGTAAAAGAGATTAAAAAAAAATTGGAAAGAAACACTTTACATCCTGGAAGGTATCAAGCTTTCCTCTTGGCATCTGTCTAAATTCAAACATGATCCGTTTTACATGCTGCAACAAGGACTTCTGTTCCACTCAGGGAACAGACAGCAGGGGCCAGACTGCATCTACAATTACAGACTCCATTGAATGCATCATTTTACACTTTTGCTGTACACACACACACACACACACACACACACACACACACTGTTACTCCACCCCCAAACATGAATTGAAGGAGAAACTCTGCAAATCACTCTGAAGTTAAATTATCAACCAAGATATGGGACAACAACGTCATCATAAACAACTTCATGTGTCAAAACAATATAGAATGTCTCTTTTTTAAAGGATAAGGAATTTGACCTTGTAACCAAAACATTGTTGGAAAACAATCACAAGCTGATACTAATTCTTTTTTTTAATAGTAATGTAGCTTTTAATGACTTTACTCTGGAACACCAATTATTGTATTGCAAAATGCATAATGAGAAATATTAATTATAACAAACTGGAGAGAAAAAGTTGTTCTTGGTTGGCCAAAAAAATATCGTTTAACAAATTGACTTCCGCGGTGTAATGAACGGCATTGCTTTCTGCATCTCAGCTGAGAGTGAGCGACTGTGTTAATGAATTGCTTGGAAAGCATCTGAAGACAGACTTAATTACAGAGCCCACAGTTCTTGCATTATTATGCCATATATCCCCAGCTGAAAACAATTCGGCAGCTAGATAAACAAATTTCATGGCAGCCTTTATGGCACTACTTTCTGGCCAACCATTGATACCAGTGTTTATTCGCAGGGCTGCGTGAAGCGTGGCAGGCATGGAAATGTGGCATTAAAAGTGAAATCCTTCATTTTCATCTCATTAAAAACAGAAAAGCAAAGTGAGTAGAATGCAAATACAAAACCATGAGCGTGTATGATACTTACAAGTCTCCCATACTCCCACCAACAGTTCATTATGTGGTGAAGTGAACGAATAACGAAAGCACTGAGCATGGTGACTGATTTAAACTGTTGGTGTCTGGAGCCAATGCACTAGAAATGTATTGTTATATGATGCTGTATTAGTCTAAGTTATTGCAACTGCTTTATTTTATGTAAATACATTTTTAAATGCACAGGTAGTTATCAGATAGTAACATAAAACTGCCATTTTGGTTATGTGGATTTCTTGCCTCATACTCCAGCCAAGCAACGAGGGCATTGTATATGTGTGTGTGTGTGTGTGTGTGTGTGTGTGTGTGTGTGTGTGTGTGTGTGTGTGTGTGTGTATGTGTGTGTGTGTGTGTGTGTGTGTGTGTGTATGTGTGTGTGTGTGTGTGTGTGTATGTGCGCTTGCATGCTACTGTGATCATTTGGGAACAATGCGCTGCTACTCTTTGTGGTCGCACACATACTCACACACACAAACACAAGCATGACAAGACACCTCCTTTCCTTTGTGTGTGTCTGTGTGTGTCTGTGTGTGTGTCTGTGTGCACACTGGGTAACACTGGCGACAGGGCCCACGCCCTGGGGCCCCGCCATGTCTTCTTACACCTCTCATTTTCAGTCTGAGGACTTCAGCCCTTGTGCAAATATCTGCTTTGGACTCAAATAAAATAAGGAGTCTGTATTTTACACAAATCCTATAAGATTATAGGGGAATAAAGGTCCAGAGGAAGGACAGAAGTCTGTGTTTCTGTATTTTACTCATGGTCCCAAACCGCATATTATCCTGCAAAAAATACACTTTTTTAGACATTCTTTCATCTGTGCCCCAAATGGTGACTTTTATGAAACTGCTATTACGGAAAAAAAAATATGACACGATTAAGTTAAAGCTTTAATGTTATTATGGGTGACAGTTATTATTTGTATATCCTTCAAATTAAAAAAATATATTCATTCTTATACTTAACATTTTTCTCGTATTATATTATATTGTATTTAGCTCTACCTGAGATTTGATTTACAGCACACTCCTGCAGCAGACTGTTGAATTATTATAATTTTTGTTGTGCTATTTACCTCAAGTCAAACAGTGTGTTGTCTTAAAATGTAAAGGAAAGCAGTAAGTGACACTTTAAAGTATACACACACACACACACACACACACACAAACACAGACAGAAGAGGAAATCGTTTAATAGCACGTTTGTTTCTCCCTAATCCTGAAGCGTTCTCCAAAAAAAAAAAAAAAAAAGCTCACTCACAAAACATATAATTGGCAGCTTTTCACCTCACAAAGGTATAACCAGGTTTCCAGCTCGATAGAAGTAGCCCGGTCCATTAAAATAATTATAGTATTTCTGTGATAACTGCAAGGTCGGGGTATTTTAGAACATTTAGAGATTTGCAGTTGCACATAATTGGAGCTGTGAAGTCCAACTCCTACATTTTCCGACTGATTATATGGAAGAGCAACACAGTCATTTGGTGAGTGTAAGTTTTAATGCAACATTTCTTAGTCTGTGTGTGGGTAGAAAACATGGAGCACAGGCCTGCATGGGGTGATCCCTAAGTCACATGGGTGTGTTCCATCATGACATTGCATTTAGCTATTTGTACAGTTTTAAGTCATATAATATATATACCGTAAAAGTCGGGTTACAAGCCGCTCCTAGGAGCAGCGCTAGCTAGCGCTGCTGCTAGCGCTGCTGCTAGCGCTGCTGCTAGCTCCCTGCTGCTGCTGCTACTGCCCACGTCCCCTCTGCCCAAGTCGGGTGTCAAGCCGGGGCTGGTCCCGCTACCTCCGGTGGTTGTCGGGGAGCTAGGGGAGCGCTAGCGGAAGTTAGCGGAGCGCTAGCGGAAGTCAGCGGAGCGCTAGCGGAAGTTAGCGGGGGAAATAGCGGAGCGCTAGCATGAGCGCTAGCTGGCTACAGCGGGGAGCAAACAGAGACACTGACCGAAGGTAGTAGCGGCTTGTAACCCGACTTTTACGGTATATACAAATGGTCAAGTTTCCATATAATGTGTCCATGAAACCAGTTATGTACAATGTGTCGTGTGACCTATTATCTATAAACTTAATGTATCATCATCACTGTCATCCTTCTCATTAAATCCACAACCACCTCCACTGTGATTCTCATCAATTGTCATCTTGTTTATGCTAATGATCGCCCACCAATCAGACTTTTTACCGCCCCGGCATTCCTCGGCAACCAACACAGGCCTGGTCGCACCACCACCAGCCTGGCCCGAGGCCTGGCTCGCTGTTGAGCTATTAGCGCCAGCGGCGCGCCAACCATAACACTCGCCATAGTTGGAGCGATAGCTCCGATTCAGTGTGGGGTCAGCGACTCAGCCATATTGTTAAGATGATTGTTCTGCCAGCCTTCTGTCATGGCTGATGTGGTTGGAGCGCTTTGGCATGGCAGCGGCATGCCTGGCTCCGCGCTGCCTGGAAAGCGGCTTTGCTGTAGGCGGCTCCGAGGCTTTAAAACCCTTATTGTCTATCTTTCCCCCGGCTCGTCCTTTTTTCCTCCCTCCGTAGGACGGTCTGGAGTCAGAGGCAGGAAGAGAGAGGGAGGCAGGCAGCGAGAGAGAGAGGGAGGAAGGAGGACGGAGCCAAGCACATTCAAGGGCCCGGTCCAAAGTATCATGATCAGCATAGGCTTTCACGGCAGCTATTGCCTGCATCCCACAGCATTGTTCAGCCCCTTCCTCCCTGGCAGCACTTTCGTTTGAACAGAATTTTGACACTGCAGTAGGGAATTCTGCAGATTAAAGGGGACATATTTGGTACACTTCCTTTTGGCGCTTTATAGCGGGTAGGGGAAGGTGCACATTTTTAATCAAGGCATTAAGTAGAAATGGGCGGCAGGGACGCCATTTTTCTAGTGTTTATTCTGATTCAGATATCACCGCAAAAATGATGCTATCCACCCATCAATCCATTTATCATTGCATCTGTATGGGAGAAAAGGTGCTCTCAAAGGGTTTTCTCCTATTACTCTATCTTATTGATGAATTATAACATGTGCACACGCAGATATATGGCGCTGAACATCTTCTTCCGCAAATGAGACGCTTAAGGAGCGGACGACAGCAGCAGGACTTTGTCTGAGCGGCTTGTTTCATCATGAGCGTATAGCGCGGCTATTGTCTCTCTCTCTCTCTCTCTCTCTTCCTCCACTCTCTTCTGTCCTTGCCCTCAGTATGAAAACACACCATCCTCTCTGTCAGAGCATCATTCTCATCCAGGTGCAGTTAACCCCTTCACACCCCTCGCAGATTGAGTACACCCCTGATACCTCCTCTTTGTGCTCAGCGGAGCAAGCCGTCCTGGCAGCTCGGCTCAAAACGTGTTTGATTGCCCAAATATTTGTATGCCACCGTGTGTGTGCGCGTGCGTGCGTGCGTGTGTGTGTGTGTGTGTGTGCAAATGCTTAGATTTTTTGGAGAGAGTGATTCATTTAGAGGCCCCGCTCCTCTCCTCAGCTGCTCCCTGCCTTCCCCAGTAATTAGCCGAGTGTGGCAGCCACCTCTCGCTGCTCAGTCTGGGAGAGACACTTGACACGGCAGACATCAGAGAGATTTTTCAGGAGGCTCTCCCGGCGCCCCAACAGCTCTTAATTAACCACTTAGGTATCCCCACTCGTTCCCCCGGCCGGCACTTTCCAAATGGTAAGGAGGTTCTGTGCCACGGATCTAAACACCGGGGGAAGCGTGCTATCAAAAGATCTGGGTAAATGAAGGCTTGTGTAAATTATTTTTAATGATTCCCTCCTGGCACATCATTATGTTTGTAGTTACACACAGGCACTTCTGAGACGGCTCATCTTCGCTAAGGTCATCAGCAGGACCAACTGTAACTAGCTGCTAGTCTGTAAATGGCTTATTAATTAGTGCTGTGGTTTTACATAGCTGTGAGCTCTGATATATAGTGCAGGGATCGTAATTGTGCGGAATCGAAAATGATGATGATGATGACGACGATAACCCATCTCCGGGCTATTTATGCAAATTGCCTTCTCATATTAGAAAATCATTACCTATCCAAACACTGCAACACTCAGCCTCAGTGTGAATTACAATGATGGATTTTATGATAATTGCGATTTAATTCCCCCCCCCCCCCCCCCCCCCCCCTTCCGTCTCTCTCTTTTGTCTGTGTAGAGTTTGAAAATAATTTGGTCATTGTGAGTGCTATTAATTCTGTATTAGTTAAAGCTGCATGGATGGGTTTATTCAATTTCCTCTGAATTGAGATTTGTGAACAAAAAAATCACTTGTTCTTTTTTCTTAGCATATTTTTTTGACTGTCTATAATTCAGGAATATCTGAAATAGTTTTGTCCTCTCTTGATGACTGGTTTTGCAAGCTAGTTGTAAACCATGCAGTTATTTAAATATGTACCAACACCTAATATTCTTAACTTTGTCTACTTTCTGTATAAGTATGTAGTATTAAATCCTATTTGTGTTCATGCCAGAATGGAAACATGCTCTTCAATCATAAATCACCATGTGCTAAAATTACTAGTAAATATAAAGAATACAAAAATCCATTCGACTAAAATGTATAGCAATGTGTCTTCTGAATGGTAAAAACAATGCACAATACAACACAACAGAACAGGAGTGATCAACAAGTGATCTGGACAGCAGCGATTCATTTGAGGAGATTCCAGCTTCCCTGTCCGGTGCTGAGAGAGACCGGGTGGGTTGAATGTAATGATCTGCCGAGCTCTGCTCTAACAAGTGCTGTGTAGTTCAACGTTCAAATCTCACCGAAAAAGTCTTCCGAGAGGCAAAAAGACAACTTTGCATTCATGAGGGGAGCGAAGGCTCCAGCGGCTGTCCGTAACCTTGATGAAATGTGCATTTCACCTGAGGCGATGAGAGAGGAACGTTACATTAAAACAGGTCCGTCTCCAGCAGGCACATGGGTATCACGCCACCAACTAAAGAACACCAAACACAAAAATGTAGCCAGCGTTTACACAAGCCATGAGCGGGGAGGAGGGGGGTGGGGGGGTCCACGTATCGGTTCTCCGTATCGGTTCTCCCCACTCAGCCAATCCGGCTGCCCGCGTCTCTCCGAGAGCCTGTTGGTATGCTGACAGCATCCGGGCCGCAATCAACATCTGCTAATTTCTGTCTATTAACCGTATTGTCGTAACACACAATCACGATGTTTTGTTTGTACGGCTGAACTCAGACTTATGACCCTAATCCATCATCTGCTTGTCATATTTTTATGAGTTGTCTGTGCAGTTCCCTGTAGCCCAAAGCAAGCATATTACAAGGCCCTGGTTAAGTTATTGGCCAGCTGCTAGAGCCGTGCCCAACTGAAGAGGTCATTGTGTTTCTCCCTCTTTTTTTTTTTTTACTCGCTCCACTTTCCTTTCAGAATATCACACTGTAGCACAGTCCATGCCAAACATAATACAAACCGTATGTCCGGAGAAGCTATCGTTTGCATCCTCTGTGCCTGAATATTTTAGCAGGCCCCATCTTCCCCACAAAGAAACAAGAGGACTTTTTTTTTTCTTCTTAAATCAATGTCGATGTGTACGTGAAAAAAGCTCACATCATAACACAGTTATTCCACAGCTTTGCTCCGTGTATTTACTGAACACGCAATGTGTATTCACGAGCAGGGCCGGACACACTTTTGATATCGCATCGTAACGCCACTGGAAACAAATGTTCTGACCTGTAATTTGCGAAAGATTTATGTTATGCAGCTGCTCCAATTCCAACGTCATAAATGCTCAACGATTTCTCGATAAACATATCTTTATGAGAGTTCAAGTTCTGCCTGTCAAAATGTAATGTCACGCAATTTGCGGCAAAGGTCAGGAAACAACTGTGATTTAAGATATAAGTATATATATATAATTTTGCATGTGCATTAGTAGTCTATTCTTGTATGTCCTTTTATGCAGTTCTTTTACTCCCACTTTTAATTGTTTATTTTATGTATTTGTTTGTTTTCTATTCCATTTTGGTTATTAGTTTTGTTTTGTTGTATTCATTGCCTTTATGGTATGGCCCTTTTTTTATTTACCGGTGTTGGCGTTATGTATGGCTATGCTTTGCTTCTCTGTAGAGCGCTTTGTAAACTTTGTTTTTAAAGGTGCTATATAAATAAAGTTATTAAATAAAGTTACAAGTGTATGATAGTTCAACAGGAGTATCACTTTGCAACATAAGAAAGCAGTAATTTGGCGCCAAATTTAACAAACGTATAGTATTTTTTGGTACCGTTTCATTTATTAGCAACATTTCTCAGCCATGATGTTCATTCGCCCTGAAGACACGCAGCTCACTATAATACCCATTGTGTAGTGAAATATAGAAATGTATAGCTGAACGCCACATCAATGATAAATGTTATTGTTGCGGGGTCTCTGCCCATTGTGAGATGAACGGGCCCCGAGCCTCGGCCCATTGTGAAATGAATGGCTTTCAGAGTAAACGTCCTCTGGAGGACAGTCGATGCATATCGCCGCAGACTGGAGAGCCTTTCCTCTTCCCCGCTCGACACTGTGTTGATAGACACGGCCAGTATTTTCCCTTGTTAAAGAAAGGGCCTTGTTTATTCTGCAGGTAACGATCCAAATCCACCAGACATTTGCCCCACAGGAAGCGGTGCGCTCACTCAAGTTTGTCATTTCATTTCTACTGTGAAATCCATTAAGTCCACACACACTGAGGCCGTTTTTTTTTTTTTTCCCCCCTTCCTTTTTCTCATGCTTGTAAAGTAGTTGTCGTTTGGCGGGATGAGCCGTGAGTAGAATCTTCTTCCAATAACTAAACTTTACACGAGCGCTGAAACGCATTTAGCGTTACTCGATGCGATGATCCAAAAAGTTGAATCGGAATATGTTCTCTGTGCCTCTCTTGTTACAGTAGAGTAAAATACAGTAGAGGCGTTATGAAACATGGCAGTGTGTCTGGATTAGAGACTGTTGACGACGCCGTATCCACAAGTATTTCTCTTGATAGCGTTTGCTTCTCTAAGTAGGAGCGGGAGCCGGGTTTTCATACATTTTGTTCCCAGTTGGAATGTTGTTTTTTGTTTGTTTTGTGTCTGTTCCCCTTCTCTCTCCGGCAGATTTCTGGTCAGCCATGTGAAATTAATCTGAGAGAAAATAAACAGCGGAGCCCAACAACTAATACAGTTAATTGTCTCAGTGCTTTTCTGGCTGGCCGCTCGCTAACAGCTGGTCGTACTGGCTCATGGCACCACTTCAGCCAGCCTTTGAGATAATAACTTTTGCATCTGCCAAAGAAGTGGCTGTTACTGCCCACAGAATTTACAACTCACAAGTGGAAACACAGACTCCAACAGAATTTTCTATGCACGGGGTCTTTGAATTTTATTAATGTAATGCAAACACAGTCCTTCCAACACATTAAATTGTTGATGTTATGCGAATACACTCTGGAATTGCAGATCCTCATTAACATTATTTGCATGTTAATCTGCATCTTTTTAATTAGTGATATTATTTATGCACATAATTTCCACCCGGTGATGCCAAGTCGCAGGCACATTAATTAATCTACAGAGATGCCAAACTGTTTTTCCTCCACTTTTGTTTGTTTACACCGTGTTCTGGATTTAGGGGGAAGTTAGAAGGGGAAAAACAACTAAAATGCCTAAAGATGATTAAAAGAATAAAGACAAGATTAGCTAAAAGTCCTTTTTGTTTTCATAATTCACATTGTAATATTAGCCAAATGTCACGTGTGCATTTTTCCTCCCCTCTTCCCTCTGAGATCGGTTATTCAGTTACACTACCTTGATGTATTATTAAAATCCATAATGGACTCCTGAGGCTTCCCTTGCTTCTCTTCTTCATTTACAGAGTATAGTCAGTGTTATTCTAATCTCCCTACAACACCGTCATGCATAGGCAATGAGCCCCCAGCCCCAACCCCACCTACCCAGCAGCCCCCGTGAGATCACCCACCTCTACACACAACCGGCAGATAAACACTCCACTAAAAAGTCTTAAGATGAGACTTCATGCAAAGCAGAGACAATAGTACTCACTGTTGTTCCTGCTCCATTACGACAGACGGATTTATCACAGACTCTAAAATCATCCGGAGATATGCAAAACTACCTTTTTGGAACAAAGTGCCACCACGGATGCGCTGTAATTTCAAATATATTAATTGCGCTCAATATGTGATGGTACATGTTTGTACATGTTCGCTGAGATGGGTTGCAAAAAGCTGTAAAATGGAAATAAGCATCGCTGCACGTGTTATGTTAATGTCTGCAAGTTGGTTCTATGCAAATTGTTGTATTTTTTTCCAATGTTTCATAGCCATAAGCTTTGGGCCGGGTCAATCCAAGCACGAGTGTCTCAGAGTAGCTTTGATCTCTAGGCAGCAAACGGTAGAGTCGCATAGTACCATAAATTATACCTTAAAGGGATAGGACAGATGTAGTTCAAGTGGGGTTTTATGAGGTACTTACCCATAGTGTGTGTATTACCTCCAGCAGCCAGTGGTCGGCATGACCCTCAGCGACGTATGTTAGTCCCCTGAAGGAAAGACCGGCCTGGTGCTGGGGCCCCTTCTGGGTCTCCAAACCACCGTCTACAGGCAATAAATACACCGACTACTCTGGATAAGAACTCATACAATGTGAGCATTGTCATCATTCTACAGTGACCAATACAGTTTTATGGTATCATTTTAATTGCAGTATATTAATATATTTATTGATGAGGGTGCTGACTTACTTGACGAGCCTTAATTCTCTCTTTTTCCACTGTATGCACTAAATGTGTATTTTATTATGGTTCTTTATATGCCATATTGCATATATGCCATATATGTATATATATATATATATATATATATACATATTTACAGTTCATCTCTCATTTTTGATAAATGCCTAATGATGTTCACAGGGAAGCTAATCTTACCACCGAACATGAGTTTCAGCTTTTTGCTTTCCCAACATGTTAAAGAGCACAATAAGAAACATACACACTAAGTTACTTGAGGTAGAACGAGGTCCATTCAATATGTGAATGAGACTTTACGTTAACAAAGAAGGAGTGTGTGTTACCGCTCAGGATCCATTTGAAATGATTATAGTAATCACAATGACCTATATTAATTTCTATTAGAAATAAAGACTAATTAAGACTTAATTTCCTTAAGTGTTTCAGCATGGGAGTTGTGTTAAGCAGCTTTGTATACTGATATTGTAAAGGATATTAGTCTCATCCACTGCTGAACATAAATGCTGAATAGTAACACCAGGGTGCAATTACATAATGCAGACCCCCAGACTTCTGCTTTGTTCGCCTGTTATTGGAGACTATCCAAAGAAGAAACAATCCATCCAACCCTAATAAACTGAAAGCACAACCACGATTAATGAGACATCCGACAGAGACAATTCCTTGAGGAGAACAAAGTGCCATTATCATTACACTTGTGGTTCATATGCATGCGTTACTTCACGGTATTAATAAACTTAAGGAGATCGTTTAATCTAAGCACAGAAACACATTTGGTAGTTGAGGGTTTTAGCATTAGCTTAAACAATGATTTGTTATCCATATATCTGGTGACAGCCACAACAGCCAAAGTAGAAGTTTCCCCATCCAACAACTATTTGGCATTCTCTATGAATACTCTGTATTATTGCTTATTGGTTTTAAGGCTATTTCTTTCACTCACTGACCAGCGAGACTGAATGTATCCAAACAATCACATTTCGGGGAAAGGATAAATGTGCAGCGCTGCAAAACGTGCAACTCCCAGAGTGCTTTATAAGAGTGGGCCACAAAGGGTGACGAAAGCTGGCTTCTAATGCACGAAGTCCTGGAACAATAATTCATAGATTGTATAGCATGTGAGCAGAGATACTGTACAGCAGCGGGGATGCCAAAACATGATATCCGCAGTTAGATCAGTTTCACAATGAGCATTAAGTTATGGGCTGTAACATTAAAATGTAATGTCTTATATCTGAGTTGTTGAAAATTATTGTATCCATGATACGAGACATGTGAAAATGTTAACCTTCGTAAAAAAGTGACAAGTTTGGCTCTGGGACATGAATAATTACCCTGATCAAATCTCATCTGAGTCGCTCGATTTGTAACAGCTCCTCGTCTTGCCAGTGCACATAGCTGTTCTGTTATGATAATACCAGGCCTAAGCTCTCAACTTCAGAGGGGCGTCTCTTTTGTCCCGCCACTTTCTAAAGACAATGAAGTTAGTGACAGCGGCGAGGCAAAATCCTTCTCAGGGGTTTGTGTGGAATTTGCAAGCTTACAGTGCATTGCCAGTGGCACAATTGATACCGCAGGTAATTTAACATATCATGTCCAGGAACCAGATCCTTAGGAGGGAACGACGAAGAAATACGAAGGAAAAAAGAGAGACGGCCAGAAAGAGGGAAATCTGGTGGGAAAAAAAGGCAGACTAAAATCTTGGCATTCCAGTGGCCATTCACATGAAACTGATAAGTCTGAAAAGCCCCCCAAAAAAACTCCCATTTGTCTTCCCCTCCACCTCCGCCAGGCTGATGAAAGTGCCTTTTGTTTCTCAAACGTCTTTCTGTTGTGTTCAATTGTGGAATAATTGACATGTGGTGAGGATGTCTCATACTTGACTATGATCTGAACAGAGATTAAACATCAGCACAGGTGTTGTGAGATGCCAGTGCACAGGTGCATGCTTCCCACACTCTAGGCATGCGACATGTGTGGAAAAAAAGCTAAAAGTCCTGCTTTTTTTTGTTCTTCTGTTTCAGATCGCACAGCATGTTTTACTCAAATGCAGTTTGCTATACCCTCCTTGTACACATTTGGCATCTCAATGTATTGGTCAAACTCCTAAAAGTAAAAGTTAAACAAAATCCTCCAAAGTTGGAATAATAGCTAATTAAAAAAAAGCGATACCGAGGAAATGGCATTCCACAGAGCTCACTTTGTCCCGTCTCAATTTGTAATTATTGCAGACAATTATGTGAGGAAGTGATATCTCCCCCTTTGAGCGAAGCCGAGTGGTTTAAGATTTCCGCGCCCAGTCTTGTTGCAGTCATTATGGCACTGCACATCAAGATGTCCCCTTGACCCCCAGTGACAGCCTGAGGACCCGCCCCCCACGCTAGATTCTACAGGCTTCATTTCCCATGTCAGGGGGGGACCGTAAATGGATTTTTAATCCTAAACTAACCATGCTGCATATTGCATATAGTGTTCAGGTGAAAAGTTCTCTCCACCACCCTATTATACTGGGGCAAGTTGGGTCTGTAACCTGAATCACTGGAAAAATAATGCGCTGAGCCCCTAGTACTGTATGGGTGTTACACCGCAACAATGTGTTTCTTTCTTTCTGTTGATGCCACGGACTCCTCTTTGATGCAGGCTCTAAAATGACTGAGCGCCACAGGCTATTTTCTCCCTGTTCAGGCATCTCAATGGCCGGTCTGTCTGGCCTGTTTGTTTTCGGCTAATTGCCTCAAGATCTAATAAGTTAGTGATGATGTACGTCGAGTCACCCGTGACCCCTGCCAAGAGAAATATTATGTCGCACTAAAACTCGCCCGGGGAAAGGAGTAGGGTCCCCTCTTTATCAGGCTAAATATTTCTAGCCTCCCGAGCTCCTGGTTTCAAATGTTTGGGTCAGTATGTGTTCGAGTAAGGTCACTAGAGCCCTGTAATTACGATATTATGCAAGGCATTTAGGACAAGACTAGGGGAACTCAAGACCTGCCCAGCTCAGGACAGGGGCGGAGATTATAACTGCAGTTTGCAGTTTAGGAGAAAGAAGGCAATCTCTGATTAACCCTAAAACACTAACGTTACAGATAGTAACACCATCACTAACCTCGGGTATACTTTTATATACTCTTATTCCGTCTGTATATTTAATTTAAAATTGCTACTGTACTCTTCTCTTACTGTTTTGACTACTGTTTTTTGACTACTGTTTTACTACTGTTTGTTGTTATCTTATTTATACTACTTGATTGTTTTTACTATGTGTCTCTATTGTGTGCAAGGCTGCTGTAATCCTGCAATTTCCCCACTGCGGGACTAATACAGGATTATCTTATTTTATCTTATCTTATCTTAATTTATCTTATAATACAATACAACAATACAAGGCAAATTTAAGTACTTATTTTACCCTATAGAACTTCTCATACAACTAAAAACAGGTATCATGGGGGGACCCTGAAAAAAGGCTCAAAATCGGGTGAAAAATGTGGGAATCGTCAATAAAACATAATTAAAAATATAAATAAAGGAGCTATGAACTTGTTCTTTGGTCCACCCGTTCTTGGGACATGTGAGGCTTGTCCTGTGAAGGAAAAGTCTCCCTGCAATGGTAATGTCCACCCGAAATGTTTTCACCCTCTATCACTAACGTCGGGTGAAAATCACCCGAACGCGTGCCTGTTGAAAAAAACAGGGATTGGATCAGAGAGACACGCCCACCTTCAATAAGACACGCCCACCTTCAAAAAGTGAGCAGCATGAAGCTACACAAGGACCCACGCAACTCAGACAAAAGCAACACAATGAAAATAACGTAACCACAATCGCTCGGGTAAAAATCCACCGACATTAGTGTTCTAGGGTTAAAGATAATATAAATATGGTCAAAAATATTATTTGGAGGACAAGCATTTTTTTTTCATCGGTTTAAATGAATTAACTTTTTTTTCTGTGTCATAAGTGAAATGTATCGATTACTACCAAGACTAATCTCATACCTTTTTTCATGTAAATCTATCAATTAACGTGTGTTGCTCTCGTCTTATGTGTAAAACATACAACTGAGGCCTCTGCTTGATTGACTGCACAGTGTTGCAATGCAATAGCTGGCAGCAATGACCTGTGAGTGGAGAACACATTGCTTTAAGGAGCACCAAATCACTCGTTACAGGCCCAGTCTGTTAGAAAAGGTGAAGTCTGTTTCTGGCTTTTCTTGTTAACATTTTGCTTGAATGTTATTACCAGAGGGATCATCTCTGTAGCTGCTACAAAGACATCACTGAAAGGCCGATACTATGGTCCCTGTGCTATCATATCTAATGTTTCCATGGAAATATGTATATGTATATATGGTAATCTGTCTTTACTTTTTGAATATACCCAAACTGCCTTGAAATAGATTCATGGCATTAGATGTGTAGAGAGTATATGCAGTAAATCAATGCTTTAACTTAAAAGTTAAAACGACTTTATGAGCTATTGTTTATGAGAAGAAACAGTAGTGGTGAGGATATCACTAAGGTTGCTGCACTGACCATGCGTGGCTCATGCATTTTGATTGCATATGTGGGAGTATTTATTTTTTCCCCCGCAAAGTATCTATGATACCCCACCTCCTCTTCTTTTATTTTCTGAACGACAGACAGCAGTCCAAGCCAAAAAGCCATTTCACCTGCATTAATACACAATGAATAATTTATAAATCCCAATTATTTGGTATCATTTATGCAAAGAGTGTCACACAAGGCATACATAAAGCATTAAAGATGGTTAACCCATAAAGGAATGGGAGACGAGGAGAAGAGTGGAAGGTCACACCTGAAAGTCAGCTTGTTTTTTCTCTCCTCCTTCAGCATCTCACTCATTGTCTCTGTTCATGTTATTTCTGGGAAAACTAGCTCACTGACCTGCACATATGATTGTCCACAATACATGATATATATATATATATATATATATATATATATATATATATATATATATATATATATATATATATATGGCGCGGGTATAACATCAGTGCTAATTCATTTCTGTATGCCGTGACTGCATCGTTATTTTGTATGATACATTTACAGGGAAGACATAAACATGATTTTCAACGGCAAAATAAAAAAGAAAGCAAATGACAGTCAAGCCACAATGGAGACAAACGGCACAATAACATGTCAAACATCGTGTTTATAGACTTCTGTTTCTGCATATTGTAGTGCTATGAATTCAAAATCACGTTGCGTTGCTGGACTAACATAGCACTCCATTTTGCTGTGATCTCCTTATCTAAACAAATGCAATTACGGTTGGGTTAGCGATGGTGCTTCCCAAGAGATGGACCGTCCCCCCTTGTCACTGACTATCTCCCCCACTAATCCTGTCTTAGAAGGGTCTCTGTTAACAGGGATAAGGCATTGGCCTGGTATCCTAGGCTAGTAAGCTAAAGCTTATGTACAAAATGCTATTCAAGAGGCGCTGCCTGCAGCTATTGGAGCGGCGTAGATGTCCATATCATTCAGCCAGCCCAAATACGGAGGAATTTAGCCGCCGTGGCTAAATCTTGGAGACGGACGTGGACATGTTCGCTGATAAGAAACGGGGGGGGGGAGCCTATACGGGAGTCTTATTTGGAATCAAATTGATGCGTTATAGAGTCTGGAACATGGAGATCTGGTTGTTTCCAATGACAAATCCATCAACTCTCCAGCAAACATGCCCCTACTGTCGAAAATCCCCACCGCTTTGCTAGCAATCGCGATCCTCGTTCAAGCTAAATGGAAGCCACTATGTCAACTGAGCAGTAATTCTACTGTATTTCCACAACCGTTTTCTCACTGCATTGTTTCAGCTTTTGTCATGTCCGTCATAGTGATGGAGCAGTGTTATTGTGTACAGCATCCTGTGGTGGGCTAATGCGTCATTTCCAGGGTGTGCAGTCTATGTGGGCCTTTCTTAAACAGTTGGCTGAAAGTTAAACCATTATGAAGGGTCACATTATTGACCCCAACCTCTTATGGCAAAGAAAAGTGCTTGACACCAAACCTCAGTCAATTTACTCCTTCTGGTGTGAACAAAATACTTCTCAGTTTCACACATTTGGATGGATTAAGCTTTTAACACTTGGTGAAATCCAGCACTTATCCTACAAACACTTGTGAAGTGTATGTGACAGTGTGTCTATATTAAGTGTGACTGGGCGAGCTCCGCGAGAGCGGAAAAAGGCAGCACATCTGTTCCCTGGCGTGATAACTTTGAACAATACTCACACACTCTGGTTTTCAATGACAAAAGGCCAGTAAGCGACCGGTTTCAAGTTTTAGGAAAGCTTTCCTTGCAACGGTCCCAACAGCAGTGCATTCGTGACGGAGCAGAAACAAAATCATCATATTACTTATAAATCCGAGTGTTGAGAATTTCGTCTCTTCGCTAATGTGATGCCGGAGAGTACTTATTGGTTCAAAGTCATGTAAACTGATATTCCGAGCTCACTTCCCATGTTGAAAGCATTTTTTTATGTACCACAACAATCGGGGGGCCGCTTTGCATGTTTGTCACTCACATTCCTGCATATTTTATCGCACGCTCTGAGCCACATTAATATCACACTCCCTTTGATGAGGGATGAAGCACAAACATTAGTGATACAGGGAGATAGGATGCATGTGACATGCTGGCTGCGTTTGTAGATATGTGACCTTCATTTGGGATTTCAGAGGGTTGATAAATAATAACAGCAAGGGTTAATGGATTTGATATGCTCTTCAGTCTCACTGCTGCAGTCACCTGATGCAACAGTACATGCAACCTTGCCCTCCAGGAAATACGAGAAGTCTGTCAGTCATCCATTGCTTCCTGCTGTTATGTCTAGATACATGCAGACACACATACATACATATACACACACACATTTAAATAAACTTCTTCCACCCGCCATGCTATACCACCAGAGCCCTAAGACATTTTCTTGATTGGTTTGGTGAAGATCCTTAAGATGTTCAATAGCGCAGAAAATTCATTATTGCAGATGTTTAGGCTCAGTGCCTTTAAAATCTTCCAGCGCAGACCCTGATTGAATAAACAGGCCTCCCACTGGGGCATAATTTTATTGCAGGTGCATACTTGTTACAGTCGGGCCTATCAATAGTTTCAGTGATGTTGAGTGTGTATAATGTGCTACATGCAGTAGGATGATATGGGGCTCACAGCCTTCCACTGCTTGCTATTAGCTGCATGTTGCATTAGTAATTTATGAATTGTCAATTACTTACTGTTGTACAGTTTAGTCACAGATGATAATGAAGATCCATTGTACGAATGAATCGCAGCCAGCTTAAAGCTAATTTTATTTCAATTTAGCCATCGCCACTAAGCAATATTATGAGCTTAATAAAACACACATGAATAGTATTATTGTTATTATTAGTTACTTGCCGGGATTGATTGGAAAGCAATTCCATTTAATGTTTACTTCACTGCTCACTGCTAATATTTTTACACACAAGTGCAAACTGTATTGAGTTTTCAAAACATCAGCAGTGAGGAGAGAAACTTTTGGAATTTAGGGGAACTTCTGATAATGCAGAAATAGTGCACGCTATGCTGTCTGTTCCCTCTTTTTGCACGAATGGTTAACAGCTGCATGTATTTATTTATGTCTGTATTATGGCCTATATCACAGTGGACAGAGGACAGTATGTACGCTGACAAATACATGCATGTGATAATACTATATGTAAGCTTTATTGGTAAATCTGCTCAGAAATAATGAAAGGTGTAGAATGGTTTAAGTACTGTATATTGTGAGGACCATATAGACATACTGGCTCAGTCCGCTCTGTTCTCTGCACCTGTTTCTATCAGTCTGAGCTCTGTGTCTTTATCCCAACATGCAGAGTTGCCACAACTTCATTCTTAACTTTACAATTGGTTTCTGAAAAACAAGGAAGTACGCATCTCATGCTTAGTGCGATGCTTTTTTACAATAGTGCAGGCTGGTCACAGAACAGTGCTCTGGTATCACAATAAAGCAAAGATAGTGTTTAAATTAGTTTAGTAGAAACTAAAGAAAGGACTGCAGGTGCAATCATAAAACGTTTAAGTATCACGGTTTAGTTATAAAGATGGAAAACTGGTTGACTTCTTAAAGCAATCTTCTCATATGAATCCACTCAAAGGTCCTCTGCCAAAACACAGAACCACTTTTCCAATACTTACTATGCTCCAAGTACTTTCTATGCTCTATTAGAAAGTCCCCATCCAAATGAAATCCATATTTACAAGCATCCTTTCCATTAAACCATACGTGTAATCTCAATCTCATATGCTATGACTTTAGAGTTCAACAACCATATACCGTATTTTCACTGCTTCTCCAAGAAAACAGAGGTTCAGGAAGCCATTCTCTTGTCAGCAACTTAATTCACAGTCGCTGAGGACCGCAATTTGTCTGGTAGTTTCAAACGGATCCAGATTCCTGTGCCAGGCCGAAAGGCTTTAGCCTTTGCATGGCCCCCTCACATCTCTCTTTCTCCCTTTCCATCGCTCGCTGTCGCTCTGCTCTGTGCCGTAAGAGTATTCCACATCTGACTGAGTTATTGCCTAGCTGTTAGTCTTTTGGCTGCCGTTCCTATTTGTGCTACAAAAAGACATGAGATTTGCATTACACTCATTTCAGCCACTTGCCAACAATATTTCACATTAGTTTCAGCTGGATGTGTGAATTATTGTTCACATTTGATGAGCTTAGTAATGCAAATAAAGGTCACATCAGAATTTCCAGATGTTCCTGTGTCAATGGACGGCAGCGCATTTTGGAAAACAAGGATATCATTCAGAAGACAATGTGTTATGATTCTGTCATACTAAACTCATCCGTCAAAGAGCATGTTTTTAAATGGCCAGTGGAGAAAGGCTGGATTTGAATTGGAATAGCCTCTGTCAAACCGCAGTTTATCCCTTGTGTTTACAACCCACAAAAAAAGGTCACTGATATAAAAAAGCAAAGTACTCGAACCTGCTCAGAGCGGTGCCTTTTTTCTTTATCTCACCCCAGCATTCCAGCAGCGCTCGAGGGGTGCAGCAGGCAGCAAACTAGCGCGCAAGACACAGAGAGGAAAGAGGAGGGAGGCAGCCATAAAATCTGCATGCTGGAAGAAACAAGATGGACATAAAAGATGGACTAAATTGCAGAGAGGCCTTTTCTTGTCAAAGGCTAATGGAAACATTTCCACACAACACAGAGAGGGGAATGGAGGCTCCATTATCACAGCCGAGCAGACGGAGCTGGCAGCTATTCCAGAGAAGCGCTGAGATGTGCACACTGGCCCGGCTTAGCGCCCTCAGCCAGCCCCTCAGGCCTCCACCTGAATAATCTGTGTCAACAGGTTCCAAAATGCCCGGAAGAATCACATAAACAGAGACAGAGAAAAACACTTACGAAATAATTGTCGCTACGTTTTGTTTTTGTCCTCCCACCTCCTCCCCAATTTTTGTATTTTGTTGTCTTCGCTTGAACCTTTTAATTAGGTAACAGCACCCCCCAACTGCTACAATTTCTGTCGAGTATTACGGACTATGTTGGTGGATAGGAGAGTCTGTAGCAACTCAAAACAAGATGCGAGGCTAAATGGTTCATCATTCAAGAACAAAATTGTAACAAAACTATTTCAGAACCAATTTAGGAGGATTCTAGGATATGCCACCATGATCCATTATTGTTTTGGTTGGCAATACTTTTTGTTTTGTCAACTTGCAATTGCCAAACCTGCACCCAAACCCAGCCAAAGATATGTACTATATCTTCTCCCCGTGTTTATTCTCCCACCCAAACCCGTGTCTCACGAGGCCCATGAGAGATTGATTTGGTGGTCGCATTTTCACTGACAATTCCTCAAGGCAGGGGGCATTTGCGTGCTCCCTGTCACCCCAAATGCCCCAAGGACTGTTCCGAGCCTTCAGAGTCTGCTTGGGCCAAATCTGGATTTGTCGGTTGCTGATAAGTAAACACACACAAACACACACACACACACACAAAATGGAGATAAAAGCAGACGATGAAGGACAGGATGACTTTTGGAATCTCTGGCTGCCATTTCGTAATGTCAGAAAGCACCGCAGCGCACTCAACGATTGAACTGGATGCAGTTTAATAAGACAAAAACCAGCAGATTATATAGGACTCCATAATCAAAAACAATCTGCATGCAAAATGGTAAACAACCAAGTTGAATAAGAGAGGAAGCCAATCTGATGACGTTCATCTCATCTGCCTATCTTCCACTGGAAGTCATCCATTTATAATAAGCCTTGCTGATAAATGTTTTAATAAACTTATTGCATAATTCATTTTTGGCAGGCCTAGTTTTAATTGACTTATTGCAGAATTGTACTGAAGATCAAAAGCCTGATTAAAGCAATGTATATATTAGTGCCCTGTGGTTTTCCCCCAACACCATGTTTCAAAAAACATCAGAGAAAAAGTGTGTTGTGAAATGTGATCAATTATTCACCAAAATAATTAATTAAGTGATTGATTAGTGGATTACTTTTGACAATGTTGATGTCAGAAATACTTTATGATGACTGATGATGCACAGCAGCAAACCTGAAGGCCACCAACATGGTGAAACAGTGCAGAGCAGCAACAAACCACCGATAGCTTTCACAAAATCTTGAGCTAACGTTAGTTTAAGCTAAACAGCGGTGGTTTCTAAATGATTTGTCTTACAAAAATGTAATTCCCCTATTCTTTTAAGAAGCAGCAAAGTTGGCAGATAAGACAGCATTCACACATCCCGGCTATTTGACACCTAATTACACAGCTCTTAATAAGGGGTTCTCTCTCCGTGTGCCCTGAGTTGACACTGTCTCACAGCTATAATTATCTTGTCTCAGTATTTGACAGTGTATTGTTTAACCTACATACGGTGGGGATTCCGCATGCCTTCCACCAGCTTCCCTGGGAACTAGCTGTGCTGTTCTTATTAATCTTAAATAAGACCATTACCTTATAGGATCAGGTTTAACAGGTTTTGTTTTTGGTCTAACATGACCCTTTGTTCTCAACCCATTTAGAACCGTTCAGAAGTGTTTGTGTAGCTGAGTGCTTACAGAGTGTTGGAGGACATGTTGGGGCAAAGCGAGGTGTTTGTCAAATTTAATTATAATTTTTGTTCTGCCATAGGCATCCGAGATTTTATTTTATTATTGCCAAATAAAAGTGATACATGTTAATAGCTGTGAGCCTTGTGAATGCTGCAGATTCCTTTATATGCAGACATACATATATGCCATATATTTCGGTGATGAGGTGAATCCGACCAAACTTCATAATTGCTTGAGGACTCCTTATGTTGAATCTATGTCAATTACTGAGGCAGACGTGTGGATAAAGAGAAGCTGCCGTTTCAGAGAGAGTATTTAAACTGAGAGACAGCTGAGATGCTAATTGCTACAAAAGGGGATGCCACTTACTTTCACAATATAAGACATATTTAGTCAATTCTGTTCTTTAAAATCTTTAAAAATGTCAAACGTTCCCATCTCTACCGACACATGCGTGACACCCTGAACAGGGAGAGCGTACCAACTTACATTAAATATCTCCAGTATGGCTTTGGAGACGCGTTAGCAAGGCGCGGGGGCTGGAGGTGAGGTCGGCTCTGCCTCTCTATTTGCATATCGTTAGCTAGCTAGCTAGATTTTATGTCAGAAATGAAGGGTCTGTGAACACTGTGGCGGCAGGATTGCTGTGTGCAGCCACCAGGGCAAAGCTAGCTGTTGATATCTCCGAACCGAAGGCCGGCTGCTTGTCAAACCAAACATCTCGCTCTCTATTCCCACACTCTAAATTGGATTTGGGTGTGGAGGCTTGGAGTAAGGCTCCTTTGACGGAGCTGGTCTGAGTAATGGAAAGTATCATTAAAATACTTCTGCTGTTAAGTAATTAAAGTATTCACTTTTATAAATACATTTCGTAACTTTTTAGAATAAGTAATAAGTATTTCTCAAACATTGTACCCATTTCATGCATTTATATTTGACTGGAGCTATAATGTTAAGGTTAATACACACATCTTATAAATTTAACTTCAATAAAAGTAGAAAAGTAGTAGCATCAAAATAAACTGTATGACCAAAAGTAAAAGGCCCATTTCAGAATAAAACAGAGCTATTAAATTACAACTATTGATGCACTAACGTGTACATTACTCTTGAACTTAAGCACCGTACTTGAGGAAGCATGATTACATTCCTCTTAATTTCATTTCACTACTGGATTTTCACCATATTTATTAAACATTGTTATGTCAAAGAAGGGAAACAACAAAGCTGTCATTCGACATAAAGTCAATCTAATATAATTTAGCGAAAAACCTGATATTAATTCAAGCTACCAATGGAAATCTATGAGAACACAATGCCAGGCCTACTGCAGAATGAGGTTAGTTTACAACTCCCAACCCAAACTAGAAACTCATGCTTGATAGCTGTATTATAACATGCAGAATGTACATTGCTTTGGCTTTTCTGTTGACATTTGGCTTTCCTTCTTCTCTACACCGGCACACAACATATACAGCATGACACATCAAAGTGTGGGTTTCACCATCAAAGAGCAGGGAGAGTGCCACTTCTCCATGTCAGTGTTTGAGCAGCTATTGTACAACTTGTGTTTATCATTGAGTTATAGCATTACTGTTAAACACGATAACAAGTGTATCAGATCTGAATACTCACTCCTGTCTTATCCCGACACTCCCCGCTTATCTTTAATAAATATCACAGAGAGGTCATTCCGGGGCCATTCTGCTCCAGCTCAATTTGGCAACAGTCTATTTTGTCCTTTTCATTTCTGTGTGTACAAAATAGATCGACACAGTAAAAGTACAGTATGAACAATCAGGGTGAGAAAAGTACAGATAGATAGTTTGCATTCATGAAGATTGAGGATCCTGGAGGACTTCAAGCAATATTCAATCAAGTGCCACCAAACAGATAGGACTGGACATGACCTTTTCTCAACCGTAGAGAGCTGGAAAGAGGACAGACAAGAGGTAAAACTCAACACTATTCACACTGATAGGAGACAGGACTCAAGCACAGGGGGAGAGACAAAGACACCATGAACACAAGGAACAAAGACAGGAGGAAAGGTTGAGTCTCCTGGAGGATGAAGATCCAGATCCAAAACATCTGTAATAAGGTATGAATGTCCGGGGTGACAGCGGCCAGGGCCGGCTCTAGCCCTTTGGTTGCCCTAGGCGAGATTGAGTTGTGCCCCCCACACACAGACACACACAATACTTTACATCACTGAAGAGACATATATTAACTTAACTGCTTTACTTTGCATAGCAGTTTTTCACCCACTTATAGTTCTACTATTCTACATTGCTGTTCAACAATAAATGGTGCATGGACAACAAACGGCAGAATAGTTTCAGAACATTTTCTTTTTTATTATTTTAAATAATTTATTACATACTCAAAGTTAGGATTAAATTAACAAGGTTTGACAGGTTTGACAGGTTAAATACAGGTTGAGTACTACTGGATGTCCCTTCTCCTGCAGCTGTATTTAAACACAGAGTTCATCCATGCTGTTCATTACACAATTGCATTTGGTCATTTCTATCATCCTACCACATAGTTGCATTGTACAAATACATTTTATCTGACCATGTAACTTGTAGTAGATAAATTACAATTACTGCCACCACTGCTACAAGGCTAAATAATGCTACTGATTACAATTAGTAATGTGATGTGATTATGAAAGTAATAATTGATAATAATAATCATCATAATAATAATAATAACAATAACCAAAACAGCAACAATAGTACCAGTTGTGTAGGCTACTTACAAAGTTCAGAGGGAGGCGAATCAGGCGTCCTTTCTCCAGCAGGTGCCGGCCTCTGAAAAAATTGCCTGAGTGCATCTGGCCAATTTAAAACAAAAATAAAAAATAAAAACAAAAACAAAGACACATATACATTTTAGTATATTCCTGGGGAGGAACTGTACAGAAGGGTGAACACCACCACTATCCCCAAAATGGTTACTGTGTGTGTATGCACCTGCTAGTTGTAAATTCACAAAACAGAACTTATGCCATTTATAATGAATGTAGACAGCAACTATACTTTTCATAACCAGCATACGTTATCCAGATACTGGTCTTCTGACATGTACATCCATGTAGGTTATCAGTGAAGTTACGTTTGCTAGTAATAGCCTACGTAGCAAATTAGCAAAGTAACAGTTGCTAGCTAGCTATAGCTAGCCTAAGTGACAGCAATGAAACGTCCAATATTAGGTGATGCACAATACTAAATGTATTAAAATGGCTGAGATGAGAAGACTTACCTCTATACTTGACTTTATTTTCCTCTTCTTTCTTTTTTCTTTTTCGTCCCTGTGCTCCAGATGGTTTAGACCAGTCAAAGTGGCCGCGCAATAGATTTTTCAGATCGCGCACATTTCTCAGAACGCACAAACGATTTCTTTTTGGAGTGAGCCATCTTTGCAATAGAAGATCTTTGATGTGACGTGTCGAGTCTTGGCCAATCAGCGTCCCGTTTTCTCGACAACAAAATTCAGATTTTTGGCCGAGTTGTTGTCATCTCCGTAATAGAACATCTTTGATGTGACGTGTCTTGGCCAATCAGCGTTAAGATGTTTACAGCGCCCGTTTCTCAATATGCGTGTCTCTCTGTACTTGATGCTGGCTCCCTGCTCGCGGGAGCCAGCGCCACCCACCGGTCACGTGGTCGCGAATTGCTCACAGTGCTGAAATGTGCGCTGTGAGGGCGCCCCCAACCCATTTGTCGCCCTAGGCAGTCGCCTAGTTCGCCTATAGCAATCGCCGGCCCTGACAGCGGCTCCAGAGTTTAGCTGGCTTAGCAATCACCTGTGACCTTCCACGTGCTAAGTCTGCAATGTCAAACCTGATGTAAACACCTTTATTCGTAAATAAAACAGTGGTGCCTAGTCTAGTAGAGGGAAGGTCATCCACTTTTAGCAGGTTGAGGCGGCCCCCAGAAGGCAAGTCATCAACACAACTAATGTATGCTCCCTACAATAATGAGCCAGCTAGCAGTTCAGTGATGTAAGCCAACTATCTCACCATCACCTCTCACAGGTAAAGGACCAGGGACAAGTCAATGCCGACTCATCTCTCTGGTTAACTCAAACACTTTGCTAGACTTTAAGACTCTTTCCTGGTGCTGACATGGATTGCGATGATAGCAAAGCTAAAGGTGGTGTGTTCCTGGGTTCCCTGATTCTTGACGTCAACATCCTCAGATTTGACCCAATGTCAGACGGTAAACATTAGCTGGCGATGCTGTCTCGCGGGTAACGGAGTTCCCTATCACTAAAGGTGCATTGGTAACCCGGTTGGCATGAGTAGAGGAGGCACGCAGGCCAACAGGTCAACCAACGCAAGGGTTAAAAACAGGTCTGCAGTGAGGAGGGGCGACCGCAGACCAGGCCACACAACCGGTTGCTAGCTTGTGTGAGCTTTCCTATGGCGCTGAACAGGGAACACTCGGCATCATCTCCTGACGAGGTTATGCTCGTGCTATCAAAAACCGGCCCGCTATCAAACCTGTGGCTGAAGCTCTTAAGTGCACGTGACATCTGAGCTGAAACACCTGTCACATTGTTGGTTCAGTTCAGCCTTTTCTTGCCATATAGCTTGCATATTACAACAGTGCTGTTTCTTCGCCGATGAATAAAGCTTTGGGTCCAAGTTCGGCTAAAGCATAAAGGACACACAGCTCGTTTAATTTGAAATAATGGTTTGACCTTCCCCCAACAAAAGACATACGTGCTGGGGAGTGGATAGCTAAATAATGAGGAGAGAGTGAAATTCCCCTCTTTTGTCACTTGCAGCTAGTAATTGCCATGTAATGAAGTTAATGTTTTGTAGAATTTACAACCCTGGATTCATGGTCATGGTCCCTGTATTCGTTATTTCAGTTTTCTTCACTTGTTTCTTGTACATTGTATTTTAACTTGGCATTCTTTTGTTTTCCAAAAGCACAAAGACACAATATATGAAGGGTCATTAATTTCCTTTCTCTTTGTCTGTTTTGTTTTTCACCCTCTTTTCTGGCTCCACGCTTTGTCCTCACTCTCTCTTAAAGCGGCAGTAAATCTACACACTTGTCGAACACGCATACACACAATTACTTCACTCTTTTTAGACTTACAGAACAAACCGACTTGAGATCTTTTCAATTGTTGACACTCTCCAGCAGATAAATCAGCCCTGCACAGATAAGAGGAGGCACTTCTGTTTGTATTTCCCTTGCTTACAGACTCACATCGTTGCACCAAACTTCTCCAAACTTCTGAAAGTCAACTGAATATGTTGGATGTGTGCAGAAGAAAGAGAAAACATGTCAAAAATAAAATAAATCATAAAGCCATGGCCCGAAATTGAAAGATGATAAATGCAACTATTGACACCAATACCGATTTATTTTTATTTACCTACTTTATATCCATGCGTCTCTTTCCTTTCCTTCCTCACTGTCTTACTCCCTCCTTTCCTTACCCAACAATGTGTCCTCAGTGGTAAGATGAGAGTGTCAACTTTAAGCCCTGACCATAAACCCACAAGTGCCAAGTAAATTGAGAGTAGCAACTGCTACAACAACAAGTGACTCAGCCCATACCACTCACTGGGTCACCTACACACACAACACATGAACACAGACCCACAAATCACATGCATCCTGATACTGTATGCAACCAGGGCTAGGCACGTCATTTTTGCATGCAAAGACACCAAATATGGGTCTGTTGGTCTGTATAATTGCTGGAATGAAGACAAATCAGATTTTAATACTCAGGTACTTTTGTGAAGTTTGTGTGGATCATTCTGCACGTGCACCACTTCATGAACTCTTTCTCTTTCTTTCACACACACACACACACACATGAACATACACACATACAGCAAGAGTCTCCTGGTGTATTGTTCTGACCTCGGGCCATCCTTCTTACACTGCGACTGACCTTTCAGTGCTCAAAGGAAAAACAGTGTGTGCTCTGAATGACTCACATTACAACCTGCACAAATGCATACACACTGTCCTATGCTCTTTTTTTTTTTTAAACACACTCAGGCCTGCATGTACACACACACACAAACACACACTCACACAAACTCTGACTAAAAGGCTACTGTTGGGTGCAAGAGGTCACTGGGGGTGAAATCGATGGCTGTAAAACCAAAGGTGATGAATTATTGGGTCTGCGGCCCACAGACAAATTGCAAGACAGGAAAAATAGAAAAGAACAAAACAAGTTTCATCCCTCTCTCCTGTGCTCTATATCTTTTGTTTTCTTATCGTAAATCTTAATACAGTTTCATTTGTGCGCGCAGGAGCGGGAGTTACTGCACGATACCAAAGCGTCTGTTAAGCGGAGCGGCAAATTCCATCCTGACTCTAATAGCTGTCTTTGTTTTTGTCTCTGAGATGAGAATACAATAGATTAAAATGAACTGTATGTGCTTTTTGCCAGGTGTTGTTATTGTTTAGATGCAATTAAGATGATAATCTCTTATCAATTTGTGCGATTTAAGAAGGTGTTCATTCCACACTGACTTCCAATAAAGCTCTCTCTCTCTCAGTGTGTGTGTGTGTCTTGTGTGTGTGTGTGTAGATATATATATATATATATATATATATATATATATATATATATATATATAGATCTCTATGAGCCATGGGTGAGCTTAGTTGTGGTCAGTGAGTGATCCCATAATGAATACCGGCTTTGCTGTATGTCAAAACCTTTCACCTACACAAAGATGTGTGCACATCTATACCTCTCTTGCCCTCCATCTCTCACTCATTTTGTTTTTCCTCTTTTTTTCCCACTCTTTTCTCCCTTTCTCTTCACATGCAGTTCAAGGGGTAAAAAAAAAAGAAGCTGCTGTCGTCTCCCCGGCAGATAACTAACTGGCTTCCTCACTCAAACACACTGCTTGATAATGGAATCATCTCTATTCAATTACTGGTCCAACAGTCTTCTGTCTCGGCAGCGCACAACACACACACACACACACACACACTCACACACACACGCTCACACACACACACTCCCCGGCCTTTTCTCTCGCCCAGCTTTAATGCAGCTAGACACCAGTAATGTTGATGATGGCAGTAGATGCTGATTGCTCCTCTTTCCCTTCCTCTTATTCTCCCTCTGTCATTAATCAGCAGGGAAGGAGAGAGAGAGGGGGAGAGAGACAGAGCAGTACACATAGAGAGAGAGAGAGAGAGAGCAAAAAAAAAGAGAGAGGGAGCCGCGGAGTTTGGTCGGTCAGCCGCACCAGAGTGAGTAATTAACTGGCATTAACTCATTAAACTGTCCCAGATGTGGCCATGAATATCTGAGTGGTGGGGAGACACCGAGGAAAAGAGAGAGAGAGAGAGAGAGAGAGAGAAGGAGCGAGAGAGGCCAGGCCTCCATGCATCGTGCTGACAGCAGAAGAAGACAGAGACTGTGGAAGAAAGAAAATGTATGTAGAGGAGTGTGTGTCTGTGTGTGTGCGTGTGTGTGTGTGTGTGTGTGTGTGTGTGTGTGTGTGTGTGTGTGTGTGTGTGTGTACACTGTATGTGTTCTCAGTCGCGCATGCATTGGATAGGAATCCTTGCATCAGAGTGTACATGTATTAGGAAAGAGAGGATGTGTGTGTGTGTGTGTGTGTGTGTGTGTGTGTGTGTGTGTGTGTGTGTGTGTGTGTGTGTGTGTGTGTGTGTGTGTGTGTGTGTGTGTGTGCTTCATTGCAAACAGGCCTCACGGTGTGTATCCTCTTGACTTATCCTGGGTGATTTATATGCTATATCAAGCTGATTAAGATGTATTATAATCATGCACAGGTTTAATCACTCAGTGCCATCCTAATGAAAACAAAAGACTGTCATACATTGTATAGCTTCTGTTGCTTCATTGTGATGTCAGAGGGAAATGACAGTGCTTTGTATCTTATTGTATTGTGCTTTATATATATGCATATATATATATATATATATATATATATATATATATATATATATATATATATATATATATATGTTGTTATTATGATTCTTGATTAATTTCACAGAAAACCTCTTTGCGTTATGATCTTCATAGGCCTCTATATTATCACTACACCGCTGACGAAGGGAAAACAAGTTTGGATTTTGGGAATAGTTTAAAGCTGCCGGCTGAGTCATAATTCTTTTTAAAAAAGGTGTTCACACTGAATTCAATAGCTTCATCGTGATCAATTGTAGGTGTTAGATTAGTTTTGATGACTCACTGGTTTGACGGCTTTATCGATGTCGGCTGCAAGCGAGAGAGAGAGAGAGAAAAACTGATATTGCGTAATGCCACCAACCTGACCTTCTTCACTGCGTGCTTGTGTATTCATTTAGTCATTAGCATGTTTGATGTGTTTCAGTGTGTCTATCCCTCTGGGGCAAATATTTGAACTTCTTGAGGTTGAAGTGATTCACTTGCTGGAGTCGCATTGATGCATAGAAAGTGGACACATGGCTTTGCATGATAAGATAAGAAAGTTGTTGTATTTTTGCCAACATTAAAAACCTATTCATGTATACTTCAGGTGGTTGTGTAACTTAGTTAGAAATAAGATATAACTCACTTCAACACACACGGCACTTATTTTGAACCACATGTCTCTTTGGCACTGTCAACCATGCTATGTGTAAAAGTGATTGAATTGAAGTGACTCACATTAACATTACAAATATAACAACTGGGTGTTAGGCAAGGCAAAATATGTAAAACATGTGCTAGTGTGGGCGAAGGAACACCTGTGAAATCTGAGATGCCTGCTTGATCAATTGTCTTTCACAGTAATTGCTCAAGATTTTTCCCCCTGCATTTAAATATGTATTTATGTTAAGCATAAGCTAAAGCATAGGCCCCAAAAAGGACCAGTGAATACTAACTAAGAACTGAGGCAAATGATTCATAATATAATATTGACTCTTGATGAGTGTTTACGTTATTCCATTGGTCCGCAGCTATTGTACTGAAAGTGTTATTTCTTCTCTTTAGCACTTGTTAGCATTTTACCTGCAGATGACCTCGATTGCAAAAAAAAGACGCTAAGTAGCTAAAAATAACTGCTACCTATTTAATCAAGACAGTGTAAGGATGAAATCCCCTCGCTTCCATATTGAAACACTTAGGCCAGTGGTTGAAGAAACACAACCAAACAAAGCTACGTTATTAATTTTGCTGCATGAGATCTGCTCCACAAAAAACTTCATTTGAATTTATCCAGTGTCAGGCAGTGAAAGAAAGAGAGAGAGGAACGTTCATCTGAAATGATGCATGGCTGACACACTGGGAGTGATAAAAGTAATCACTCTAGATGCCATCTTCGGGCTGTGTGTGCGTGTAGGTGTGTGTGTGTGTGTGTGTGTATTCATGCATGCAAAAGGGCTCAAAGTGTGCATCCTTTTGTTGCAAGCGTGTTCATTTATGTGTGTGTTTGTGTGCAGCAATGTGTGCATACCTTACTGTGTATGCATGCTCAAATGTGCCTGTGTGTGTATGTGTGTGTGTGTGTGTTTGTGTGTGTAGTTTGTCTACACGAGCATGTGCCTGCATGTGTGCCTGTACCTTTTGTGTGTTTGACGGCGTCTTATTAAAGTGTCATTTAGACAGACACTTCTCAGAGTCTGGCCCCAGGCTGCCTGATAGATTGTAATCATGGACTAAATTACTACTTTCCCAAGTTGTAATCACAGGCTGTGTGCGCGTGTGTGTGCGCGCGTGAGGCAGACAGAGAACCCCATCATTGTTTGGCATGTGTCTGTTATGATTCAGGTGAATGTAACAATCTGCCTGATTGATTTGACTCACTTTGTAAGTCGTCCGCGGCCCCCGCGAAAGCCTTCACTCTGCATTCTGCGTGGTGTTCACAGGTCGGTATAAACGTCGGAAAGTATTTAAGTTATCGCTCTCTCCCTTTTGAAAAAAAAAAAGAGATCTCTTGTTTTCGTCGTCACGTCGGCGGTCGGTGGTACCTCAATAACGAGATCATAAGCTACACGTGAATAATGCCTGCAGGCAGAGCATAATGGCTGCTTTGTTTGCGGCCAGTTTTACTGCCACACTTGAGATCAAACTCTGCCAAAGACCTCACTCATGAGAATACTGAAGGAAAAAAAAATTAATATACCAATGGTTGGATTTCTGCTGGTGTTAAATTTGAGTTTACATTGGAGTGCGTAATTCTCACAGTTATCGTGGGGTGTATCATACAACATCCATCAAAGTCTACCTAAAACATTTTCTGTTAAACTCCATTCCTTTGATGTGACGCCGCTGTCTAGCAACACTCAGCCTTGTTGAACTGTGACTTGAAACTGCTCAAGGTCTCTATCTTTGTCGAGCTTCCATCACTTGGCTATTTTAAGATACCCGAGAGGGCTGAGAATGCACACACACACACACACACACACACACACACACACACACGGACAATTATGAGCATCCACATGCACCTATAACAGGACATGCACACACATGCACAGTGCTTCCACACATCACTTGCCCTTTAGCGAAGCACTTGATGGCGAGAACTATCTTTCCTTTTAACCTTCTCGCCCCGGCTCTCACGCGGTTATCGCTCCCCCCTCTCAGACTTCACCCAAAAATCATTGCGGCTCTTCTCAGCTCGGCCCCCTCTGTGAGCGGGTTTGACGGGGGACGGCGACGGGGAAAAGGAAGTAAAAGGAACCGACGGGAGACGTTGTGTTGTATTTTCAGAGTCGTGACTCATGGCAATTGAGAGTAATGACTTGTTGAGGAAATAAAATGCGACGTTAAAAAAAGGCCGCAGATGCCTGCTATTAGTAATCTGATAGTTTTGTGTTACACTTTGGGGATTTATTGCTCTTGCCTGTAATGCAGCCTACTGTTAAGCTGTAGGACACTTGAGGATGACATAGTACTTTATTTGAAGTATCACTGATGAGCAAACACATTAACACACGCATTCCCTGCCCCACCCCCGTGCTTTTAAACCTACAGTATTTCATTTCCTCCGGCCTTGTCTATTTGGCCGGCGAGGTGGTAACTTGATTGGTCAGCTGTGTGCCTTTCCTGTCTGATGATTGGATTTGGTTCTCATGTGTCCGGAGCACACCCCGGCACACCGGGATGAAGCAGATTAACTAGATTCTCTGTTTTTCTATGCTCTCTCTCGTTCTCTCTCTCCATCCCTGGCACTGTTATTGGAAGAAAGTGATAATTCCCCCTGCACTTCAAACACAGCCCCCTAACTAAGACTCTGCTTAAGTCTCCTCCAAGGAAAAGCTGCCTGGCCTGCGCACAGATGTATCTGATTAAATTGTATCTCAGAGAGAGAAAAAGAGTCCTCTCCCCCCCCCTCCTTCATGCTCCGTCTCTCTTCCTCTCTCTCTCATCCCTCCTCGCGTCTCCCTATCTGTCTCTCTGTTAGCTTGCTCAACTGGCTGTTGCCAAAAGAGCCTTGGGCGACGAATAAATTGCTTTGGTTTCAGCAGACAGAGAAGTTGGCCGAGACAAGCCGAATCAGTGCATTAGATGGGAAGGCCCCCTCATAGACTTGAAGTTAGCCTTTAGCGCAATCATTGACCGTGAGTGATGATTATGTCTAATTGAAGGAGACTTTCGCTACCTGTAACACAGCTGGGGGGCCTTGAGCATATTGGACAGAGGAAAAACAGGCAGGGATGAAAGAACGGAGGGCGTGTTGCAGGAAGTGGTGGAGGAAAGGAGAGAGCTACAGAGGGATGGAGGAAGATGGGCGTGGGAAGTGGAGGAATGAAGGAAAGGTGGTCGATAGATAAAAGACAAAGAAATGGAACTGTGATTATGATACCGACACAGTCTCATGGTGAAATCTGTGCACGGTTAATTCATTCTAATAAAGTCACAGTGACCCACTGATGAAGCTCATGGTGAAATGCAAGGCCTGCGGACGTTTAGCTTTCAGCATTTGGGTAGTTGAACAAATTTGCTCATCCGCTTTTATTCCGCTTTTAACAAGGAAAATGCATGCACAAATTAGCACTAACCAAGGGATTTCCGGCCTTTTCAAATCACTCCCGAAAGCCATTTAAACAGTGTGCATTTCAATGTGGACTGGATCAGTGCTCAATATACAATATGCAAAAGCTTCCAAGCAATTTAGAGGGGAAAAAAAATCAATATGCTCATTGTGCATCAGTGGGAGAGAAAAAAAAAAAAAAACACATTCTCTCCAAATTTTGAAACACTGGAAATAATAGGATATGGTGCCACTTTCTTCAGGCTTCATTACAGCTCGTGTGCCAGTGTTTTTATAAGTGTGTGTGTGTGTGTGTGTGTACAAGAGCTAGTGCACATGAAGTCTCCCCCTTTTGTTTGTGTGTATAAGATGCGTGTGTGTGTGTGTACTTGAACGTTGATACATGCATGCTCGTGTTGGTTTGTAGGCCACTGTGAGTGTGTGTGTGTCTGTGTGTGTGCAGGAATGATCGCTTGAGCTGAGCGGACCGGTGCCAAAGACAAAAACAGCCACAGCCCCCCCCCCCCCACCCCCCCACTCTTCCTCCATTTCCACATGGCACCAGGTTCCCTGGCATGAACGGTGGCCACGGGAGTCGCTTCAGATCATCTAGGAGGGTATTGGATGGCCGTGGCTGCCTTTTGCAATAACCTGGCAAGGTCCAAATTCATTAGGGTAAAATTTGGCCCCGGCTGCAGCTCTGTAGTGCCCACAGCATTTGGCCCCGCCGCCCTGCGTCGCGCTAGGCCGAGCCGCCCGAGCGTTTCCGCTGGATCCAGAGAGAGCCATTAGCGGCTGCTTGTGATGATGGTTATGCTCCCCAGTGTCACACACAGATAGTTGCCTTTGAATGATTTGAGCGATTACCCTTTTCACACAAGCGATGCAATAATGGGTTAGGTGAGAGAGCGGAGGGACGAGCGAGTGGGCGGAGGGAGGGGAGAGAGGGAGACGGAGAGGAGGCATTTAGATGAAAAGGGGTTCACGTGTCATATTATTTCATAGAGTGATCATTGTTTGAAATGCTGTCGGGTGAATTTAGTTTAACAGTCACCTCTCGCTTATTTGTGGCCCGTGGAAATAGAATTAAACGCAGGCATCAAAAACACAATAGATAAAAAAAAAGCTATATGAAATGAATTATTATTTTGTGTGTGTTTCTATAAGGTCAGAGGACGCACAGAGACAGACCCACATGATACACATTCATTTCAAAAGTATGTTCAATACAACAAACCCCAGTGTGTTGTTGTAGTGCGGACAGCTTCGCGGCCGCTCCGTGAAAGCAGGTTTTAATAACCTCCTCGTAAGCTGAAATACTGCATTCCACCTGACCGCTCACTCAAAAACGTCTCCTGTCACACCAGAGGTGCCTGTGTCTATTTGCTGACTTCAGAGGGCAAAGTTGAATCAATACTTTGCCAAAGAATGCAAACAGAACTGAGGCTGCCCCAACGATCTCCCTTCACACTGTGCAGTCTCTGTGCTTCTTTCGCATGTTGCTCCTCTGGGGTCGCTCGCACGCTTGATGTTAAAAATCGGCGAGAGCCGAAACATACGGAGTGCTTTAATCTTTCTGTCGGCCTTTAGTTTCTTACCCGTGTCTTTGTTTTGGTCTTTGTTTCACACCTAAGACCTTTGTTTGCTTTTTTTTTTTTGTGTGTCTCTGACAGTTTTCCTGTGTTGCCAAGACATTTGTTTATGTGTCTGTGCTGTTCACTTGTTTCCCTCTCTTTGTTCTCACAGCAGAAAACTAGACGTGTCACAGCTTTTTGGGCCACGGGTCTGGCTGAGCTTCAACTTCTGAATCAAGCTGCGGGAGGATGGAAGTGTTCTTGTTCCAACATGCAATTATGCCGTTAATATTTTAAATTCCTCTCCACAGAGTGTCAAAAATGCATACATATACAAGTTGTTAGATATAAGTGAAAGCTTGCAATTCAGGTGCATTCAAGCTATTTAAAGTAAATAGGACATTCCAGTTATATTCTGGGAATAAAAAATGATCATATTAGGATTTTGAAAGTGTCGTTAATCAAGGTCAAATTATAATGGTGGCTATAATTAGGAGTTTGACTATACTGCATCTTAATTCAACAATAAGGACTCACAATAACCATGAGGAGTCCTTTGCTGCCATTTGCTATGCGGTCCCTCCACTCCACAGCGAGGAGGAACCATAATGCAATAGAGATGTATAGCTTGCCTGATATTGATGTTTTGTTTGTGTATGTTAAAATGTTGGATTTATTTTATCCTGCGTAAAACAGCTTCTAGTTTTGTCGAGAGGGATCATTAAAGTTTCACTTCATCTATTTTACATTCGGGTTCACTATGAGAACAGTGTGTGTGTCACTGGTGATCCTATAGATATAGATGTGCATTTTACCACGTGATAAGGTAACAGGTTAAAAGGGACGACATACTGTATGTAAGGAACATGGGAATAAGCACACACACACACACACTCATACACATGACTATTGCATGTGTCTATGCATTGAATGTTTTACAAACACATGCCACTCTCCCATCACACACATACAGTACACACACACACACACACACACACATTGAGAGCCTCAGACAAACAGCTGGCGCAGAGCTCCAGATGGACAACAGCTCACAGTGTTAACTGAATTATAGATTTCATAACACAGGATGCCTATACAACTGTAGTAGAGTAAGATGAGCTGATCAAGCCAAGCATACACAACAGTACGTGTCAGTATGTGCCAGGCTGTATCCATCCTGTGTGTCTGCAAAAAGGCCTGTGTGGAAAAGAAGAAAAAAAAACAGCATGTGTGAATTCACATACATCTGCGGGCGCGCTTGCGTTTATGTGTGTGTGCGTGCTAACACAATCCCATTCTGGAGTACAGTGGAGCCGCGCCATAAACAGGGGGCACCTCTCCTATTTGATAACAGATAGGCTCCCGTAGGATCGGCCATTATTCCTTTGCATTTCACCGAGCAAATGAACTTGACAGATGGCTGTGTCACCCAAACCCTTGACTACCAACCTGATTATGCAGAAAACAATACAATAGAAAAGAGCAGGGGAATCATTACCGGAGGTAGGCTGTGCGGGTTTGAGAGCACAGCCCGGCTCTCCGCCCGCCGCCGAGGACAATGCAGCACAGCCCGACAAAATTACACTTGTGAAATTGAACAGCGAGAATGAGTTTAACATAAACTGGGTTACGGTCAGGCAATCTGTCATCAGGCTAAAGCCATTGTCTAGGGCTGCTTGCATGGCATATGAACTCATCCGTCATCTCCGGCTCTATTAATGGCTGCAGCTCAGGTTTTTAAACTGTAGAGGTTGGCTGGGGCCAGGGCTCCCCTGCTGCCTGTATATGCTTTATGAGGAATGTGTCATTTTGTGTATTGGTTGTGTATGAGGAAGTGAGTAAGTGAGATTGGTGTTTTTGTGAGGCCTATGCTTTGGGAAATATGGTGAGTGTGTAGTAAAAAAGTGTAGCAACAAAGTAAAGCCGGCCAGGTGGACTCCGCACACTCGGCAATAGAGCACACAGCAGAACATATGGCGCTGCCGCTGGACTTCAGAGAGCGGCCACTATACGGACGCTTTTCATTTCACCCCGACATCATGAGTCACATATGGAAGTGGATCTTTTCGCATTAACGCTGCCCACATCCACTGTCCACCGAGGTCCTTTCTGCTAGCACATCTGTTCTGCAGCCTGTATCAATTTACATTGTTCACTGTTACACACTTTAACATCGTGCTGTTGTGCCGCTATCATGGAACAGAGTTAGAGCAGGAACGACAGTTGTACAGGTGCAAGTCTTGCAGTGACATGTCACCCATGCTGTTAAAGGTATCACTCGAGACCTTGTCCATAAGTTTATAGCAATGGGCTGATGGCTGGAGAGCCCGGGAAGGCCGCGCACGCCATTCCATTTTATCGTTTGACATTTACATAAGTGAACACATAAGTCATTGTTTTTAACATATGCACTGCATGATGTTTACATCTACAGCACCTGTGGGAAAGAAAATATATATATATATATGCCTTTGTATATGTCAGCTGTTGTCAATTGTTTATGCATTTCTTCCAGAAAAAAGAAAGTAGCACTTTAGTAGCACTTAAATGGCCCTTACTTATAGCACTTTGTAATTTGGCTTTCTTGAAGAAATTGTACTTTCTTGATTCTTGTTGTTCTGAGTTTGTACTCATGGTTGAATGCACTTATTGTAAGTCGCTTTGGATAAAAGCGTCAGCTAAATGAAAGGTACAATATGCATAGTCCATTTGGTTTGTTGAATACATGAAACAAATGTTCACAAGAACCCCCCGATCAATATACTTACAAACACTTCTTCAATATCACTTACCAATTGTGGCCATTGAAATATGAGCTTGGTATTAAGTTGCATTATTCTCTCTCAAGCAACACAAATATTGTCGTGCAAAAACACATACCTGCTGTCCAATGAGCTTTTGCCCTCACCCTGAGGCAGTTTTGACCTCATCCCCACCACTTGCATAAACACAGAGTCCAAACAAGCCGGCATTGCACACATTCTCTCAGTCCAGTGTGTGCGAGTTTCATTAAGTCCATGTTTGAATAGGCAAAATAGACTTTCTCCATCACTCCAAACATGAAGCTGTTAAGATAACAAAGTGAGGTGAATGCGCCTCTTCTTTCCCACTGTAACGTGAACTTCGCCAGTGTAGTGGCAAGAGTGTGCTTTACTACTTCAACCTCATATCCTGAAGTTGGCGGTTTTGGTCAAAGTATTTGCAAAGCACACAGTGTAAACAAAGATTAACAGGCTTCGAATGCCATAAATAAGAAGCCTCGAGTCCGCAGCAGAAAGTTTGTCCGAGCTGTATAGCGTTTCCCCTCCCGTCGGCGATGGCGTGTTTCCCTCACCACGCTGTTGACAGTGTGTCACACTGCGTTACCAACGCACAAAGCAAACCAACAGTGGCCTTGCATCAGTTTAGCACCCACGTTAGGCATGTGCACACTGCAAGTCAAATCAAAGACCTTGTGTTGTGCTTGAGCACAGTGCAGGTTTTCAGTGCGGAGACATAAACCGTGTCTCGTAAGTGAAGGCGGGCGGAGCGGTCGGAGAGAAGGTGAGCAACAACGGGAACAAAAGAGTGAGGGAGAGGAAAAAAGAAAACTGTCTTTAAATGACTTCGATCTCTGGTGTGATGAATCACAGAGTTGCAAATCCCTTTTTAGCTAATTGCTACCAGCATGTGAGATTTCTCCCCTACTCCTCCATGTTCAATATCAATTTTCAGGGCCGGCAGAGAGAGATAGCCCTGGTCTGTTCCCCTGAGTCTCGCCAGTGGCCTCGCTGATAAAAACTGCACTAACAGCACTTAGCCATTTCAGAGACTGGGGAAACAGACACACACACACACACTCACACACACACACAGACTCTCTTATTCACAGCTGTGTGCGGTAATGAAGGAGAAAAGATGGGCCAATCGAAGTGAAACAGGGAACAGGCTGGTGTCATCTGCTCTGTGACCTTCTGAGAAGACTGTGTGTGTGCGTGTGTGTGTGTGTGTGTGTGTGCTCTCCTCAAGAAGTCTGGAGGTCAGACCTGTGCTCACTGAAGGGAATTAACATTTGTCTGCTTCGCTAAGGACAGGCTGTCCCCCATGGAGAATGCAGGGACAGTGTGCAGATTGGTGAGCTTTAGTCTGTTTTCATTTCCGCGTATGTTCATATAGTGCCACTGTGTGCGAAGCAATTAGTTCAAACATACTGGGCAAGGCAAACAGAAACTATGGAAATGAGATTGTTAAACTTAAGAGGATTCATCCCAATTTTGGGAAGCAAAATGGTCGAAAAGTAGCTGGCAAATTCCACACCGTGTCACAACAAAGTTCTATGTCTATTTTCTCAATCACAATTAACCAAAACTGACCAAAACAGATATGTGCAAAAGCAATAATATACATAGAAGTACTGTGTGTGTGTGTGTGTGTGCGTGTGAAGTTACAGCATCAGCTTGCCCTTGACCATCCTCAAGAGGAGAGGCGACACGACAGAACTCCCTTGACACCTTCTGCTCCACTCAGGCAGCTGCCTTCACAATTAAAGGACCACCTCCACCTCACAATCGATCACGGGAAAGTGTGAACCCAATGTACTCCAGTCAATAACAATAACCGGGCACTTTACAACAATGTGTGAGCGTGTGTATGTCTGCCTGTGAGAGAGTTGAGTGTGTGCAAGTGTCAAGAAGCAAACCCTAAAAATGGTCAAAGCAAGGTGAATGGGTGCCCTGCAGTGGCCAATGCAAAAAAAAAAACATCCATTCATCCATTTTCATCCGCTTATCCGGGGTCGGGTCGCGGTGGCAGCAGGCCCAGCAGGCTGACCCAGGCCTCCCTCTCAATATGTTCCAGCAAAAAACAATAAAAAGTTAAGAAGTAAAAGCATTGCTTTGCTTTATTTCTACTAGCCAAGGGAAGTTGTTGCTCCTCGCTCCTTCAGCAGAAGCCATATAGTTTGATAACCTCACTTCTCTAAAGAGAAAAAAAGTAAGACAGTGAAGTTCATCTGCACGCCCTCTCAAAGGGTGGTGCTTGAAGCTTGGCAACACATTATGATATGTATTTGTAGAGCTTATGGCGCTCTCCTGTCACAAAAGCTCCAGCAGCTAGCTAGCTTGCTAACTGTTGGGCAAGCAAGCTAGCTACCTATAGATTGGTCGGTTCACACTGGCACTCCCAGCAGAAAAAAATAGTACGAGTATGGTGTGTTTGACATGGATCAAAAGTATGATGTTTTCTTTTTTTATTAATTTAATTAAACTCATAAATGTACCCATTCTTTGTATTCTGTCTCGTGAAACAAAAGTCACAAATCACACTACCCCGACACATTACTTCCACCACCACTTCCATTGGCTTGTAGTATCGTAAAACATTACAGTACTCGTGAGAATGACTGGCATGGGTAGCAGGATCAAATGGAAAATTAATATTCTTCTACAGCTGCAACTCATAGTGGACATTTCCTTTCACGCTATACCTCTCTTTCAACCCCTGCATGTTATTGTTTTCATCTGCGGAGGCTAAGAGGCTTTTCGGGGCTAAAGTCACCTACTCCCCTCCCTGATTATGCAAAAAGCCTTTAAAAGAGGCAAGGTGGAGGGAGGTTTGAGGGATCTGTGGCCTTCGCACCCTGCTCCCTCTCACCCTCTCCTCTCTTCTTTACTCTAATCTGATTTCCAGCAGCCATCTTTGATCTCGGCCTGTGCCAGAGGAAAGCAAGCTGCTGGGGCCTTGCCTCTACAGATGAAGTGAGTATGGAGATTAGCAGCCTTCCCTTACAGCTTTAGTGGCTAATACCTGATTAGGGCCCCGAGTCAGCCAATTGTCTCAATGCTGGCTATCAATGCTAGCACTGGCTCTAGAGGGAGGGCGGGGGGCGGGTGGATGCAGTGGAGGAAAGAGGGCTGGAGTAGTCGTGGTGGTAATACGGGGGAGAGAGGGTTGGGATGAAGGTTGATTCCGTAATGGATACTCATTTTATCCTACCCCACTAAGAAGATTAGGCCTTGGGGTGTCATATTAGCTGTGCTCTCTGGGCCTTTGGTGGTCTGAGCAGCTTTCCAGTGGTGCTTGCTAGCCCATGTTGCTGATGGGTCTGCTCTTCTCTTTCCCTTGTTGTGGAATATTGTCTCGCATTACAGTGTAAGTCTCTGAGTGTTAAATATCCCCCTTCCCTTTTTTTAAAAGAGGCAAGGTATGATCTGCTGTGATCCACATCTGTTTCAAGTTAGAAGGAGAAAAAAAATCCTCTCATCTTCCAAGGAATAATCTGTACTATGCATGTGTTATAATAAAGAGATTGCGAGACGCATTTGATGTGTGACGTGAGATGCAATTCCTTTTTGAAATAAGGAAAAAGTCCACTTCAACTCTGATGCCGCTTGCCAAACGAGTGGCACAACTCTTTGTTCGTTTTCCAGGTCTTGCTTGCTTTGCTTCTCAGACGTACACTATGTTAAGGGAGTGTTGTGCCTTAATTAATTGATGTCGTATTATTAATTCAAGACCAACACAATCTTCAGTGTTCTGTTACGTTGACAGGCGAGTGCTCCGAGACGTAGCTGGCAGAGAGGCCAAAACAGGAGGCCATGAAAGTTTAAAAAATGTGTCGAGATCGACTGTAGACATCTCGTTCCAGTGGAGGGCTGTTGCTCCCTCTCATCTTGCTCTTTCTGACTCTCTATTTAAATCTGTCAGTTTAACAAAGACCACTGAGAACGACAAGCTTAGCCAATTAGAGCACTTGAGACAGGCGAATGCCTCTCTCCTTTATAACGTGGGGCTACGGTTATGCTACAACTGGTGGAAATAATTGCTTATTAATACAATGGACCCCTACCAAGGACAGATTTGTAAGTATTTAAGAATATATGAGAATTTGTCTAATTTGCAGATAAGCATAACGCTCTAGCATAAGGGTTGAGAGTGCAAGTGTCAATCAGCAAGATGTCAAAGTCTGCTGTTCAACCTGCAGCGGTAATGATATGCACGGTATATATAGGCACTGCATATTTTCGTTCAGCATTTAACGCGATATCATTTTTTTTGTATAAATAAACACAGTGGTGGCAGAAAGGCAGAAAAAAAAAGAGTGACACATCCTCAGTAGGAGGAGGATGAGGAATGATGAGAAGCTCCTTCAGTAAAGCCCCAAATGCCTCATTATCCTAAGAGCTGCATCTCCTTATGAGTATACTCTTTATCTACTTACAATCTCGCCCTCTTTGTTCTGCAGTCCATGGCTCAGAACACCTTTTAATCTCCATGTGTGTGAAAGGAGGGGGCTAGAATGCATGCTTGCATGGCTGTGTTATGCCTTATTAGTGCGGTGTTGAACCTCTGGTTGGGAAATTAATAAGTAAATTGTGGAGATTAGCTCCATGTGTATACGCTATTTTGTTTTTCGGGGGAATTAGGTCTGATGGACTGAACTGTTGCGGATGATTAGTCCCTCATTATCTCAACCCTTTATCTCAACCTCGCTCGTGAAAACCGCCTATTTGTCTGCTAATATTGCCGAGCTACCTGGTAGTTTAATGACAGGGTGTTAGGGATTAATTAACTAAAGACTGTAATCTCTTTTACCAAACTGCTGTGATGTCTTGTTCTCAGAGAGGTGCGCTTGTTGTGTTGTTATTCTTTTTTAAATGTGTGAGCACTTATCTGTGCTCTTGAGTGCACGTCGATTTGCATATACCTACAGTGTTTGTTTCATGTATCACCACTTTGTTTCCCTGGCCATTTTGCAAGAGGTACTTAGCAGCCGAGCTAGTCTGATGAAGAAAAACAAAGTTAGCTTAACTCGATATTGAACCCAGTGTTGTGGTTGTGAACTCCCCTCCCCATCAGCGGTGGCCCTAGACCCATTTAGAATCCCAAAGGGGAGGCCAAGTTAACGCCTCCGCTCCCCCACGGTCAGCTAATGAGAAGGGGCATGCATCGCCACAGTCCTCCGTTCTCTCTCCCTCGCTCAGCCCTCTCAGAGTGGAATCGATCCTTGATGTCAAAGGCCTAACATTTTCTGGCCTACTCAGCCAGGAGTCCCCCCCCTCACCCGCCTCCCAACAAAGCCAAATTAGCAGACCCTCGACAAATCAGAGCCCGAGTAAAATAAAGGTTATCCTCAGGCTCTTATCTTTCTACTTGTACTTTTTTGGTGGGACCAGCTTCTCAAGGATTATAACTAACTCCGAAGAATACTTGATATCTAACCCGCGGTGTGCAGCAAGGAACCATTCTGTGCCATTTAGCGACCGAGTGCCATTGATACTATGGCACAGGATGCAGCTGACACAGCCTTTGTTATTTTCAAACTCCATTAATAATCTATGATCTCCTTGTGCTCCTCGCCCCTAGAATGGTTGCAGGCTGTTTACATAAATTGACAAGGACGCCAAAAGGCATGCTGCAATTTTTCAAAAAGTATCTTAGCCCCCAGAAGACACGATGAAAAATGGTATTTATTAATTGGATGGTATCCAGGCTCTGTTTACGTATTTCATATTCATTTATTATGTTTTCTTTGCCCATCTATGGAAAGGCATTTGACTGACACAAATACATTATTCTATTTGTGTGTTATGTCCCGTGGGGCTGTTAATTATTTGTTTTTCTTGAGTGAGGAAACTTAAAGGAAATACATCACAAGTCTAACACCCGAGGATGATGTCTGTTTTTTTGGCTCCCTTTATGCTTCCCTTTCCTTATGTCTCATGTTTGCTTGTGCTCAAAGGAAATCAAACCATGATACAGTTGAATACATTAATTAAACACAAAGTTGATAAACAAGGCTTATAACAGAAGAGAGCATTCAGTTTATCCTTTCAGGTCAATCTGCAGTCTAATCATCGGACGACAACGAGAGCTCCGAGTTTTGTCAACAGCCTTCATGCTCAAATTCATCATTTTGAAGACAAAATGTGAAGCAAATAAATGCAAAGATTAAACAATCTATTCTGCCATTTATTATTCTGAAGTAATGAATTCTCCGCAGGAAAATTGAGATCTGTATTTAGCTGTCAGGACCACTTTGGGTTGAGCGATGATTGACATTTTGCTGTGGCTGACGAGCAATGATTTGACTGGTCATATTTACTCCATTACTTGACAGAGTGCGGACTAGATTATCTCTACGTAGAATATGCAAATGTACTCTTTAGCTGGGGAGGAGAGAAGGACTGTCACTGGTGCCAGACAGCTATTTTCACCTTTACTGTGTCGTCCATTGATAACTCAGATTGTGTCTTTCCTAAGTTCAAAGACTGAACTTGTCACAATTCAGAGATTTACTCAACATGAAACTCCAAATACACATGAACAGAGACACGCTCAGATGTGTGTACTATATCTCCAGTGTGATTATTGTAACTAGTATTAGGTTCAGTCATTTCTGGGCTGCAAGAGCCTCTGTTAACACCGTGTTTGTTCTTTCATCCACCAAGGTTGGAGGAAAAAAACAAAAAAACGCGAGGAAAAGAATCTTCAATTTAGTGAGCACAACCTGAGTCATTATTAGAAATGACAGTTGAACCTGATGAAATTGTATTCCCAATTGGAAAACCAAATTGCTATCAGGCCGACATGATTTCCTTGTGCTAGGACCATGCTAATTCTGCGTCAAAACATCGGTAAATGTATTTAAAAGCCATAATAGCATATTACCATGGCGTCTCCCTTCGCCCTCCTACGTGGACCCTATTAATCTGGAACTTCGATTTGCATGTAAATGTGGTCAACTTTCATATCATCAAAAAACATGAGTCCTCCACCATCAGCAGGCCAGCAAACCATGTTTGTGCATGTGTGTGTGTGTGTGTGTGTGTGTGTGTGTGTGTGTATACTTGAAAACGGAGCCTGCAAGCTTGTGTGCAAATGTATTTATCTGTGCTGGTATATGCACACGCAATTACAGATTGATATAGGTGTGTTTGCATGCGAGAATGTACTCTATGTGAATGCATTTGTGCAGGTGCGTGTGTGTGTGTGCGTGTGTGTGTGTGTGTGCGTGTTTATCAGCTAGGGGAGAGTTTGTGGTTGAAATAATGCATTGATATTTGATGTGCAATTATTGGCATATATTAGGGATTTCAGAGAGGTCAAACTAGTAAGGCAGAAAGGGGGGATGAGATATGAGAAGATAAAAAGGAAAAAAAACATGTTAATATTGCAATTGTGTGTGTGTGTGTGTCCGTTGATGTTAGCAAAGCAGTAGGTGCTGGAGATTCCAGATGACGCTGCTTGAGAGTGAGACTATATGCGACTTTATGAAACATAATTTATATATCATATAAGCATAATCTTGGAGTTAGGCAGAGTTGAGGGTTAAGGCAGCATCCTTTTAAGTCACCTGTTGCTCGACGGAGGAGCTGAGTCATTCAGATGCTAACAGCTAGCTCTCTGGCAGCTAGCATCACATCACCATCTGTTTCACTGACCACCATTCAAGCTAGTAAGGATGGATCTTTTTGTTTTTATCATAGCGTTACATTTAAATATGCGCAGGAACGTTGCGTCCACTCTTTAGTCACAACACTGAATTGCATTTAATTTTGAGATGCTATGTTCCAGCAAGAGGTGCATGCTAAAAGGGAAGTGTGGCACCCTGGCCTTGTGTAAAACTGATGTCAGTGCTTCAGTTGGCACCATGGGGATCCTTTTAAATCGTCCGCCCCTAGATCTTACCTGCTCTGCCACATTGCATCCGACACATAACACTATTCTTTATGTGGTAGCATACACCTTTCACCTGCCCTGGTTCGCAGATTACCAACTGTGAAGTCTCTATCCAGAGGGAATCAATCACAGAGCGACACAGCCAGCCAAAGCACTGTCTGTCTTTGAGAGGATGTAAGGACGGGTAGATGGATGGGGATGAGCGGAATGTGGGAGAGGAAAAATGGAATTAGGAGGCACGGGTGGGGCGGAAGAGAGGATCAAGAGATGGTGAAAGGTATGACAAGAGAGGATGAGAGGAAGGAGTAAACGTGAGAGGGGTCGGAGGAGGGGAGACAGAGGGAGAGATGGGAGAGTACTGCTGGGAGCTTTAATTGGTCCCTCTCTCCACAGATTCATCACTATTTCATATGCTGTTTAACCTTTGTGAGGCTAACTCACATCAGGCTTCTACAGCTGTTTGATACAGCCAAGTAGAGAATATTTAATTTAATACTTCTCTTATTTTATTGCACGACAAACAAGACAATTTAACTAAATATATGCAGATAATTCTCTCTTTGAAGGTGTATTTGTTTTGCATGTGTGGCAAAACAATCACATAAGTAATAAATAAAGCTGAATGTTGTTTTGTTTTTTGATAGGTAGATAAAGAACATTACCCAGGAGGCTGATATGAGCATCGATAGCCATCGTGGCTAAACAACCAATGGAAACATTACATTTAATGAAATTGTGATGAACACAAAGTACAGTGTTAAATACAAAAACAATTAAAATAATTGAACCGGAGCGTATTGATTCAGAATAAATATGATTCAGGAAGGTTTGTACTATGTGGAAATATGTTATCTCTGGACAGTCATCCCAGAGACAGTTATTTTGTCCTCTGCTCAAATGACTTGTGGGTAAACCGTAGCATTACAGCTTCACATTGCTAACAGAGAGCATATGACTAGCCATTGCCTGCGTCTGTAGCCTCATGTAAGTGAATGTTTTACGTCGAGCAGATATCTTTCTGAACATAACCGTAAAAAAAAAAATGAAAATACATCGTAAGTGATTTCTGAGAAGGACTGCCATAACCACTTGTTAACGAAGATGTTACCAAAATAAAGCAAACACACAAGTGAGAACTGCAAGCACTTCCTCACCATATGGAGTATAAAAAGATGCTATGAATGCAATGTAAATCTCACTTTAGATATAAGCATTCCTGCAGTGTCGTCTATGAACATTGATTGCGTTCAGGGTGTCACCGTCGGGTTCTTGTTAAATCCCGATATGCACAGAGGACGGGAGCGTGAGGAGAGAGAAGAAACGGGAGGAGAGACAGAGCACTCACTAAGGAGGCAAACCTACTTTCCATCGTTATCCTGTAAAATATCATTTGATTGGCTGCTCGGTGGCAGGGGCCCCCGGTGGCTGGAGCTCTGTCGTCGAGGCTAAGGAGGGAAACACACGGCTTTTCACTTTTTCTGTCAAAACTAGCTTTGCCCAAATGGTATCATTTTAAATGCCATGACAGTGGAAGGTGGAAGGGAGTGTGATGGGCCTAAGGGTATACATAGACCCCATATGCTTGTGACACTGATACAAGTGTAATTCTAGACTATTAGAGTGACACGGGCGATCCTCCCAACCCCGAGCCCCACACACACACACACACACACACACACACACACACACACTCACACACACACACTCACAAACGCAGAGCAAGAAGCAGCTGAAGGGGTGGGGGTTGTGGAACAGGCTGTCATGCCATGAAAATTTAAGAAATTCTTTAACCTGGCCTTGCCTGATCCCCCCTCCTCCTTTGAATATTTTATAATGCCAAAATGATTTATTAACTTGAGACAGGTAAAGCTCAGTAGGGCCAGGTAGAGCCACAGGGACAACAGCGGGGTAAGACCCACGGGGCGCCGCATCGATCAAACGAGAGAAGAAGGATCTCTACCTGTTTTACAGTAGCTATTTTCACAATATTTATTTTGTAGTTTTTTTTTTTGGGAGGGGGGGGTTCCCGATGAAAGTAAATAGGTGTTTCTGTTTAAATGTAATTGCCCCTCATTAGAAAAGGAAATACACATTGTAACACTAATTAGAATGAAGTGAAGTGAGGGAAGTGTTAAACAAATCTTTAACTCTTGAGAATATACATTTCTCACATAATCCATGTTTTAGGCTTGGTTACTGTATCTGTGTTTTTAGATTCATGGCATAGCTGGAAATGTCAGCTCGCTTGATTTAAACCTACGTCCATAATGTTATAATGCGACTTGAGTATCACGATAAAGTTATCTTCCACAAGGATTTTTTTTTTTTTAAACACTGACGGGGGATATTTATTGACACACAACACAGGGAATTATGTACACAACCCTCAACACTCACAGCATGTTAGCTTAATTTGTATCGGGCTCTTTATGGTTTGCCATTTTGAGTAATAGCCAATGTTTATGATACAATGAATCAAAATCAGTCTGGGGATATTTACCTATAATTCCATCTCTTTTATGGCTCATGATTGCCAGAGACTTCGTTTGGCCAACAATGTCACAAAGGTCACTGAGCGAGGGCGAGCAGACACTCGACACCCCGAAGAAGCGACGTCACTGGGAGGAACGGGAATGGAGAGGTCGAGAATATGATGTACAAAGTAAAGATACAAAGGGGACAGGAAGAGAAGGGAACAGAATTAAACAAAGGAAATGACACCACCAAAGAGAGATAGAGAGCCATTTACAGATAAATGAGACAGAAAGTAAGAACCATCGAATTGGAGAGAGAGTGAAGGAGCAGTGAAGCAGATAGGGCCCATGGGAGCCGGGGAGAGAACAAAAGCGGCCCTTCTGCTAATTGACTGCAAAATTAGCCCCATCTCCCCCAGTGGGACTGTGGCGAGGCAGTGGCAGATGGAGGCAGACTGGACACCAGAGCAGAAGAAGGGAAAAAAGGCCTGCGATAACCTGCCGTGAAGCTGCCCACAATCGCGGGTCGCAACACCGCAACACGCTCCTTGTTTAACAGCACATGGCCGAGCACTGGGAAGGGACTGGGAGGACTGGGAGGGATTCAAACAGGTCAGAGGAGGAGGTTGGGACTTCTGGAGCAGGGAGGGAAAGAGAGGAGAGAGAGGATGGGGATGGGGAGTATTCAGGGAAGCTATCATTATTTCATGAACCCATGAGTGACCTCACACTCCAGTAAAACGTGACTTTTTTAACACAGAAAATGAAAACAATGGTTGATATGTGTAAGGGAAATGCGTACAAAGGGGAATACTTATAAGGGTCCATTACAAACAAATGCAATGAAGGCACTGTGGGAGAGAAACTAGCTGGATTATAACTAGAATCCAAACATTAGACGTTTTAATTGATTTGTAAATTAACATTTATTCTAAGTTAATACATTGATTACCATTTAAAAACTTTTAGGTTTGTTCAAGCTTCTCAAATGTAATTATTATTATAAATGTTTGTTTTGTATGTTATGATGAAAAACATAATATATGTTGGTCAGTTTTACTTTTGGACTCTTGGACCAAACAATAAACAACTCATTTGAAAAAAATAATCGTCAGATTTGACGATAAAGAAAATAATTGCAAACTCAGTTGAAATTGCAGTAGTGTGTCAGTTTAGTATTAGTTTACTTTTCTTTTGTCTCAAATTGGGCTTTGTCACAAGCTGCAGTATACAGGTACTAAGTTGTAAGACGTAATGTCTACATTAATATTATGTAAATGTGTGGAAAAAAACTAGGGTGATTAAAACACTTTCCAGAGTTACAATACCCAAAACAAAGAAATACAATAACCTCCATAATACGCGTTCTATAATTAAAGATGTACACTTTAAATCACATGATATTTCAGGCAGCAGCATTATGATTTTGACAAAACTGGAGATGATGCATTTTGCCAGTATGCTGTATGGAGTTTCTCCAGAAACCTTTTTAATAGCACATTATGACAGATGTGGACTCCATTAGGAGTTTTTTACGTACATCTATGACCCACAATTTACTTTATACACAAATAGAATAATTTGGTCTAACTGAGCAAAAGTAATTGCCATGGCAGATGAATGTATTTCTGCAAATGTCCAAACAAGCCGGCATCATACAGCAGCAAAGCCTTCATGTAACTCACTCTGTATACATTTGTGAAAAGTACTACATAAATACATACATTAATACTTGCATTTTCTTTGATCTTGTTCTGTGATTTACAAACATTTAAAAACGTCCATGATGGGAAAATAAACTATTTACATTGTCGCAAATTATTTATAAATTCACCGTTTCTCATTTCAAGTTTAAGAACTTAAATAAGTTATTGAAATCGGAATCAATAACTCCCCAGATGCCAGGTTCCAAAAACCTGATAAAAGGATGGCTGACAGCAGTCCACTCACACGCACACACACACACACACACACACACACACACACTCACACACACACTCTCACACCATACCACCCTGCATAACCAAGTAGCCACTGTTACTATGAAGTTGAATTACATTGCTCAAAGCGCTTTTTTAAAGTGCCAAAAGCAGCCAGACCTCTTTCTAGGGATTACTCTGAGGAATGTATTTACAGTTTCTTTCTCTCATATAAAGGCTGTATGGAAATCAGAGGACTACAGACACCACTCATGGGCTGTTTTGAAATTCAAAGAAGGTGGGGAGTAAAACTATATTGTCCTTTTGAGGATGCAGGAGGATGCTTTCCATTCTGCGCTGCACCATGACTGTCATAGTAATCTGATATGACAAATTCACATACAGTGGATTAGCTGCTGGTGGTGAAAGCCAGAGCGGTTAATATTTGTTGATGTTGCTTTTATCCAGCAGGTCTGGTGTCCCTGGGCTGTGGTTACCCTGACGATGAGGAAAGGAAAGGAGCCAAAAGGAAAGGATAAAAGGGAAAAGGAGAGGAACCAAAAAGTGAGGGACTTTTTTTTTTTTCAGGCCACCAAGAAGAGTGAAGAAAAAAAAGAAAAAAAAATCTCAGAATCTTTGATGTTCCCCGACTCTTGATGTCGGGGGCTATGAAAAATGCTTAGCTCAATTTAAGCCTCTCGCAAAAAAGGGCTAACAACTGTAATTAAATCATTAAATTCTTGTCTACGCTTCACAGAGCATAGAGAAAATTAACTTCCCACCAACCTCATTTTCTACTTGAACATGAAATAATGATTTTTTTTTTTCTCAAGCTCATATAATTACAAAGCTAACATCTGATAGAGTCAGCATCCAGGGGGGATTATCACATGCATGAGTATTAGACCTCATTACCAGCTTGACTGCAAATTATTACATCTTGTAATTGGATGGGTGAGATTTATACACAGATTGGCCGGGTTTCTGTAAGATTGTAATTACAAGCTTCATTGGTTTGCTACTTATCGGAACTTCACAGAGAAAACAACTGGTAAAATGAAATGAGCAATTTCATTAACCTATCGCCTTATCAGGGGAAAAACCTGTGTAACATTCATGTATGCATTAACATAAATAGGATCATTCATTCTGCCGCCAGATAGCCTGGGCGTGAGTGTTATTTTCTTTCTGTTTTTTTTTTTTGTTTCTTTTCCAGGGAGGGTGGGGAGAAAGAGGGTGGAGGCGGGTTTGATTGCAGTCGGGGTGGGAGGGGAGGAGGTGGGTGGCAATATTCATTCATTTTCACAGAGTTATTTAACCTTCATAATCCTGTGTTGATGGGAAACGGGAGGGAAAAGGGACACAGAGGGAGAGAGAGAGAGGCGGAAGGGGACGAGGGAAGTGAGGGGAGGCGCTGCAAAGGGTGAAGGCAAAAAGGAAAAAAATAATAATAAATTAGTTGTCTAACGTTACAAGGGATGAACTCAATATATCTATTACTTAAAGGACTAACTGACTGTGAAAGTGCTCATTTCACGAGAGACGAGGCAGCGAGCTGGCGGGTACTCATGGGGCTCTGAGGTGGCTGCTCTCTCTCTCTCTCTCTCTCTCTCTCCTCTCTCTCTCTCTGCCCCCCCCCCCCTCCCTCTCTTTCTCTCAGCTTTGATGTTTCCCCTTTCACTGTTAACAAACTCTGGCTGTGTTCCCCTCTTGCTCAAACACAACGGCAGGTGCAGATTGGATGCCCACATAAATAACCTCCTCACACAATGACACCGGGGGATCGATCCAGATTTTGATGGGTGCTGCTGCTCATACAAAAGGATTGTGTGTCTGACTCTGTGTGTGTGTGTGTGTGTGTGTGTGTGTGTGTGTCCGTGTTCAGACGGGGGTGAGCGGAAAACAAATGGGGACGAGCAGGACGGGACAGAAGGAAAGAAGGTGGAAAAAGGGGGGTAACAGGAGTGATAGAGGAGGAGGAGGAGGAGGAGGGGGGTATAAAACGGTTCAATTACAAGCCGAACACTATTTCTCTCTTCTTAACAAGAGATTTCATGGTGTGGGCAGTGTTTGGCAGAAACAGCTGAGTGCCACTAATGCTAAAGCATTACACTGCGCCAGATCAGCTGGGCCCTTTTGAGATGGGAGACAGTTGTTATTGAACTTCATTGTCCCAGATTGGTTTCTTTTTCAGCTGGGATCAATGATGCTTCAAAATGGGTCGTGATGTAAAAAGCCGTGTTGCAACCTGCCACCCGGGTCCCAGTAACACCATCACTGCACTGGAGATAGGAGAGAGCACCGTGTTCCTGTAGGGGTTATTGGATTTGCCCTTGTGGAGGTAAACCTTTCCACAGTGGATGCAGTCTACGGACATTTTTTTTTTTTCTTCTTCTGTTTCTAAGATCATCCAATTTTGCAAACATGATATCTCACAAAATAAAAATAAATATGAATAATACAATGTAACATTTGGGTTCGGGCTGATGAATATATCAATATTATGTTGCTATATAATATATTGTAGTATGGCATAAGTGCTGACCTTTCCTGGTTTATAAGAGTATGTATATATAAACGTGACATGTCATTTTCCTGAACTTACCAGACTGTTCTAGCTGTTCTATTATGTGTCTTTACCCACTGAGTCATTATATTCACAATACTGACGATTATTTATAAAAAAAACTCATTGTATTCATATTTTATAAAATAAATATATAAGAGGCAGTGTTGGCAATATCGTGGCCTATCGTGATATTAGATTTTCTCTAGATTGCCCCAGCCCTAATTTGACTGCCCAACACACTTCACATCAGATACCATGTTTCATACATGCTACATACATGACACAAATACAAAAACAAATAGTCTACATTTTGAGTTTTGATGCATTTTCCCAACTGAATATGAAATAGCTGAGTTGGGTTAGGTTGATATGGTACGTAGAAGATAAACTATGCTATACAAATAATGAGTCACATCTTTAAGTGAGTTTCATTCATATACATTTTGGCTCATATACTGTATATATATATATATACAGTTATATATAGATTGTATATGATATTATGTCATTATCATGCTAACGAACTAGTTTGTGACTGAACACTCTCGACAATGAGATTAAACAGTGCAATCACAGCATTACATCTCATTTTAGAAGAGAATTATGGATTAGAGTTTTAAAAGACATAAAGATGCGCGAAAACCCAACTATTGGTTTGGAGGTGCCTGGAATGTTGTCTGAATGCAGAAAAGTTCTACAAAAAAAAGGTGCGTGCATGCAAAGTGTAACATCAGTGGTTGCTGCTCGATCTCCATGTACAATCATATACTGTAAGCATGACATGAACCGTGACACTCGCCGTGTTCTGGCCGTGTTTCGAGTGACCTTTATTGACATCGTCAACAAGAGCAGGTGCAACGCAACAAACTAATCAACACCGGGAGACAGAAAGACACGCTGCTCGCCATGTCACTTTTATGGGGCTCAAACGGAAGCTGAACACACAAAATACATCCGTTTGGTACACATCTACTTTTGGACATCTGAGCAATGCGGCCGCGTGATAATATGTCATTCGGCTAATAGATGCTTTGCTCGGAGAGAGACATCAAAATGATTGACACAATGGCGACGAATAAAAGGCCAGACCGATACAAAGTGTAGACATTGAATTGTTCGATCAATACGGTCCCTGTGTTTCCATCTCGGGGAAACAACAGTACCCGAGCCAAAGCAATGTCTCGAGCATCGCCACACGACATATCTGAGGTTGTATACTCTCGGGCAACCTGATTCGCTCATATCGAGGCTTGTCATGGTTGTCTAAACAGAGAAAAAAGAAGATGCCATGATGTTTGTCCCTGTTCAGCTGCAACGGGGTGATCTAATCTCTGCCACAAAGAGCTAATCTAATACATCAATAGCCTGCAAACCCTTTTGGAACACAGCTTTTTTTTTTTTGGGGGGGGGGGGGGTTGTGCTTGCCCTCTAACAAACCCCCCTCCCCTTCCCAGATCATTGTGTCTACAACTCATTACTGCATAAGTGAATTTGACAGACTGCTGTTTTCATCTGTGACCCCGTAGCACCAAAGGCTAGAGGGCGGGGGCCAATGGTTATCCTACTCAGGAACCATGATGACATCAATAAGTTCAATCTAAACAGCAGTTTTCTGGTCCTGCAGCTGTCAAGAACCATCTCCCGTGACTCAAATAGATCGGGACCGAAGTTAGTTGTCCGCTGGAATAACAGCCAAATGTTCACATGTTGTGTATTTTTTTCTTCTTCATAAAATCACTCCAAGGAAAAAGCATCTCATCCAAAACCTTCCGACTTTATCAGAATCAGAACCATTTATTGCCATGTATGTTTTCACATAGGAGGAATTTGTCATGGCGGGTTTTAAACAATAAACAGAGTGCAAGAAATGCGAGCATTTTAAATTTACAATTAAATCTCCAATAGAATATACAATTCAAATAAAGTGCACAAACAAACAGATAACAGTACTTTAAGGTGAAATGTAAGTGTAATGGTAAAGTGGCAAGTGTATAAATATGAGGTATGAAGGGATATGCAGGGGAGTGACCGGTAGGAAATTGGCTAATATCTCTCAAATATGTTTTTTTTTTTTAGGATTGAGTGTTTTATAACCAATTAAACACTCCAGGAAGTTCAACCCCAAAGCAAGTGAAAGCGAGTCTGATCAGTGATCAAGGTGATAGCCACGTTGTTGGGAGTGAGAGGCCGAGGCTGTCCAGTAGAAGCAGCAGGTTTCCACTACTACTACTACACAAAGACACACCAAAGCACCAAGCAGCACAACATGATAACACACTGAAAGAAGCCGCCTCATTAAAATTCCATTTGTCATGCTTTCTGTTGATCATTTTATCTTTAAATCTATCCTTTACGCCGATATCAAAAGGTTGATATTTCAAAGAATACTTCAGTGTACAAAAATCTTCTTCCCCAAGAGGCATTTCCTTAAAATTCAATTAACTCTGTTGAATAAATAAACGTGGGAATTGTATAATCCTGAGAGCAGATTTGCCACGCTCCACTGTTTCTGAGGCGGCAAATAAACACATTTGCAATGAGAGGCTAAACTCGTATAAATATTTCTAAGTGTTTCAAACCAATGTTTGAGTCTCCCTCGTGCAGATTTACCTACAATTAAACGTGGGACAAAAAGCAGACTTTCATAACGCTGTTCTCTTTTGTCCAAAGTCCTTTTGTACCTCTCGCACGTTTACTGTGCTTTGCATACATCTGCAGCTGAATGGTGGAGATGTACAGTAAGGACCAGCAGGCTGTGGCTCGCAGCCCTTTTTGGCTCTTAGAATCCAGTCCATTATTCATGAGAAGTTAAGTCGAAGTAATGGAATTAGTTTGCGAATTGCCAAAATGGTTTAATATCCGCATGCGGTCTCAAATGAAATGTGCAGTATTTGTGAATCTTACATGCAACAGGTTTTTATAAAAGTCAAAAAAAAAAAGTGTCTGTATTTAATGAAGGTAAATTAAAATGACAATGCTATACTTTTGAATAAGCGGACCGGGGGAGTCTTCTCTTCCCTTGAAGTCGCCCTTGAGGTCACGCACTGCGGTGGCAAATAGCTGTGCTTACAATTATAGATGTCCCATTAAAAAAAAAAAACTACATTTCATGAGAAAATACTTTCATGAGTCCTAATGTTAATCCTCTTCGGTCAATGCTGCAATGAAACACTCAGCTGAAGGCAGTTAAAACCTTTTAAAAGGCCAGTAAATGTGGCATCCCCTCTCTCTCTCCTCCCTCCTTGGCTAGTTACAGCTATTCATTAGCTCCAGCCCCTATGGCAATGAGAGTCTTTAACCTCCATTAGATCTAATGTTGATATGTTTCCCCAGCAAAGAGCCAAAACAATTAACACCCCTTCTCACGTTTCTCTCCCCTCGGCCCCTAACCACATCAAAATCGGGGTCCACCCGTTCATTAGCCACCTCCGAGAACGCCCTCGGGGAGGGGAAAAAAAAAAAAGTCAGATGGTCGGCTGTTGTCTTTAGTACGGCTTGCAGGAAGGAGCCAGAATGAGTTTAAAAGAAACTTAACTCGACATTAATGAAATAACGTCTTAAAACTTTGCAGCGAGTTGTACTTATTTGTACGGGCTCCTTAATCACGGTCGTACTCAATCATGATGAGGCAACAGCCTCAGCACTGAGTCGTCGCTCCTGCTTTTAGAGATGCATTATACATTCAGCTACTGTGGTGGCTGTAGTGTTCTCGCTGCAGTCGTCCATCATTATTGAATTACAGTGCAGGGCCTTAACTGAACCGACGTGGACCTTTTTCAACTCTTCCTCTGTTCATCCACCTCTGATTCGCAACAGCAAATATAATGTAATGCATCCCATGTAATGCTGTTGTATCAACATAATGAAGGCATTTTTAATAAATGTATCTGCCAAGTGATTAAATGTTGCATTTTTTTTTCTTCACAATCTCTTCTCATAAACAGGGTTATCTTTTGGCACTGGGCTAATGTTGGGGAGCGATTGAGGTCTTGGTTTGATAATTAAAGAGACAACAGTTGAAGCATAAGACAGCTAAATGTTCATTTATGAACATTTAACTGAAAGCAACATCTTTGCCAAACTAATACGCGTGGAAGATAATATGCAAACCCCCATCTGATGCCAAAGTTTCCTTTAAAAATGTAATTGCAAAAACAAGTTAAAGGTATATCAAAGTAATTGATATAAAACAGGGTTTCTCATTTGTACGGTATAGATTGAAACAAGGGATTAAAAACAACAACACAATATTCAGAAAGACACGTGACTTTAGTAGAAGGCACTTTTAACATTACGCAATGCACAGCAGTTGTCTCAAAGCCCAGCTTGAATTCACTGAGTTCATTTTTGGCAAAACAAAATCCAAAAACATATACAGAAATTACAATAAATGGGTAAAATTGCTGAATTTCAGTTATGTTGCTGGCATAAAGAACACAGAGACAAACATCCTCTGTGGGCCCGGGCACACTGATATTATAAATACTATAATTGAAGGTCAGAGCATATATTGCCATGTACCTGTTGCAGGACTAAAAAAGTATTAGAGAAACCGTACCGCACGTCCAACTGCTGCAAATCCCCGTTTACTGTTGGCAACAGTTTTGAGCTCAGAAGCTCTTTGTCACTTCAGAGCACCACCCCTCCAAGTGTTTAGCTGTCAAGTGCACAACGTCTTGACCTTCTAAGACCCAGAATAGACCTCTTTTATTATCCAGGAAATTCCTAGTTTCCCTTACCTATAGGTGTGGTGCAGTTGTCCGTGTATCGAATGTCTCACGGTAACACCAGTGGTGCTCTGACTCTAACCCGCAGCTAAACCGTGGAGTTGCTCTGACGCAGTTCAGGGAGTAACGTTTGGACCCGTGTGTGTGTGTGTGTGTGTGTGTGTGTGTGTGTGTACACGCTTGTGCGCGATGTTAAAAGGAAGAGAGGTCTAACAATTGCGATGGTCCATTGATATCATTGATATCCATCTAATCTCCCCTCTTCGGGGGGAAAAGGGAGTTTTGGTTTCAACACTTAATTTAATAATCTGCAAGAAAAAGCACAAATGGGACATTCTGCGGATTCTTAACCTTTCCTCAACTTTGGCACTCCCAGAGGCAGGAAAGGAGTATCTTTCACCACAGTTAATTAGTTCACAGAGACACCCTTGACCTCTGCGGTGGTAGCCAACTGTCAACATAACTGCTGTTATTGTAAAACAGGTTCACTCTCTTTGACTTCTATTGGATAATTCAGCTCTATGTGTTGGCCTAGTTTCTAAAAACATGAGGTTCAAGCATATTAGGCTAAATTATGAGACAACAATGCTGTGGTTTAAAAAAAAAAAAAAAACATGAATGTTATGAACACTCTTGTCAAAGTATAACAGGCTTTTTGGTAAATTACTTTTTGTGGAGAAATTTTGATAAAAAGTTTTTAAAAAATGTACCTTTTAGAAAAAGAGATGCAATAATACAAAAGGTGTGGCTTGTGCTAGAAAACAGGACATGTGTGTTTGTTTACATAATCAAGATGCATGTTCTTGAGACAAAATAAACTTGACCAAAACTTTCACAAAAATTCTAAATGTTCACTTTTTTTCCCCCCCGCCTTTATTTAATGGGCGCTCACTTGTTTCCCCTGAATGAAATACCGGAAGTGTTTGTGTTTTCATGTATTGAATGGAATGCATATTTTATTATAGCTGAGTATAGTTTATTATATGAGCAAGGTGTCCATACCCCAATACTATTTCTGTTCCTTAGCGTTTATTTTTTTAAACTATATATGAGAGAGAGAGAGAGGAGAGAGAGAGAGAGAGAGAGGAGAGGAGAGGAGAGGAGAGAGAGAGAGAGAGAGAGAGAGAGAGAGAGAGTATCCTTTGATTTATTCCTTGTAGATGTGTGTGACAGTTTGGATGTAGCTCAGTTTTACGAGCCATTTTAAATGTGACACACATCAGTAACATTAACACAATATTAGCACATGGTTCCTTTGTGTGTGTTTTTGCAGAGGTATTAAGAATATAAAAAAAAAAAAAAACTTAAGATGAAATACGTGATGGGGAATAAAAAAAAAAAACGTGAAACACGGGCTGTTAAATAAAGAAGAAGGTATATGCACCACCTGAGTGACTTATGAGAATGTGGCCACGAAGGCATAGCAGCTTATGAAGAGCCTCCTGCAGATGAACATGATAACTCATAATATGAGCAGCCTGAGGAACCTCTTTCTTTCGCTCTCTTTATTTTTCAAGGGGAGTGAGTATGCAAAAAAAAAATCGTTAGTTGTGTTGGTGTGCGTGTGTGTGTGTGTGTGTGTGTGTGTGTGTGTGTGTGTGTGTGTTGTGTGTGTGTGTGTGCGCGCGCGCGCGTCATAAACCGACGGAAAGCCCGTCAGTTTCGAGGAAATACATTGGAAGTGAACGTGTTATGGGATGTACGGCGGGAAGAAAGTCCCCTCCTCTCTCTCTCTCTCTCTCTCTCTCTCTCTCTCTCTCTCTCTCTCTCTCTCTCTCCCCCCCTCTGTGTGTGTGTGTGTGTGTGTGTGTGTAGCCGAGTAGCTCGTGGTAGTAATGAGAGTTTAACAAGACCCAATAAATCAGTTAACGGGGATGCTTTATTGCCCTTAGCACGTGGCATTGTTTACCAGGAGTCACATTTCTATATTTTTTTTTGTCAAACATTTACTTCTGAGAGACAGAAAAAAAAGAAAGAAAAAAAAAAAAAAAACGTTAATCCCAGTGTGTGGGTGGAAATGAGATAATTTAATTATTAGTATCATTATGAATTACCAATATAATAATCAAGTCCATTCCGGTTTAGTTGTTTGTATCTTCTATTTAATGTCTTTATTTAGAGACATGTCCAGCCTCATCCTCATCACCTCCGTGACAGATTACCATCAGTGCCCCTCAGATATTTTGAGCAGATCCTCGGCCGCTCGGCAGTATCCACTCGGAGCCATCTGGTGCAGATCAGAATCTCCTGACTTCTTGGGCTTCAGTCGTTAAGGCATTAAATCTAGATCTACAGAACCCCCCCCCCCCCGTTGACTCGGGAGGTGGTGATACGAGAATCAAACCACAATCAGAGTGGAAGTGTTCAAAACATGAGCGGCCCCCCCTCGCGTGAGCCACGGGACGGTGTCAGAGGAGAGAGGAGGTTAGAGTCCGAGCTTTTCTCTTTTCGGTGTTTTCCTTTTTTTTGTGTGTGTTTGGGTCTGAGCTAGAAAATGGATAAGCGGCTCAAGAGGCGGTGGCAAAAAGCTACAGCATCACATTTTATTCTTTGGAAATATATGTTTCGATAGAGCCTAATTTATCAAATAAATTGCACAATTTTGAATTTGTGATTTTCTTTTTTTTTTTTTAGGAATACAGAAGTCCCAGTGAACAGGTTTTCTGAGCTGTCCTGACTGTTTCCTAATACTTTTTTTTTTGTAGGTGCATGTGTTAAAAATGAAGGCAAAGTTAAATTGGGGACTCAAACGTATAATATCCTGCGGGCGCGCGCATACTCCACAGCCCGTGTGCCCTTTCTGTTCCACTCACAACAAGGGAACGTGAAGTGGCGATGTTGTTACAAAGGACAACAACAATCTGGTTTAAGTCCACACACACACACACACACACACACACACACACACCACACACACACACACACACACACATACACACACGCGCGCGCGCGATGGCAAGAGGTTGAGGAAAACAGAGAGAGAGAGAAAGAGAGAGTTGGGCTGATTAAACCTTTATGAAGAAAATCAAAGGAAAGCAAAACAGAAGTCAATAAAAACATACATAATTAATAAATCATATGGTTTTCTTTAACTGCTTTGGCTTTTTTTTTTTTTTTTTTCAGGAAAAAGCGGGCTGGAAACGTAAACGTCAAACTCACATCGCAAACTGAAATATAATACTTAGATAATACTTAATTTATTCATGTTTTTTATTTTTTATTTAGTCATTTGACTAAAGCATTTATATTAGACTGCCATATTCTAACAAAGACAATTAAACTATTACGTCGATTTAATAATGCCGTGTATTAAAAAAAAAAAAAAAAAAAAAAAGAAAGATTAGACAATGAACACTCCAAAGAATAAACCCAAGTTGGAGGAAGCCACTTTAAATGAGACATTACGCATTAAATAAACGCACCACGCAGCAGCCCGTGGTACTAATTCCTCTGCAGAGAGGCTTCTTCCCTCGTTAATTACGGTTTAAATCTATTCCAAAGTAACTTTGTTTCTTCTGACGCGTTCACTTCCCCCTGTGTCGGACAGCTGTAACGGCGTGTAGACAGGTTGTCATACAACAATCAAAGCCTTCGGTGAATGGACTCTAATGCTTGAACATTTAACATACAATAAGTCCAAACACGGGGGAGAGGGAGAGAGAGGGAGAGAGAGAGGGAGAGAGAGAGAGAGAGAGGGAGGGGAGAGAAGAGAGAGAGAGAGAGAGAGAGAGGGAGAGAGAGGGAGAGAGAGGGAGAGAGAGAGGGAGAGGAGAGAGAGAGAGGAGGAGGGGGAGAGAGAGAGAGAGAGAGAGAGAGAGAGAGGGAGAGAGAGAGAGAGAGAGAGAGGCCCCAGCCAATGTGCTCTCTCTATATTTCACATTATCCACATTGCTCCAAACGAGGAGGAGCTTGCCGGCTCAAGTAGGGGATGCCAATCAAAGCATCAACTTCAAATTGTATCTGAGAGATCAGCCCGGAGACCTCAGGGCAGGCGCGTCAGTCGGAGCGCAATTGTTGATCAGATCACATCCAGCGGACTTTGCGCGAGAAAAAGAGAGCAAGCCGAGATTTAAGAGCGGCTTGTTGTGACTGCGCCGCGCTGTGTCTGTAGTAGAGCTGTGACTTCGGCTAAAAAAAGCACTTTGTCCCTTCCACTCCTCCGGGTTTCTGTTTTTTTTTTTTTTCTTCCTTCTTCTTCTTATTCTCTCGCACACTTTTTTCTTTCTTTCTTTTTTTTTGACGCACGGTTCCCTGTCGGACGGTACACGCGGCCCCCCCCGTGTGTGCGACAAATTCGGCTGGCGGAGATGTCTTTCCCGCAGCTCGGCTACCCGCAGTACCTCAGTGCCTCCCAGGCGGTGTACGGCAGCGAGAGACCGGGAGTGCTGACGCCTTCGTCCCGGGGAGGGAGCACAGAAATCGGGGGAAGCCCGTCCGCCGCCGCCGCGGCCGGTCTCGTCGGTGTTGGGCATGTACGCCAACCCGTACGCGCACAACTACAGCGCGTTCCTCCCGTACACCAGCGCGGACCTGGCGCTGTTCTCTCAGATGGTAAGAATTCATCTTGTTTGGCTGTTTTATGTTTTTATTATTTGTTTCTGGTTTGGGCAGTTGCACAGGCGAGTGTGTGTGTGTGTGTGTGTGTGTGTGTGTGTGTGTGTGTGTGTGTGTGTGTGTGTGTGTGTGTGTGTGTGTGTGTGTGTGGTGGTGTGCGTGTGTTTGAAGTTCTCACCGCTCTGGGACAGAAATGCGTTTTTGAATGTCCTGGCTTTTTTTTTTTTAAATACATCGATTTCTTATTATTAGTCAATATTTGCTCTGTTTTTGACAGCTCGGTGCCGTTTATTTGGCCGAGTTACAAATGCGCAAAGTTTGAGCTGTGGCTAGAAACAAACTACAACAAAAAGAAACAACTGATTCCAAATTATTTATTTGCCCTTAAAGGCAAATATGTAACAAAAAAGATGCAATTTACACCAACCACGGTGGATGGAATGTTAAGTTTAATTACTTTTCATGGAAGAATACATAATAATAAAAAGCGCAGTACAGATCTGTGTTTAAGCATCTAAGTAAGTAAATAAAAAGTTTCTACTCGAAGAATAATTGTGATCAGATGATTATAAATAAACTCCACATCTCGGCTTTTATTTTGTTAAAGTGTGTCCTGGTTTCATGCCACATGCATTTTCAATATATTTATGAAGAAATGTGAGCCACCATTGGCCTAAAGCAGCCCACACACCTGGAGATAATAACTAACTTGGTGTGTTTGACAAATGGGTGCATCAGGGCCACAGACTGAAGCTTCAAAACAAAAGATATTTCCCCAACTAACAAACACAACATGATCGAAATGTTTGAGAGTTGTGCCCAAAGCAAATATAACCCAGCTAGAGTTCAGCTGAGGGAACTTCACCGAGGCCTTAAAAGTGCTCTGACACACACTTTGAGTGTGTGTGTGTTGTGTGTGTGTGTGTGCGTGTGGAGAGCTGAGCCTGGCAGGTAAACATGGAGCTCAGGACGGGTTCCCTCTCGGCCTGTTGCCTCCTGTTTTCCGCTTTGAGACAGACGTGCGACATGTTTGCTAATAAAAAAGCTGGAGCGTGTGCGCGTGGCGCAGGTGACGCGGGTCCGAGCATGTGACGTGTTGAGCAACTTATTTGTGGGGAAAAGTCAGGGGAAGCTCTTTTTTAAAATTGTAATTGTTGAATGGAGTTGCAGAGATGGCAAACGTGTATTTCATCTACGTTGTAAGCAAATATAAAAGTGTCAAACGTATGCATTATTTTTTTTTTTTTAAAGTTCCACTGTTTTCTTTCTTTCCTCTTCCATCTTTCCAGGGGTCCCAGTACGAGCTGAAGGACGGCCCCGGCGTCCACCCGGCCAGCTTCGCGGCCCACGCGTCCCCGGCCTTCTACCCGTACGGCCAGTTCCAGTACGGGGACCCGGCCCGGCCCAAGAACGCGACCCGGGAGAGCACCAGCAGGCCTGGCTCAACGAGCACCGGAAGAACCCCTACCCCACCAAAGGAGAGAAGATCATGCTGGCCATCATCACCAAGATGACGCTGACGCAGGTCTCCACGTGGTTCGCCAACGCCAGGAGGAGGCTCAAGAAGGAGAACAAGGTGACCTGGGGCAGCCGGAGCAAAGAGGACGGGGAGGACGGCAACCTGTTCGGCAGCGGCGACGAGGAGGGCGAGAAGAACGAAGACGAGGAGGAGATCGACCTGGAGAGCATCGACATAGACAAGATCGACGACAACGACGGGGATCAGAGCAACGAGGACGACGACGACAGGTCCACGGAGGGCAGCCGGGACCACCGGGGCGGCGGGGGCGCGGGCGCGGACCTGGACACTTTGGAGAAGAGACGGGCCTTCGCCCTGCAGGCCCACGAGGCCTTTGACAAATCGAAGAGCGGCATTTCGGTTCACCCAGGGAGTAAGGAGAACTCGGACGGCAGCAACAGCACCACCAGAGTGCTGTCCCCGGATCGAGCCGGGAGCTTTCCTCTCCCCACGAACAATAAGCCCAAAATATGGTCTTTAGCAGAGACCGCCACGAGCCCAGACAGCTCCTCTCAGAAGCCCGCGTCCCCGTCCACCACGCACCCGGCGGCGGGCCACCACCAGATCCAGACGCACCCGGCCTTCCTCCCCAGTCATGGACTGTACACGTGCCAGATTGGGAAGTTCCACAACTGGACAAACGGGGCTTTCCTGGGTCAGAACTCCCTCCTCAACGTGAGGTCGTTTCTGGGAGTAAACCAGCACCACCAGCAGCACCAGCACCAGCTGCAGCAGGCCCAGCAGCAGCAGCAGCAGCAGCAGCAGCAGCAGTCAGTGGTGGTGTCGCCATTAGCAGCCGCGGCAGCACTCAGCAATGACAGCAAGGCCGCGCCGGAGACGCACAGTCCCAAACACATAGGTAGGGACGACAGCCGCGTGCACGCGCATGCAGTCACAACTCAAGCGCCATGAATTTTATATTAAGAGAAGCGTTACATTAATGTTGCATCTCATGCCATATATATATATATATATATATATATATATATATATATATATATATATATATATATATATATATATATATATATATATATGTGTGTGTGTGTGTGTGTACTTATAATATAATAGCAAAGCACGTTGCACGTGTACACATATGCATACTTAAATCCACAATGTTCCCCATACTAGCTCATTTTTATGACATGTTCTTATACCTTAACACACAACAAATGTCGGCCTATAATGTGTGCAGCATATTCATAAGTGTGTTGCTTGTTTCCGGTTTAGAACACGAACACGGTGTCCGGTCCGACTCCCCTCCAACACAGATCCTGAAGTCTTCCTTTCGACCCATCCATGACAGGTGAGACAGGTTTTGGACTTTTTTGTTGCTTTATATATTAGATTATTTTATTTTTTTGGGGGGGAAAGAACCTGTTATTTTTTGGAAAATTAGCAGCCAGAGCTTCATGTTAAATTATACGTTCAGAATACTGTGGTTATTGCAACGTTTAAAAATAATGATGCTGATTTATTCATTTAGCAATGTATATATATATATATATATATATATATATATATATATATATATATATATATATAGCAGCTAACTAAAATGAAGCATGCACGTGAGAGAAGGCCCAAGATATTGATGGAATTATAACTCCAGTTATTATTCGAGAAGTAAATATGATTATAGGGGATGCAACTTGTTTTACGTCTGGACATTTCTTTTAAGTATTTTTTTATTCATGCATATATTTATTTATTTTGTTGCATAAAACAACGATGATAAAATTAGGAAACACAAATAAAGCGAGATAAATAAAAGCCAGTTTGCTTTGCGGGTGACAGGGGTCTTGACTCCCATCCAACACCCCCTTTAATTCCTCCCCTCTGGGGAGAGAGGGGCTACTTATCAAGTCACCGAGTAAAACGGGCTCTGTCTGGGCTGTGTGCTTTCCCTAAAGACCCCTGGGAGCCCCGGAGCCCTGGGGAGCGCTCTCACCCAAAAGTTTACCCCGCTCTCAAGTAGGCCGAGGACAAAACACCCCCTTTGTGAGCAACAGCCATATAGAAATAACACCAATATATTAGGAAAATAGGAGATTATAAATGTGGATGATGGTTTTATGAAGATTTTAATTTTTTTCAGATGTATTATTATTATTGTTGTTATTATTATTACTAGTATTTTTATTATGAGGGAAAGTAAGTGTGGGATTGGACTGCAGTCTGTTTCAAATCAAAGCTTCCGCCATGACAATTGAGATGCATATTGAAGCCCGCTGTCCAAACACGGCGGGGTATGTATTTATGTATCTATCTTTATTTATGTATCTACCTTTCTGTATTCTCCCCCTCCAGATCCTCTCTGCCTTCCAGCGCCAGGAGTCCGCAAGACGCCACGCAACGAGTCCTCACTGCTCTCTCCTCGGCTTGATCAACAACAACACGAAAAGAAAAGAGAAATAGAAGAAGAAGAAAAAAAGACTGTAAAAGACTTTACACTCCCTAAAAAAAAGGGACAGTGAGAAACGATGACGCAGCGCGCAGGACAAACGGCGTAATTTGGTAATATCCTGTGGATGGATGGATTACTTCCTCTATTGTTGTGTAGCCTATAATGTTACTCTCTCTCCACTCTGCCGAGGCAGCCTGGGACATTTTGGTAGGCTTTTTACTTTATAATTATTATAATTATTATTTTTGTCTCTACCTTGTGTTTTTTTTTTTTTTTTTTTTTTTTGGTGTTCTTTCTTTAATGTAAATACCAAGTGATTTAAATTTGTAAATAGGAAGCGTTGAAGGAATTTGTCCAGATCGTATATTTTGCCTAATAAACTAAATGAAATTATAGACAAAACACACGAGTGTGCTCAGCCTATATTTATTTTTCTACGTGGTTTTATTATTATTATTGTTATTAATATGAGTATTTATTATTAGAATTATGTGTTTAAGTGTTATTTTAAAAAGAAAACGCTGGCCTTCTACCAATTTCATTTAAAAAAAGGGTGTGAATGGGAGGGAGAAAAAAAAAGCAGATATTGGCAGTCTGCAAGCAGACTTAATTTTATTCCAGTTTGGGAGGAAAGCAGCGTGGATGCATTGAGGTGCTAATAAGTGTCCAGATGGTTGCTGGTGACAGAAAATGGACAGGAGCAGCTGGGAAGGTCATTAAGTAATAATATGGGAACGCCCAGTCCAAACAAAATCAAATGGTTAAAATCTAATCTGTCAGAGAGCGAAGTCGATTCAAAGATAAATTATTAATATTTTGAGTTTTGGAAAGGGAGGAGCGGCTCCTCTCTGTCCCGCGGCTGATGGAGATCATTAGCTATAAAAGCAGCGTCCTTTCGGTAACCAAAAACAAATATTGATTTAGCACAACAGTCTAATGGGGTTCACACATAATAAGAGGGAAGTGCAGTAATTAGCTGTGATGGGGTCATTTGTGTTTTCATTACCAGCAGCACCCACAGATATTATAGTAAAATCAAAAGTAACATTTTGAACGATCTTCTGACCGTTTTTGATTTATTTATTGTTTTGTCATGCATGTTAGTCTGGGTAAAAAAAAATATTTTTTTCAAATCTATTTTAAAATAACGTGAGTTTAATCGGAGGAAATGCTATTTGTAGGAATTAGAGCGCCTTTGTAAATGGCAGTAATCTGCGAACTGAGGTCAATTCTTTGAGTGGCCTAAACCTGTGGAGTGATTTATGCACATCTGTTTTGCAATATCACAGCGACCTCTATAGGCGAGTGGGATATTGCTGGAAACAGCTTTCACCCTCCAAAGAGCTGCAACTCACGTGGAAATACTTGTACTGTAACTGTATTTTCGCATTTCTTTATAATTTGCAGTTTGATTTAACACATTGTTACCGACTGCATTGTGATGTCACAGATTCTAGAGTAATACAAATAGCACAACTATAAATCACTTTACGTATGGGAATATTGTGACACTAAATCCACACGAAATATTATTAGAAAAAATATTTTTTTTTCGTTTGGGGCCAAAATAATTTTTAATTTTCAAATATTAATCTGCAATAAATAATCTGCTGTTTAATAATCTGGGCAGTAATCGAAGTGCTTATCGACAAGCCCATAACTTCAAAATTCAACCAAATTCAGTTATTAAAATAATTGCACAAGTGTAAAACACCACAGCAACTTGCACAAGTGATTCTTCTTCTTCTTCTTCTTCTTCTTCTTCTTCTTCTTCTTCTTCTTCTTCTTCTTCTTCTTCTTCTTCTTCTTCTTCTTCTTCTTCTTCTTCTTCTTCTTCTTTCTCTTTTCTTCTTCTTGTAATGCTTGGTAAACGTTGACTAGCCGCGTGGTCTATGAGCATAAATCTCTGTCACTTAAACGGCCATTCGCTAAATAGTCACGCAGTCAAGGAAAAATTAACAAAGGTCACTGCGGGTTTTGTTGGAAGGAGCGGGGTCATTCCGCTTTTGTGGCGACATTAACACAACTAACACACACACATCATGCTATGCAAATAGGAGAAACGTATAGGTCAAGAGCATTCAACAGAGAGGAAAGGAACATATATATATTATATCAGATTTTACAGGAGTTTCATATGACTGTGTCAATATTTACTCAACAGAATTTCTTTCTTTTCTTTTTGCAGCACTAACTCAATTGGTATAAAACATTACAATGTGGAGAGATAACATTTAAAAGAGAGAGAGAGAGAGAGAGAGAGAGAGAGAGAGAGAGAGAGAGAGAGAAGTGTTCCAGCCCACATCAGTGGATATTGCTCATTGGAAATTAGATTAATATTTAGCCATGTGAAGCCAGAACTCACTCCTGCCAATTTCACTTATGCTACCACACGTGCTTTGGCAATAATGATTCTGATATTACAGCAGAAAAAAAGGCAGGTGTGTGAATCCCATATCCCACCACACACACACACACACACACACACACACACACACACACACACACACACACACTCACACACACACACACTCCTTCCGTCCGCGCTCCATCTGCACGTGACATCCTCTCATGAGCTGGCTTTTGGGGCTAAAATTAAATAACCTCTCGGTGTCCCATTTATTTCTTTTGTACTGAAACAGCGTGAGGTTAGCGCAAAGGCGTTAGCTGCAGGCCATAATATTGTGTTCCCATAATATATACAAAATTATTCATTTAGTAAGTGGATGTACAGTGGATTGTCTAATGGGTAATGAGCGGAGTTGGAGCTGATAATTAGGCTGTCACTTCCAGCCATTTCTACCCCGCATGCCCTGGGCCACGACGCAGGGGGAGGAAGTGAAATAAAGAGCATGAACAAAAAAAAAAGAAAGAAAAGAGAACAGCAGATAAATGAATTAAATGTAAATATAGAGAATAAAGAACAGTGCTCTTTGGAGGTAAAAGCATAATGTGATGTGGTTTAAAAACAGCTCCATTGTTAGACAGAGTAAACAATGCTTATATTATGGTAATTGCCCAATAATGGTTAAAGTGATGATAATAAAAAAAAAATCATTAATTACCATACATTATCTCATCAATCCATGTACTCATTAGGAGACTAAGACAAGTGTTGTTTTGCTGTTAATAAAAAAGATTAAAAAAAAAAACTATCAAAACTATTTCCAGCAACCTTTGAAAGGCAACTCCTTCAAAGGCGAGAGGAGCTTCTGCTATTTTCATCTGACTGCCGAAACCTACTCGGGAAATATGCAAATTGTGGCTCATGCAAAGACAATAAGTTGTTGACCCTAAAACAATTTAGCATTCTGTCGCAGGCTGTGGCCCCCCCATAATACCACCGCCTTTTGTTGGCGAACAAGGACCATCTCCCCCTGCAACTGAGACGTGTCACACTGTGGCAACCCATTCATTTTAGTGGTGAATTATGCGCTGTGACAGTGTGTGTGTGTGTGTGCGTAACAGGGAGACGGAGGAGGAGAGGGGTGACTGCATGGGGAGGGAAGTTTATCACTGTCTTGTCTTTTTAGGCAGAAGCAGGCTATTCTTACGACAGACTCGACCCCTTGTAGCCCAAACAACACAAATGTCTTCTCCTCTTCCTCTCCCGTCACCCTCCTCTTCCAACCCCCGCTTCCCCTTCAACTTCTCCGTTGTCTTTTTCCCCTCAAAGATGCCCGCCCATATCTGCGCCCCCCTCTAATCCATTTATCTAGTTTCATGAGTGCAGCACTGGTCGCACGATGACACAAAAGCCATCCGCGGCTCCTGGCCCATGGCCCCAGCTGGGATACACACACACACACACACATACACACATACACACACACACAACAAACAGGGGACCACAAGTCAGTGGAGCCCGGCAGCAGCAGCCCCAGCGGGGGGGCCGCCATCACAGCCCTGCTCCGCCATGTTCAGCTGACTACTTTGCTCCCGCTCCTTGTTTCAGGGACACAATGGCAGTGAAAGGGACGGATGCCGCGGTCACAGGCTTTTCATTGCAGGAGCGATAGGCTGCTGTAAGACACGGCGCTTGCCACGGGAAGAAGAAGAAGGTTGGAGGGAGGCTCCTCGGCGCGGCTACACTGGAACACAAATAGCAACAAGGAGCCGGTACTTGCCTGACAACTGGCTGGCTGGCTGGCTGAGTCGCTGCAGCAACTCACAACAACTCAACAACCCATGCAGACCCCTCGCTGACACACACACCCGGCCCCCGGCTTACAGATAGATATATACTCGAAATAAACACGGACTCTCGCTCATGTTTGCCTGGTTTTTCTTTCATTTGGCCACTCAAAGCGACATTCCCATGTTTTGATCGGGCTCGAAAGAGAGGAGGAGATAACAAAGCGAGGCGGCGAGTGCAGTCGAGTAAAGTTTCCTCTGTCTCAGCTGAACATTCTCTCCGACTCTGAGTGAAGAACACAGGGAAGCTCTTCCTCGCTCCTCCGCGACGGGGACAATATGCTTATTTGGAGCTCAGTCAAAAGTATACGAGCCAAATATTGGGGGCACTAATTAGCCGGCCCTAATCTAGGAATATTATCCTCAAATCGGATGTATCCCAGTTGAAATGGGCTATTTTTAAGAGACACCCCGGCTGAACACGGAGGTTCATCATTATCTTCTTGTTTGCTACATGTTTGTTGATCAAAGTTATTTCCACGTGTCTGTTGTTGTTTAAAGGGCGCTGACAGGGTCCAACAGACACACACGAGCGCTCGCGCCCTGACGCACACGCGTGCACGCGCTCGAGTTATAAGCTTCTGTTCCATTAATGACTCCGCAAACCAATTAAAGCTGGTCTGTCTTGAGCTCTCCTGAAGTATCCGTACATAGAACAGTACTATATTTAGGGGAGAATGGCTTGTGATTACCCCTCCCTCTCACACACACACACACACACACACACGCGCACACGCGCGCACACGCGCGCACACGCGCACACGCTCTATTTCCAACACACACAACCCCAGTAGGAGTACCCATGCACACATTCCTGGTACAGTCAGTTTGGAGGATCAGAAATATTTTTCCTTAATTATCCTTCAGTGTGGATCATGTTCTTCAGGAGGGACTGGTAATGATGGGGGTATTTATAGTCATTCATTCTCTCTCTGTAATTATACACTCTTCAAAATTGGGGTTTTTACATTTGGCATGTGCTTGAGAACGTAAATTAGACAGACAGCACTGTTGTTGGGATCCCTTTGAAGTGAATCCCCTCCCCGAACACAATTTGATGGAAAGTTTTATTCTCCGCGTCTCTTCGTTAGCGGGGAGTTTGTTTCCCAGCAGCTAGTTGAGCAATGCTTCCCCCAGCCCATGCAGTGTCGGTTCATAGACATGATAGGGCTCCAAGGATTCCTCCTCAGCCAACTCAATGTACAGGTGCACCATGTCACACATAACATTACCTGTATTGGACCATAATCTGTAAAATATTGTCTTTTTTTTTGCCTCTAAAATTAGAGCCATACGTGAAGGGGAATGAGAAGGTGTCGCAATGTTCCCAATGCACATATCACAACAGAGAGTTAGCCGACACTTTTCTTGAAGGCAACAGTGTGTGTGTGTGTGTGTGTTTTCAATAATGAAATGACGATTGACACGCCATGGAAGCCGAGGGCCCGCTGCCCCCTTTCTCCTCCCTGCACAGATATTTCCACATAGCGACAGATAATAAAGTCAGATTTCCCTGCTTTCTTTTTCTGATGTGATGCCATTGTGGTTTTGGGCTAATTCCAGGGGGCTGTACGAACGGAAGCGCGGCCATCTGAAGTGTCACACTGCAGCTGTGGCTGAAGCACAGGAATTTCCATTTAGTAGAGGATGCTTCCCTCTCCCTCTCTCTCTCTCTCTCTCTCTCCGAACACTCCGAACATGTGCAGCGCAGAAGGTGATATCAAATGCAACTCCGTCTTCGCCCCTGCTAATGTGAAGTGTTTTCTCTCTCTGTCCAACTCAAACCCGTGTCCCAGTTACTTCTTTTCACCGTGGTGAGCCATGCCAATGTATAGAAGCCTGCATGTGGAGTATTAATATATTGTATTTTGTTCATTTTTTATGCTTATTTCATTTCGTATGGAAAGTAAAAAGACCGATACAATACAGTATTGTTTGGCTATAGCCACAATACCTCAAACATAAAGTGTGTGTGTGATCTGGGTTTTTTTTTTTTTTTTCTCCAGGAACTGACTGAAGTTTTGCTCGTAATGTCTTCCATATTCTGCCTTTTCATTTTTATTTGTGCTGGAACAGCGTCTTGCTACAGTTTGACCGGCCGGTCAGCACCAGGCTAAGATTTACTTTATGTAATGAAAGTACTTCATGAAAAGTAATTCCCTTGATATTTAAAAAACATATGTTTGATAACCAGTCAATTCAGGATCATTTTATTTTAATTTTATTGTCAGTTCTGCAATCAAAACCATTCATAAACCCAAATCACCATCATCAATCAAGACTGGCTCAGACCAGGTTAGTGATACCAACACCACCTCTGAGCTCCAGTTATCAATAATTTCCAGAGAAAGGAAACATAAGATGTATTACACCCTCCGTCCCCTCGCTCAAAGCAGACAATTACAATGTCAGAAGCTGTCACCTGGCGTACAGTAGCCAGTACATCCAATGCCGGGTCACCTGCCAGAGCTGAAACAGAAGAAGAGCAGAACAAGAACACAATGTGTTGGAACTATCACTTCACACACACACACACACGCAAAAGCTGAACTAAACAGAGCCGGCCGGTCAGCACCAGACTACCTCGCACTGATACCTTTCCCCTCTGCTTGAACCGGAGGCCCTTTCTTCACGCCTGCCGTTCCCCCGGCCAGCACCCCCGTGTAACGCTAGCCGAGGCACATGGCGCAGAATGCCGGGACTTTGGAGAGAGGATAGTTGTGTCAAATATGAACCGCGGAGCTATATCCGCCATAACAGCCACTGGGGTGCTGTTTAATGCATGCAGATGGTGGAGGAAAACATGTCCTTTTGTTCCCTTAAACATCCAATTGGTACTTTATTTTGTGAATCCTTTACATTACGTATGCAACATTAGAAGACATCAAGACGACATTAGTTCAAATCAACAACTATAACTTTTAAGTGGCTCCTTAATTGAGCCCTGTTGAGCCCTATGGGGACCCTTTTATATCAGGTCACAAGGTACAAATCAAGAAAAAAACATGGTATAAATCCAAAAAAAGAAAAGAAAAACATGTTTGGTGTCAAATTAAACAAAAAAATGAGGGCCACAATAATATATAATCCCCATGTACAACCTCTAAACACAACTCAAACAATAAATAGGGTTAGGGGTACGGGTTTAGGGTTAGGGTGAGGGCTTAAAGGGCTACACTTGTATTTGGAAGAAGAAAAATGTAGAGTAACACATTGGATAACACAGTGATCTGCGATGGGGGAAAAACTATTCCAGATCAAAAACAATAAGTGCTTGTTGTCTGACGATGAAAAATATCCATTTCAGCCGCCTTAAGATGTTGCGTGTGTACGACGGCCTTCAGTTAACATGTGTTTGATCACATTGTATTAAATCAAATTATGCCGTTTAAATGCTTGTCTTGTGTATTCAAAGAGGGATCAGCACACGGGTCCTGTGGCCATACACAACCTCAAAATGAAGAATATCACTCAGCGTTGTTGTAGCTGTAATACCAACTGTCTCAGCCACTGACGGGAAGCACGTTATCCCTGTCGTCAAAGTAACATTAAACGACGGGCATCCAGAAAGCTCATTGTGCTCGCTCCTAAATGTCCCGAGATCAACATACACTTTTACTGACACAACAAAACAAAAAAAACTTCGAGATAGACATGCAATATGTATGAGCTCTGTTATTGAGACCATGTGAATCACGCGAACAAAGCATTTTTTCATGGCAAATCATGTTCACATCAAAGTTTAAAAATACACATCCACATCTTGAGGAAATGCCATCACGTTTTCCCTGTGATCTGTCCGGGCACATCTGTGGCCAATACTGTCTAGCATGTGGTCAGCTCAGCTCCTTGCTGCTTTATCTCTGCTTCGGTCTGCAGGAACAATGGCAGTGGACCCTGAGGGTGCTAGTTCACAAGCACAAATGCTTGTGGCCATTCCAGATATATATATATATATATATATATACATATATGCACACGCTGCTATACGCTCGCAAAATCGCAGATTGTGGACGTGTTTGACATCCGTGCACGCATGCATATGCAGTGTGCGTGCAACAATGCACACGACACCCTCACATGGTTTGGTCAAACAAAATCTAGCGTGCCGTCGAATCCGCTCGCGGCACACATCACTCCACTGTCACAACAGCAGAGAACACTGGGCTCTTTCATGCAACGAGCAACACACGTTGTCTCCCTGTCGAGACCAGTTACTAATATATGAATATCACAATATGTATAATGTAACATTGTAGATTAGTCTATGTGGCTATTTTTGGTTTACAAGTAGCAAAAGTGGAGTTTTTTTGCCTATTCATTGCCTGCATTGGTTTTTATTATTATGTTTCTTCTAATTATTATTGAGCAATAGTAAGGCAACACTCCCCTTTTTCATACGGTGCATTCACTGAAAAAGTGAGACTTGTGTGTTGGCTTAATCTGTATACATTTGCCAACGGGTATCCCTTTGCTCATTTTAAACATGTCATAAGCCTGTCGAGCCGTGCACAGCTCGCGTGTCCTTCCGTCTCAACAACTTGCAGCATGTGCCGCTGGGCCTCCACGCAGGGCAAAAAAAAAACACAAACTATATGGTGTTTCTCCTTTTAACTAAGATTAGTACAGTTCTGATGCACTGCGGCCTTTAAAATATGTATCAAAGCTGTTCCAATGCCAGCAGTTGGTAGACGTGGCAGGCAGGGGTGGCAGTGGCTCCAACGATTGGACTCGTCCCAACTTCCAAGCCCTCAGCAGGCCTGTTGTTGGCTTGACCGCCATGGCAAACCACTGGTTCGTCACATGAAGAAAAAGAGGGGGAAGAGTGCAGTCAAGAACAGAGAGCGATGGAGATGTAGAGGGACAGAGAGATGGATGGAGTGCGGTGGCTCTATCTCGTCTCTGAGCGCGGTCCGCCCGTTGATCGCCCGGCCACCTCGCTCACCCTCCCTCCCTCTCTCTCTCTGTGTCTCCTTCCTCTCATCTCACTCCTCTTTCCTTCTTGGGAAAAGCACTCGCTGAGAAAATCTTTATGAACTCCCGGGCCTGTCGGCGATGCCGGGGCTGCTTAAAAAAAAAAAACGTGCCAGTTTAACAGCTGTGTGTATGGGGCTCGGCCCCGGATAAAGCACTTGGAAGTGGCGGGGCTTACACCATAGGGTTGAGTCTTTACGAGGGGCCCTCCTGTGTGGCGGCCGCTGCTGGGGCTGTTAATTGGCACACTCTGAAGTGCCGTATATCTGCCCTTCATAATCCAGACACAGGCGGAGGGAGCAGGGGGAAACCAAACGTTTATCCAGCGCCCAGGCCCCGAGCTCACGCCCTGCTCCTGCTAGTGCACTGGTGTTTTTTTAGGCAAAAAGGCACATGTACTATAGGCTTGACCAAATGCACGCGTGTATTGACTGATAACAATATGTAATACAAAATTTACTAAACTAAAATTCAATTTTTTTGTTCACTAGTCAGGTATTTCATAACTTCCCTACACAACTACAAGGGTCAAACAGAGGTCATTGACTATGTGTTTGCATCAGTGTGTAAATACATTTGAACTCACATATAATAATATACTACCAAACAGACCCAGCTGCAGACTGCTACACACATGCATACAGTATCGGAGCCCCACAGGAACACCAGCCCCGCGTTAAGCAGCTTGGTGCACCATGGGAGGAAAATAAACACACGGGTCCAGCTAAAGAGCCCAGGATGCCATTTCCTCCTCAGCTGTGTTTTTTCTTGAGTTTAAGTGTGTTAGTCAATGTTGCTGTGTTGCAGCGCGGGTGTTAGCGCTGTTTACCGAGTCCTGCAGTGAGATCAAACATAGTAATTAACATTTTAAAGTTTTGTTTCTGGACCTAAACTTCATCAAAGGCACCTTCCTTTTTGCCACTACATTTGAGAAGATTGCCATCTGGTGTTTACATGATCTGGTGTGTGATCGTAATTTCTGGAAAGACTTAAGATCAACTGACATTAATGGCTTGGTGACTTAATGTGACATTCATGCATGTTATTGTTTTGTTCTTTTTAAGAATGTATCACTCAGATTTCTGAGAAGTCAAATGGGATTCAGCAGTTTATTATGACAAACCATTGGGTTTTATACTTTTTTTATTCACTTATAATGACAAGCACATGGATGCAACCAACAGTGAAGGAACTTTGACAAAGGGAAGATATGATTTTCATGTTGAACTTAAAAGAAAGAAAGCCATTGATTTCATAAAGGTGATGCAATGTCAGGCCAAACGTCTTGAATCCACTAATAAAGGTTGAGCAGAGGCTGTCTTTGAGATGCTTAAAGTGCATCTGAACTCTCGCCTGTCCAACGATGAGCAGGAATGATGCGCATTAGGCCAAATACGTGGTTTGGGAAACATTTAACAATGCCTCTTATGATTATTGTGAATTGCTCTGTAAAAAGATAAATACCATAATAAAGGGACTTGTGATAATCCACATAGAGGTTGTGAGTTTGACTGCAGCTCCTTTGATAGAAATCATTATGTGTGGACAAAGTTTACATAAACAATATTTCACTCATCATAAATTTGATTATGAAATATAATATGGTAGAATATGAACTAGACTAGCCAATACATTTACCCTGTGTGTTATAGAAGCAGGTTACAAAACAACTAAAGCTGTTCAGAGTTCAGTTTAGGCAACACAAGTCATTTTGGTCAACTCTAATCCAAAATTTTGATTCATGGTTGAATAAGAAAAACGTTAGCAAAAAAAAAAAGACAATTTACCGTAAAAAAAAGCCCAGTTCTGTGAAGTTGAAAACAGATGGAGAATCCTTCCCACTAGTCCCGACCACATCACCGGTATTTTGCAATGCACTCTTTCAATGCCAGAGTGTTCCTACTTTCGTTTCATTCACTGATTCATTTTCTTTCTTAGTTTCAAGGTGTTGCATTAGTTGTGTATTATGTTAAACTAACATACATTTCAAGGGGTCGGGGGTTGTGTTCATTTCAAATAGTTTCAGGAAGCCCGTGGCACTACTTGCAGATCACAATCTGATAGCACTTTCTGCTTATTGCACAGTGCAGTGATGCCAGCAGTCATGACTTTGTGTCACTTTCTTTCCAACGGGAAATATATCAATTTGGAATGAAAGGCTTATTATTGCTCCACTTATGTATTTCTACTGGAAGTCAGAGCTGAGTCAGCCCATTACATCAGTCCAGCGTTAAACCCTGTTACGTCAGTCTGGCATCAAACTCAACCAAACTGTTCAGGTAATGTCTCAACCTTAAGTAAAAGTTTGGAGGAATGAAAAAAGATCCCAATGCTGATGAACTACTTCTCTCCAAATGCATCACAGCAGTGGATCTCTGTTTTTGGAACAAACTGAGACTGTGATGGGAGCGGAGACAGAAGAAAAAAAAAAAAAAACCTGCTGGTGAACCTATGCACTCTGCAGATTTTTACTCATATGACAAATTGATTTACTTGAACGACATCCCATCCCAGCCAATGCTACACATGAAAGACCCACTGAAAGCACATCAGCACATGACATGTACGACTAGAGACGGCTGATACCGATGAGCGGCTTCACGAAAACAGAGAAGACGTGTTGAGAGCGCGGGACGAGGGCAAGGAGGCAGAAACAAAGCGACGGTAGGAAAGCATAAAGGGGGAGAGAATATTTAAATAATCTAAAGATAACAGAGAAGAAAGAAAGAATGAGTGTGATAGCGGGCGTGGACAGCAGAGGAAGGAACGTCAAAGAGCTTTAGAGCGGATGAGCGGCCCATGAGGTTGCCAGATGAGCTTCAGCTTAACCGCAATCCTCCAAAACGGAGACAAACATACGCCAGTGTCTCCTGTACGCCTTCCACTGACGCCCCTAAACGATTGTAAACATTAGTTCTCTCCAGAAAGAAAAAAAAAAAGGGAGTGTTTCCCCGGGGCCACTTCTGTGCACATGGATCGCACTACCTCAGCAGTGGTGCGAGATAATCACCAACAGATAATGTTTGGTTAGCGCAGACGATTCCCGAGGACCGATTTCACCGCCGATCGTGACGGCCGTGCGCTCGAGAGCGGCTTTGGCAAACGGCTGCCAATGCTGTGTTGACGCAGACCTGGAACGCCGTCGTGCTGCGGGTTCCCGCGCTTGTGGCCTCAGTGGAGCCGACTTAGTCATTCCTCAGTTGTTATTGAGGACAAGGCCATGACTTTAACGGGAATCAAATCCACAGTGATGTGTGTACATCTTGAAAAGGGGCCATGGTATGAGGAGGGACTGTAAAAAAAGTAAAGTGATATATAGATCAATGTCGATATATATATATATATATATATATATATATATATATATATATATATATATATATATATATATTTCAGTGGCGGGCCATCAGGACCTGCTAACAGAATCACGAAGTTATAGCTATTTATATATTTTTTAAATAATTTTTTTTCACAAATACACTACATGTACTATAATTATTTTTCCGCGCCGGACAACATCCCGTTATGTATACGATATCAGACAGCAGGCCTAGGTACAAAATGCACGGCCCGCCACTGCTATATTTATATATATATATATATGTAGATCAAATATCAACTTTTTCTTTCTTTTTTTTAAATAGCAGATTGCTTCCTTATTAATACTTGCCTTCACAAGTTTGCAAAATATAAAGTCATGAATAAAATTGAGGGCGAAAATTGTGTTATTGTCAAACAAGAGAACATTTCAATTGAATTGTCAAATTTATACAAAGCATATAAAGTCATGAATAGTAAGCCGTTACACCATGTGTGATAGCTTTCCTTCGAGAAAGAAAAAAAAAGAAAAGCGGGTCATACAAGACAGAAAACATGTACTACCATCGGCAGAGTTAATGGGAATAAATTGTGATTTGTAATTAAAAGATAACAACTAGAAAAATGATGTGTGGTTCAGCTCTATACGTCTTACATTGTTCCCATCATATTCCCGCCAATGCCATAGGTGTTTATATCGTGGTGTTATTGTGGCCTTGAGGTGAGGTCTCTGAAGAACTCCACATTGCTCTGTATCAGCTAATTATTTACCAGCTCTGACACCAAACAAGTCCAACCTCTCTGAGTTTACGTTAAACAGGCCGCGGCTCTGCAGATGAAACATTGCATATGTCACACAGAGTGCGTCTCCCTTTGTGCCTTGTTTTCATCCCTCGAGGACTACTTTACTTTGTTTGAAGTCTCATTTATTTTACCTACGTATCGGCTTCAGAATTGATTAGGCCTTTCGTACAAACACCCACAGCGCAGTGTTGGTTCTACACGGACATCGCAGGCGAGTTCCCGCTCGCCTGAGCCATTAAAGACATAGCACGCCTTGACATTATTAGCATATCCGAGCTTCCTCAAAGGAATACAAGCGGAAACCAAATGTAAACAAAGCAGACATCTGAGAGGAGATATTTGATTCAAACTTTCACATCCTCTTTTCTAAAGTGGCTTTGACAATGGAAACCTGGAATGTGTTTAGATTTATTCGCCTATACCCTGGGATCGCTAACATTTGGCCCCCGCAGTACTAATGAGTGAACTGGCCCGAAGTCCGCAGCTGCTTAAAGTAACTGTCGAAATATGAAATGCCATAAGGTAAATACCAGCTGTAATGTACATTTTGAGGAGAGTTTAACATGAACAGTACACAGATCTCTTTAAGGGTTGGAAAAAGCAGCCAGACTCACAATGTGATTAAAACCCCGCCTCTGGAGACCGGGACTGATACTTGAATTAAAAACCCACCATTTAATTATATTACACCCTTCACGTGTGCCACCGAGCAGAATCTCTTGTGTGTTATTCTCGTTTCCGTTTATATTATTTACCGCTCTGATTTATTGTGCTTGGGCAAAACGCTACGCGGGGGAGCGGGATCGAGTTCGACGTTAGAATTTGTCAGGTATAGTGAGAGAAATAAGGGCGCTTGTTATTAGGTCATGTTAAGTCACCTTGGGGGGGGGAGAGAGAATTAATATCATAAAGTATCCAAGAAAGTCAACAGCTCACGATCCAGACCGTCTGGAGCAGCGGGGCCTATCTAAACAATGAGAACATTGTTATTTTCAGAAACCTGTTGACACAAGTCATCGTGGACCGTATCGTATGCCAGACAGCTGTTTCGACATGAGTTGCAAAAAAAAAAATAGGAAAAAATAATTTGTAAAACGATTACATTATCCGGTGCCCATGGCAGTATACTGTAATCAAACAATTACAGGGGAGCAATTTACTGGGCGACTACTGTTGCACCGTGGTGTCATGGCCGACTCTGAGATAAACAGAACAATTACCAGCATTAGAAGATATTATCAAGTTTCAGGGTTTGACCTATAAACATTCAGAGAGGAGGACGTTTCACAAGAGGAAGGTTCCCAGGTGGGCCGGTATAGCTTATTCGAGGGTAAGGGATATAGTGTGTGTGTGTGTGTGTGTGGGTGTGTGGTGGCATATTTGTGTTTTTGTACGTGTGTAATTATACAGAGATACAGAAAACAAAAGGAAGGAAGGAAGCAAGGAAAGAGAGACAAAAGGAAGTAAGGACACAGTGGAAGGGGGAGCATTTCTGAGGGGTTTTTGTATGCCCATCACATCGCTTCCAGGCTGACACTTGCTTTGTTTGCCTTTACAGGGAAAGAATGAGAGTAAAAAAAAGACAAGAAAAAAGAAGAAAGAAAGAAGAAGAAGTAGAACAAGAAATAGTAGAGAAGTGGCCCCCTCTTGGCAGCCCGGCGCTGTCCAGCAGACATGCTTTAGGGTTCGCATTGGTGGCATTCTGGTAGAGAATCAGGGCAGCATTCATCCGAGCATGCCACACAGAGTTTCTGTGGCCAATCCACGCTGGAGGCCCTAGGACGGGGAGTTTGTGCCGCTGAAAGCTCGGGACAACATGGCTCGACAGCATCACACACACACACACACACACGCAGCGAGAGAAAAGACAGGCTGGTTTCCCACAGGGCAGGGCTGAAAGCTACACCATGTTCAACTGGTACAACATGATGAAAGTGAACTGGAACACATTGTGCTGGACTGCCACCGAAGGGACATCGCCTCTCCGCTGATCTTTTTTTTTAAGCATGAAGCAGTGTTTTCTTTATGTGTGTGTGTGTGTGTGTGTGTGTGAGAGCTCTATAATGTCAACTGGAGTTGTTGGAAATACTGTTGCCATGTAGCCATCAATCGATTAAGTGACTTAAACTGGATTTCTGTACGGCCGCTGTAAGCAAGAGCCCAGGCGTCCATACGACTTTTAGATGTGCTCTCACTTCATAAATATGGAAAAGAATGAATTTCTACTTCATCATTTACTCATTTGCATGGCATCATTATAAATGTTTGTTTTTTAAAATGTATTTTTTTTCAATTGCATTGATATTATGTAGCGTTAAGTTGAAGTAATGACGGGATTTCAACCTAGTTTTAAAATGTTGCGTACTTAGAAAGACATAAACACTCGCCAGCGGCGCACAGCCCTCAGCCACATGGATGCATACTTTGTGTCAGCCATGTTTTGAGCAAGATTTTGTGTGTTAGGGTCAAAGGCGACCTCTTGACACTGGGAGTTTATACATTCTAATGAGGGGTGCACTCTAACCTCATCGCTAAGTGCATATGACGCACACACACACACACACACACACACACACACACACACACACACACACACACACACACACACACACACACAGTTTCTTGAGGTTATGTGGGATCAGCATGTCCATCATTGTGGTGAGGGGCTTTCAGTCAGATTCCCTGACACGAAACCTAAAAGGAAAGAAACAAAGGAACACTTTGAAAAGATATAATATTCCTCTTTAAACTTAAAAAATATTTTTGGGCCGTCCCTCAAAGGTTCAAGTAATGTTTTTTATTCATCATGCCTTTCCATTTTTTTAATTTTATTTTTTTTTAAATAATTTCCTGCAGTTCAAAATTGACATCAGCATTTGGATCTTCCCGTGGTGTGATATTTACACCCACTCTTAAGTCGGGGTAAACTTTGTTCATCACCAGAGTTTCTTTTTTAAACACACACACACACACACACACACACACACACACACACACACACACACACACGAGCGGGAATAAAACAACGTGCGCTTTGGAAAAGTTGCAGCTTTGAAAACTCACTTTTCTCAGCCAAACTTCTTATACATATTTGCAAGAAATCAAAGCCTCTTTGTGGTGCTGGCCCTAATCCTTTCTGCGGCACATAAAGGATGTACCTTTAAACTGGCTTTCAGCCCTCTGACAACCATGCAAATTGGTGAGAGGTAGGATGCCATCTCATTGACATTGTTTGTTAGAATAACATAGCGCAGGGGAAAGGTCCCGTCTCAGGCATTCCACTGAAGCCCTCCCCTCTGTGAAGTTGCCTGATGAATTGTCACAAGCTTGTTATTTGCCATTAGTTTCTAGCATTTCTTCCTCCTGTTGGCCAAACTAATTCAATCTTTTTGGGGGGTAATCTCATTGAATCCCCCAGGAGGTGTTGGATAACTTTTCTCATTTTGTCCCCCCTCTCTCTTTCTTCACATAGCAGTGCTGTACCTGACCCAGTTTATTTGGATAGTTTCTTCCTTGTGTTATTACAACAATGAAAAAAGAAGATATTCTTTAATTGTTCTATAAACACAGTGACTAAATTCATCCTCCGGTACTTATATCTTACGAGTGCTGTTTTATGTTCTTTCTTCCTGTTGGCATGAAGGTTACATATTTAGTTAAATACAAAATAACTCCAATACAAAATAATAATTAAAACTACCTTAATTTTAATAGTAACTTTGTAGCATGACAAACTACATTATTGACAGAGGACATGGTTATAGAACCACCATAAGACCTTTATATATATATATATATATATATATATATATATATATATATATATATATATATATAGACAGTAGCATTAGAACTAAACATTCTAAAAGAAGAATACAATTCCCTAGTTTCTTTTTTTTTCTTGATTACTGACCAAATTATGCTCCCATGTCTTTTCTGCAACTGTGGTAAATCTGGAATAATAAACAATAATTGCACAACCCTCTTGTGATCGTCTCCTGCAAAGGACAGGCATATGTGTGTTTACTCACAGTGATCCACCCTAAGGGGCATCAATCAGAAGTCGCATTGTAATAAGATCCAGAAGTGCGCTCGGATCAGAGCAGGGCGCTGCTAACAACCATATCCTTTGGATAGCAGTGTGACTAAGAGTTTAATTTGGGAGCAGCCATCACTTCAAAGGGAAACGTGAGTATTTTGCTGCTCATTTGCACCCCCAATGGGGCCTATACATTATAGTATAAGCATGCCTCGGTCCTCCGCGCATGCACTAATGCCATCCTGATTGCCTAATTTCTCATGTCAGCGACTTCTTCTGGGTAGTGAGAGGAGCACAATTAGGGGACAATTGAACACGAGTGTGATGGGAATGTGCTGTGCAGCAGCAGGCGCAGCCCCGCGAGCCGCCTCACCGTAGGATGGTTTTGGTTAAGAGGACGATGCATTCTTTTTTCTTTTTCTTTTTCTTTTTTTTTTAAACCCATGTTTTTTTTTCTTCTCAAAGTTCATCCCCAGGACACATCAGGAAGTGACTGTGATGGGCAGGCAGTAAGCAGTCACAGAGGGAACACCACGACTTTTTTGCTAATTAAAAACATTTAGACACTCGTGGAATCACGGGGCGGTCGGGTTTGTGTGAGGCTCTGTGTGTGTGTGTGTGTGTGTGTGTGTGTGTGTGTGTGTGTGTGTGTGTGTCACACATTACTTTTAACTTTATTTATCTGTAGTTATCTTGGGATCACGTATGAAAATCAGGGTGAATTCACATTGAAATGTTACTTCCAAATGATATAATAGATGTGTACCAACACTGTCAAATATTTAAATTAATACAAAAATATTATTAAAAAAAAGAAAGAAATGAAGCCAAATAGTGCTCATACTAAGTTTTCCCTGCAGTCACGCTCACAATGCTAAACTGAAATACAGTCTAGTAGCGACACACATTTCCAATGAGGTTGCACGCTTCAAAAAAGATGATCATTGGCACAATGTTGCGTAAACACTTGTATAGATTTGTCCTAGGTTTACATGTCGCTAATGTGACTGTGGTTGCATGCTCTGATCAGTTACATATATTCATGTGGCAGAGGAAGGAGCTCACTTGCAGAGAAACTGCCATGTGCTATTTCAACCAAAGCCAAAAGTTGGCATATGGGTGGCTTTAAGTTTTAGAACATGTGGTTTCCCTACACAGAAGAAAACTCTGTTTAGTATGAGACTCAGTCACTGCCAACAAACTTAAATCCATGAAGTTAAGGGGCGGGAGATGTGTGTACACGATGAATGCAGAACACTTTTAAAGGCACAGCTTCGTTGTCGAGCAGCAGTGATACACTTAACCTTCTAAGTGCTCTCTTGTTTCCAAAATGTCAAACCTTTTAAAATATTTTCCAGACAACAAACTCCGTCATGTGTCGGGGTCTCTGGTTTCACTGATACAGTGCGTCAGGTTAGCGCAGTGATAAACGTCCCGCTGACCGAAGCCAAAAGACATAACATCAAAGCGCACCTACAAATGAAAGCGGAGGTCTAATAATTCCCAGTCACAGCTCGACAGTGGCATTATCTGCTTTTGAGGCCGTGTATGCATTATCTTTTGTTATTGGACTATTTGTCATAAGAGAGCACTTCCCTTTGTTCAAACAAACCGGTCAGTGTTGCAGGGGGGGGGGGGGGCGAGCGTATTCTGGTTTATCTTACCTCTGGACAAATAAACTATAATGCTGACTAATAACTGGCCTGGAATGTGAGCGGAGCTTAACTCTGGGCTCAGTGTGTTGTTAAGCATAATGAATATTACAGGCCCCTCTGTATACAATGCCAAGTCTTGGTTTACTTTACTACACATGGCTGAGGCCTTTAACTGAACATTGACCCCCCCGGCTGAGTGGAGAGAATTCACTTTTACTTCACACATAACAGACTTGAACTGGCATGGCGATAAAGGTGACGACTCGTGGGCCACTTTTCAAAGTAAAGGTTGGCGGGAAATGTCACGTTGAGGAGGAGAAAACACAAAATAGACACAATATACACATCATTGAGAGGTACGGTCAGTTATGATGTCAGATTTGAAATGAGAAATGATGGAGACATGCATAATACACATATGCTATGACGCAGAATAGTCTCTTCATCATTTGGGGAGCCATTTTTGCACATGCATTGTCGATTCTCCTCATCACTATGCTCATAAGCGCGTCGCAGTTATTTAATTTCGCTTTAACTCACAAAAAGGGCATTATGTCCATAAATAAGCAGGCAAAAAGGTTCATGCCACTCTGTGTTATAAGGAGAAGAATAGCGGAGTATCGCGGCTGTCCCGCCTGTCTACCGTTAACAGCAGAAGACACAGCGAGGCCACTCGGTGCCTCAGCAGGCTGTAGCTGTCAGGCTTCCCAGCGAGTCGACAGCCCGAGTGATAAGACCACTTTAAAGGAGAAATGTCCGCCTCTCCTCCCCCTTTAAGAGGAAATCTGCTTAAAATACCATGACTGTCTTGAATGTGGCTTACGGAGGGTGTGATCATTGCTGGCTGCTCTGCGAGTAATAAACTCAATACCGGTGACTGTCTCCCTCTGTTCCAGGCCCAGTGACTGGCACGAGCCGTCAGAAACAGAGAGGCTGTCTCAGTTTCCCGTTGCCACTGTAAAAGCCACATACATAGTGATGCCCTCAACGCTGGAGGAGGAAGAATAAGCTTTACTGTGGGATATCAATTGCCAATGGTCGGCAAAAGTAAGCGATTAATACATCGCGTGAATCGTGCGAGCAAAACACTCGTTTCCTCAAAGCGCGATGATGTCCTGAGACACAAAAAAAAGAGATTTAATGAAAAATGCCAACAAGGGTGGCTGACAATGAGATCAAGGATGAGAGGATCAAAACGATATCAGCGGTGAAGTATGAAGGACACTAGATAGGTTACAGTTTGAGAGAGCACTTCCCATCCTCTGCATGTATCTGTCTTGGCAGTGTACAACTGGAGCCACAGATTCCCCCGAGCCCTCCGTCTCTCTCTCTCCCACCCCTCTGTGACCCGATTCCCCCGAGGTTTCCAACTGCCTGTCAAAGTTCTGCACCAACTACGGCAACGGGGAAAGGGGTTCCTGCGCAGCAGTGAATATATACCCTTCGCGATCAACCGAGTCGTAGGTATACCTATTTTGCTGGGAGTTGCAGAACTGGAGGCAACGTTCTGATGAGGACGCGTGGAGGTCAACCCCTCGGTGAAAACAATGACAGATGCGGTAGCGCAATATGAATCCGCCGTGGCATCCCCGAACCTCAGCTCCGACTGTCAGCGGCATCAGAGGGCATCGGGTGGGGGGGGGGGAGCCCTCTGCAAAAAAAAAAATGAGGGTGAGGTGGAGGGGGGGGGGGACGGCAGCGGAGTTTGTAACAGTGTCTGTTACGCTGCAGAAGAATTTGCCTGGGAGCTCGGCTTGACAGATTAGTCCAGCGCCCAGATGGGGCAGTGCATCGGTGAAACAAGAGCTACTTTTATGAGGTACGTAACACAAGCCCGGGGTAGCCACGGCAAGGCCCGGTAAGCGATCCCTTGATGAAAGTGAGGGCAGTGCTCCACCTTTCATGTTTCCATAGGTTTTATTTGGAGCGCGCACAGACGAGGCTGCAGACAGAAATGACAGACAATTAAGATTGCACAAAGGCAAGGGAAACTCAGTATCGAGCTACATGACCCCTGCTTGCCGGCAGTATTTCAATGCATATGGCTGCCTTTTGTAATGAAATTCTTAGGGAAAACCTGTGTGTGTGTGTGTGTGAGAGAGTGAGAGAGACAGAGGGAGAGAGAGAGAGAGAGAGAGGGAGAGACAGAGAGAGGGCCTGAAGCTCAAGCGATGGGTAAAACATGCAGTTATATATATACCTGGCAGATTCCAGTTTCTAAACCCACCTTCATGCATCAAAGAGCCGAAGCAATAGACGGGTGTGGGATTAATGTGGAAATAAACCTTGGGCTTTCTACATATCAAAGACCAGATAAGCTTATGAAGTTTAATTCATATGTTTTATTCCGCTGAAAAACGGCCATTTGTGATGATGGCTGGGCTGTCCCGGCGGAATGATAGCACGCCGATAACGATCCGGTGCCAACACTTCAACTGAATCCATTTCTAAGGAGAAAGGGAGCAGGTTTGAGAAATATAAATTAACCTCACCTCGCTGAGAGTGAGAAAAAGGAGGGGGATCCTCCCATGAATGTCCACTGACAGGGATTTCTTCATCCCAATAACTAAGACATCTAGTTTGAGCCATAAAGGCGCGATGCGGCAGACAGGCAGTCTGTGGCGCCAGACAGAATAGACTTTTTTCTTTTCTTTTGGTGGCGAGAGATGTCTAAATCTGGGAATGGATTTTATATTTCCAGCGTAGTATCAAGGGCGAGCAGGTGAGCTTCCCGGGTTTTCATTCTGCAGACACCTAATCTTGATCTCCCTCCACATGTGGATGAGGGAGTGAAAGTAAGACGGCATTGGAAATGTGAAGGAATTAGAATGAACTTGGCAAATGTTTCTTTTTTTTGTGTGCAAAGTTTTCAGACGAACATCCCCCCCCCCCCCCCCCCCCCCCAAAACTAATGAAAAATATGTATTATCTATGTCGACAAGAATTTGGAATTAGGCCTGTTTTAAATGCACGCATTTACACACACATTACATTCGCATTTTAGGGGTGGGATATCAAACCTAGTCAGGATTTCTACATTTCATAGCAGGTATGCATCCTTGTATTTCACTTGTGTCTATTGGTGCCAAACAAGAAGTTTGGGTTTAGTACAACATAACATACGTAACATATTTACCCCTACATAGGCCATTGACTTGATATTCTGTGTTTAAAAGAACAAAATGGACTGAACACACCAATAGAATAGGATTAGATCTTAATATGGCATTAGTCAGTATGTAATTGTGTCATTTTTGAGAGACTCTGAATGAGGAAACAATGAAGCTAAGCCAATTTTCTTACAGCAATAATACCGGAGGATCAGGTACAGGATGTTTCCCTTCAGTGCGGCCACCGCGACTGGAAACATTTCCTCCCACCGAGCATGTAAATCATTACAAACGGTTCCTCTGCAGCCACTTTTCAGCACCGCGTTGAAACTCCATGAAAATCATCCGTTCATAGAGCTTCTTCACAGTCGAATTTCACCCAGGAGGTTTTTACAGGATTGTTCCCTTTTAATGAGGCCCTGGAAAAGCTTATTTTCCCATCTGTGGCCTCTCTCGTTCCCATTCAGTTAATCAAATTACACGGCATCTTTAATCTTGCCTTATGAGCCAGTATATTAACTTAAATTCTTCAAACCCTGCAGCAGTGAGTGGGTGCGATTGAATGGAGATCTATATGCAGCTGCATTTCCTCCTCTCTGACAGTCAAGCGTATGCTGATGATAACACCTCTGATGTCTTTTTTCACCCCAAACAGTACTCAAAATTGATATTTACTCCCAAATGGAAGAGTGCACACATTTCAAAATCACTAACAACCAATTGAGTCACTCGCTTTATGAATGTTTCCACAAACGGTGATGCGAGTGCGAGGACAGCATGCAGGCGGGAGCTGCAGCAGCCCTATAGGGCGGAGTTATTAATGGTTGCAACTGTTCTGCCAATCCGTTAATCGCAACCACACCGAACCACATCATATATCAAACAGCCTCACTCAGACAGCTAGCCAGCCAACCAATCACTCAACCAGCCAGGCACTGAGGCAGCGAGCCAACCGCAGAGTAAACCAGCTAATCAGGATATAAGGCCTCAGTGCATCAGTAAGCTAGCCATTCAGCGGGCTAGCTAGCCACACGGGTAGTCAAAGTCAACCCAACGAGGCTCCGATCCAGTGTGCCTGTGGGAGTCCGCCCGCCAGTCAAAGCAGCCTGTCTCTGGTCCCACGCCTGGAGAAAACAAGCAGTGTGCAATCTGTACACCATAAACACAATGTGACACTTAGCGCCGGGTCGAGATTTATCGCACACATTCTTGGCTCTTCGGTTAATATACTGCACTGCCGTGACCAAACTTTCACTTCGGGCTCTCGGGGAACGATTGCGTGACACCCCCGCTGCCCCGTACCGTTAGCATCGCCCTCTCTCACTTACAGGAATACTTTCCAAATATCTAACAAGCAGTTAATCTGTTCTTGGGATTAATACTGAGCAGCAGGGCATTTGAGGCCCTCTTGTCGAAGCCAAACTAAATCTCTCTAAAGCACAACCGAGTTATGGTTTTAAGCTCTTGACGCATGGGATAGTACATTGGTCTTAGCAGGGTTCTGCGCTCGGTGGCTGGATCGCAGACTTCGTCCGATACGGGAGGGCGGGCCGGGTCATATTTCCTTCTTCTTATGGAGCAACAGATTATTTTTAGGTGCACATATTAAAACGTTTATGTTTCACTGCAGCAAATGAAACTGCATATTCTGACTTGGTCGGACATCTGCAGTGCAAATGACGTGTGTTAGGGTCTCTAGTTTTAAACCTTAACACCACTGCCAGATTCCTGCTGCATGACCCAGGAAATAATAAATCATCAAAGGCCAAATGTCAGCAGGCATAAGTTTATGACATGTTATCCTGATTGAATTAGGGTCAAATGGTTGTGTTCACAGGTTGCTTAGGGACTGGCAACAACTTTAGTTGATGCATGCTGTTCAAGAAGAGTTATTTACCTGAAAATAGAACACACAGTCAGATGTGGCCATGGAGCTGGTGTCATATATTTGAGAAACAGATTGTCAGATCAAGAATTTGTCTCGCACTTTAAATGTTATATATGTACTCATTCAGAATCAGAATCAGAATCAGCTTTAATGGCCATGTAAATTTGCACATACATGGAATTTTCACACACAATATACAAGATAAATATAAAAAATATAAAAAGGACATTAAAGACAGTAGTAAAACAACAAAAAAGTGCAGATAGTGCAGATGAAGAGTCTGTTTAACTGTTCATCAGAGTGACGGCCAGTGGGAAGAAGCTGTTTCTGTGTCTGGTGGTTTTGGCGTACAGTGCTCTGTAGCGCCTTCCAGAGGGGAGCCCTTTCAAAATAAGGATGGATTCCACCCCAAATATGATGTCTCTTTCATTCTGTTATTTGTGTTTCCCCACTTCCCTTGATCTGTGAGAGCTGCATGCTTTTCTGCTTTAACAGGAATACTGTCAGTGTCCTGTAGAGACATGGCATTTCCAAGTGTCAACCGGTCTCAAACTACCGGGGTATTGAACTTAAAGGCAGCTGCATTTTTTTGTAAACTGTGCTGAAACCAATGGTCATAATATTTGCTGATAAATCTGTGAACACATTATTAAAACAATGGTTTATTCCCAATGAGAAAGGCATAAACCCATCACCTGATTGCTCTCCAGAGCATGCATATTTCTAGATTCAATTATTAAAACACATTGTAAAACCATGTTTAATTTTCATGATAGAAGACGTTTATAACAGTCTGATGAATACACCTCATATGCACAAAGCATAAGAATATACATTATAGTAATGATATCTCAATGCACAATGCAAAGGTCATTAAACAAACCAGGAAAATAAAATAATTACCAGACAAAAAAATTGCACTTTTGTAAGTGAAACACAGGAGGTCTTAGTCTGCAGAAGGTGTATATGGAATAACAATAATTGCTTTCATTGAAGAACAACATATACATGTGGGCAAACAATAAGTGAATGCATATTCTAGTATGTGTAGTAATGTTAGCAATGGTTATGCTGTGTTGAAAGGTTTAATAATCCCTGCCCTAGGAGCAAAAACTAAATGCAGCTTTTGATTGTCTTAAGGAGCTCTCCATTTAATACCCTGACAATTGGGACGAGATCCTTCTGCAAATAGAGGATTGGGTGCAGAAATAAAGCTTGAGACCGTTTATTAGTGATATTTGGACGATTATTCATTTCCTGTTTTATAAAAAATAGCAGAGGCCCAAGAAGTGAAGCTCGTGGAACACAACACGCCATGAAGCGAGAGGTCATTGATTTAATGTAAAGATGAAAGCCTCTTCCTTCAAACAGAATATAACGGTAATGCTCTGTTAAATGTTGTAAAATTCATTCCAACTTTTCCAATTCTTTCCAGTCTGATACTTTTGACCCAAACTTCTCTGAGCACCGTTAGTTCCACCGGTCAGGGCAATGACTTCCTGTTACAAAGCTAAGTACATCTATCAGTCTGTCAGTAAGAGACAGTGACGGACGGGATTAAGTAGATTGCTGACCCCAGTGCAGTCCTTTCAACAAGATCTATGTTGACAAGGTGTAAATACGCCAGTTAGATTTGGTCATCCTAGTTTTTTTAGGAGTGATTACATATTTGAAATATGATACTGTAATAATTTTGGGAGTAAAGTAATGAGGGCGAAAACAAGGGGAGCAAAGGATGGCTAGTTTTGTTTGGCACTTTTTGCCACATCGACTAAAAGGGAGAAATGTAAACGTGAAGATACTTAACTGGTCTGTAATGTTTAATCCAAACCCTCCGCTAAACATCCAAATGTGCGTCAGTCTGTGTCCAAAATATACTCTAACTCCCGCGTTGCCCAAGTTGTGTTTCCCACAAAGTCATTTGAGAGGAGCATGGAAAGAGTATCACTCTGCGGTTGGTATGACAAATATAGAGTGGGGCCTTGAGAACGTACCATAAAGGTCAGCCAGAGTACCACCGATAAGACGGCGTACATCCGAGAGCACCGGCGTGCTTTAAAGATGCCCTCTGTGTGGCTACACGGTACCCACGCTGGTGGCTATACAGTGAAGCTAATGCAAAGCTATTCTCCTCGCAGCATGTTGACCTCTGGGAAAACAAACAGTGGAAATGTGACACCATATTAGAGAGTCGCTTGTTTACTTATCAGTTTTCAGGGGTCAAGAGGTCAGTTCTTGTTTGAATGACCTTTGCAAATCTCCTCCTCTTGGCAAAAAGAAATGTCAGTGTAGCATCCATTCGAGCGCCTTACTAACACCACCGTGTGGCGGTTATGTCTGAATATGTGTCTTTGTTTATCTCGTTATCACCATCTCTATCAAGTTATCAGGTAACCAAATCTCTTCAAAAGTTTTTGTCTTCTTCTTTTTTATATCTTCAATGAACACAATACATTGTAATAATTGTAGACACCAATATACTGCAATTTCTGTGTAAAAGTAAAAGAAAAACAAATGTCTTTTCCCTCTACTGAACATGCAGGAAAGCAAACAAGCAAACATAGTGCCAGGATGGAAATTAGGCCAGAATTATAATAATATTTGTGGCCAGAAGCCTACGTCTGATACAAAGTGGGTAAATAAATGTATTTCTCAGGTAGGAAACCACTCAGGTGTTATTTCATTCGAATGTACAGTTGCAGACTCTGGTCTCATTTGTTCTTCATACAGTATGTTTGTACACAGGCTGAGCCGCTCACCTGGCCCAGAGGATTAGAATGCTAACCAGTTTACATTCTGCCCACAGCTTTTGAAATGATTCAATTTTCCTAATCTTGTTTAGCTTTAGAGTATGTGGCTTTGAGGCATCCTTTTTTCAATCGTGGATCCTTTGAGGACATTTGCATATCTAAATTTTTGTACTGAAATTCGGGACAGGCTCTGCTTTGCAGCCCTCTGAAAAACCCCAAACTAAGAAGCAATGCTGGGTCAACCTGGAGGCTTAATATATGTTTGATGTGTAGAGATAGCCACCTGCTTTTTTCCTCTTACTCCGGTTTCTGAGAAATGCTAAACTCCCTCTTGATGTTAATAGGATAGTCTGCTATTCTTCATAATTCACATCTTCAGATGTGGAAGGACATTGCGTTTATTCCTCCCAAATGGACGCATGAATAGTGTCTTTTTGAATGCATGTACAATATATAATCTTAAAGTTTACATTTGAACATAAAAGAAGAAAAGTCACATTTTTGTGTAAAGTTTCAAAAAACATTGGACTGTTTCACTTTCTAAACATATAAAATGTAATATTTTATTTATTAAGAATCAGTCCATAATCCATCTCACCACGTGGTTCTAGCAAATAAAAGTATTCAAATTAATTGAAAGATCCCCACGATGGTGCAACAAAAGCACATTCATGTCCTTCATTGGTTTTTACTCACAGACGCTGCAATTACCTGCACGAGTTAAAGTGCACCGATCTGCAAAATAATTGTGAAGTGCTGAGAGGTTTTCCATTCCAAGTGGTCCCCGGTGAATTGAGTGTTAAGTCCTCACGGCACGACGAGGCACAAGACATTTGCTCCTCAGATTTAGCCAGCGGGGAAGCAGCAGCAGACTAAATGAAACCAGATTGTCTCCTTGTATTTGTGCAACTGCTTGGTTTACAAAGTAAGCTACAACTATGCACCGTATCGGAAAACTGTGGTACATGTGGTACTGTACTGACGGTGAAAGATTCCGTTTTTGAGTTTAATTTGTTTACTCGAACAACAATACACTCAAGCTGAAAGAAAAACACATCCTACTATGATATAAAAGTGAAACATTGTAAATATTTGACACCAAAAAAAAAATCATAGTGTTGCAGGTTGACATTTGTTTCGTATGATGTTGTCCAGCTATTTATTTTAAAAGACGCTTTCTTAGTGAAGACTCACTTCAGTACCATAAACAATAATGTGTTTGTGATAAATAGTAATTCTGTCAATATTCTAAAATGCTACTTGTCCTGGAAGCGTCGACAGGTTTTTATCAGCGGGACTTGTGTTGTAAAGGAAGCACGTCACAGAATATGAATATTGTTTCAGAGACTTTAAAATACGACATGAAAAAAAAAAAGATTATTCTTTCTAATCCCAAAAGACCATCTTGATCTCGGCGCTTGGATGCCTACTGTGAAACGAGTGGGAAAAGAAATGTTAAAAGGGGACAAATATCGCTTCTCCATTCGCTGCTAGATGTATGTGATAAAGCGAAATGTCAGCAAAAATACTAAAGCCGTATGTCAGCAGAGGCGGCTGACAGACGGGAGGGAAGAGGGAAAAAATGTTCTATCATGTCCGACAAGGTGTTCTTTTTGAGATTTAAAGATCACTGCACAACTTTAAACATGTTTGTCACTTTTTACTCTGACGCGGGGAACTATCGTGGGCTTCACAAGAACTTTATCGGCTAAGGCTCAAGGTAAGCGAGAGGGGGAGAAAAAAAAAGTCCATTCCCATTTATCTTAGCCAGGTTCCCTTCAAAGGCAACAAATAAATTACAGTGTACATTTGATACAAATTGATTTCTTAACTCAAATAACAATGTTGTCCCCCCGGTCAGGGCCATGTGTCACTCAGTCGCCAGTCTGAGTGAAAGCCTCAATCTGTCTCTGTGATAGAAATAGGGCTGACACATCTCCACCAAGGAATGCTAATCACGCGGGCCTGGCCTGGCCCTTTGTGGGCCGGCCGTGATAAGGAAAATCAGTTTCCCCTCCTGTCAGACGGTGGGGCCTGCGCCCTGATCGCTGTCTGGGAGGAAGCAAGCCATGGGCCTGGAAGTTACTGTCCTAGTTGTTTTGTTGTTGTCGGTGTAGCTACATGACGGAGGAGAGAGAGAGAGGAGTGGGAGGAAGATGGGAGGAAATGTGGGCGGTGGAGGAGTGTGGGTGAAAGATAGAGGATGGGAAGAGAGAGAAACAAAAGAAGGAGAGACACACAGAGAGAGAGAGAGAGAGAGATCAGACTGTGGTTTTAAAGCCTCGGTGGCAGCTGTAGCATCTGAGACGGGGCCGGAGTGAACCCCACTGAATATCTTGAGCCGATCTTATCAACGGCTGGGAGAAATGAGATATTGGCAGGAGCTGTTGAGTGCTCTCACAGCTGAGCAGGTTAATAGGGTTGGAAGGCAGGCCACAGGCTAATTGGATTTGCCGTGGCTTGATAAACAGTGGCAAGCCTTTTTTTTTTTTGCCAGCCAAACATACCAGGTCGACTTCACGCCCCCACCCCCCACCCCACTCCTCCAAAGCCCACTCCTCCTCCAAACCCCCTCCATAACCACAACAACCTCAGAGAGAGACGGGGAGAGCAGAATGAAGGCTATTTTCTTCTCCTTATTCCCAGCAGGCCAGACTAGGAGGGCCTTTGTGTATCTGTGTGTATCTATGTGTGTGTGTGTGGTTCGCTGTACATGTGTGAAAGAGAGAAAGAGGAAAAAAAAAGAGAGAGAGTGAGAGAGACAGAGTTTGCCATCTACTGATTTTAATCAAATACCATTTAACCTGTCTGACCTCCAGGAGTCATCACACATGGCCAGATCAAGCGGGGTTGTTCTTCTCTCTTGCTCGGCATTAGAGCAGCGGGTGTAAAGAGGGTCTCTGTGTAGACTGTTATTTCAACACCTTTTCTCTTAGAAGAAATGCTGGTTTCCACAACATCAGCACCCTTTTTAATCTCAGATCAAAAACAAGTATTATTTATTCGATAAGATCCAGTCGGAGCGCGGTGTCGGAAGGGACGACCCGCGGCTTCAAAACGGGATCAAAAGTCACCGTTGAGCGGGAAACCGTCCAGACTTGTGCGCGGAAAAACGGGAAAATGAAGAAATGTGAATGCGTTTCAGTCGGAATTCCAACATAAAAACGTATTAAATGTCATCAAACGGACTTTGTTTCCGCAGCGACCGCGGTTGACTCTTCCAGCTGAGATTACACTGACACTGTGAGAGGTTGAGGGCAGTAGGTAAGAGTGGGGTACCCTGTACACTTGTGCAGACACGTAGGTACTTTGTGTCTAGAAACACTAGGTTATTGGTCGGTGCTCCCTCTGTATCTGTTTTGGTCAATCTTTTTTAGAGAAGCTAGAGAAGCCATTTTGTTTGTTTTATTTCCAGAGGCCTAGTTTTGTTTTCTTGATTTCTATTTGTTTGGCACGACCACAAGCTGTCCCCAATCTCTCCCACTTGATAGAGAACCTTTCTTTTGTGTTGTTAACCGCCAACGGAATACATATTATTTACCAACGTTACTCCTATTTTCTGCCTTTTCTTTCCCTTATTCTTTTGGCTGACCTGTGTTCGTTCCGCCCTTGTACCCTAGACGGAAAAGGGGACGTAACGCGGAGGACGACCTGTGGCTTCAAACGGGATCAAAAGTCACCGTTGAGCGGGAAACCGTCCAGACTTGTGCGCGGAAAAACGGGAAAATGAAAAACGTGATGCGTTTTCAGTCGGAATTCCAACACAAAAACGTATTCAATGTCATCAAACGGACTTTGTTTCCGCAGCGACCGCGTTTGACTGAGATTCAGCTTCCGCAATGCAACTTGCTCATCGGGAGGGTTTGTTTTCGTCTGAGCAAGCATTAGCAAACACAGAAGCGACACCCTGCAAATGAACGAGATTGTTTACGCTCGCAAACCTTTTGCCCAGCGGGAAGCTCTCTTCAAAGACTACACTTCCCACTCTCCCGGTTAAAGGCCGTCCAATCAGCAATACAAAATCCATACGTCTTTGTTTGAGTGTACAAGGCGGAGGCTCCTCTCGCTAACTTTTGTTCCCACACTTGTTTTGATCATATTCTAGTAGGTGGCCAGCATTTGATTCCGTACATTTGTGTATGTTTCTGCCAATGTGCTGTGTACACTTGCACAGAAGTGGGTTGTGGGTCTTATGCGGTGGAATTATTTGTACTTGGAGTGTGAGGGCGAGGAGGAAAGCGTATCCATCAAAATCTATTTACAAGGCGAGGGACTTTGAGGAGCAAGCGACACAGACAGATTCAATTTTTTTCCGATGTTTTTTTTTTGAAGGGATAGTACCCACTGTGAAACACCCTGGGGTGTCACACTGTCCTCATTTATCTAAACAGCCCCAACCGGTGGATAACTCCTCTGCATACTTGGGTGGAGCCAGATTGGCTTAGTTAGTGAGCACCCCACACAAGACAACCCAAGGAAAAGTGTTTTGCAATAGCTGGGGGGGGGGAGAAGGAAAGGACAGTGCATCAGGCTGCCTCTGGATACCCACTCGCCAAAAAGGAAAACATCAAGGTCTGAGACAGCTTTGAAAGGAGAAACTAAAACAGTGATTGAAGTGGAAAAGGATGTTGGACGTCAACTGTTGGACAGACTGCATTTGGTAAAAAGTTCACAAATTTGCAGATAAGCCCCAATGTAAACCCAGAAGGAACGATAATGGCCTCCGGGGACGGGACGGCTACTATTTGTTTGTTCAGTCAAATTTTGGGATGGACGGGTTTGTAACATTACACGAACAAAGGACACTTTTTACAGTGTGTGTACATTCTGTCGGAACAATTCAATTCACACTAGAGCGCCGAAAAAAACAAGTCATAGTTGACTCCTCGGGGTCATATTAAGTAGACACAGTCTTTACATTACAGGAGGAAGAGATGAGGAGGAAGAGGACAGGATGCACAGAGGGAAAAAAAAAAGAAAAAGAGAAAAAGGAAAGGGGGCTAAGAAAGAGAGACAGACTCTTCCTTCATCTCTTTATCTCAACCACTGTGGGTGACTGTGGGGTTGGGGAGGAAGGCATTTGGCATCAGCCGTCTCGCAGACTGAATTCATCAGCCCCTATAACTTCAAGTTGCCCATAAAGAATTTATGAATCCCGGGATAGTAATCGGCTGCATCCATTTCCTGAAGAAGAAAGGACAACTGATGTCTGCTAAACAGCCCAAAGGGACTGACCTCCACTCCCATCTGATGGGTACAGAGGAGACACACACACACACACACACACACACACACACACACACACACACACACACACACACACACACACACGAACACACACACAGGCACATACTGTATGCATATACTGTATGTGCAGAATGTGTGCACCGACACACACACACACACACACACACACACACACACACACACACACACATATACTTAGATACAAACACCAAAGGCAAAGAGAAAGATAACCTTTCAACCTTTTCACACCCTGGACAGCTTGTTTTTGAAATGGTAACTACTGTAAACATTATATGGACCAAAAAACACATTAAATTAGTTTCCCCTTTCAAAACAAAAAGTGAGCTGCTATTGATAATCAATGTATAAGATAGACAAAGATAAAGTTTAATGTTGACTCGTTCTGGATTTGGTCACTTCCATGGATACCGTAAGTTGATTAAATGATTCTTCTGAGCATTTATAATGAAAGTCAAGATGACATATGACCATAGCAGTTAGACAAATAAGTAAGAGATATTTGTAATAATGTATGTGTTTTCTATAAATACAAGGTACTTCATTGTCATACAAGAAAATAGTTTCTAAAACAAGCTACCCCACATCATATTATGTATCTGTATCCATGTTAAACAAATATTTGGTCTCCATTAAAAGTTTTAAATTATAACGTGTGCATTCAGTTCGTATAGAATACCAAACGTACGCCTTTCTGCCCGTCACCTCCCTGGCTTTGTGGCAGCATATAATTAGCACCTCCAGTTGTTTTTGGGCCCACAAACGCTGCATGAAGCGGACAGAGCACAAGCGCCTTATCTGGCAGTGCCCGTGTTTTCACAGCTGACCATTCCCCTCTCTTTTTTTTTCCCCGACTATCGTCTTTCAGGCTGTCCTCGGATTCCTTTCCTCACACATCAGAACGGAGACATTCATCTTAAGGATGACATCTGTGGTGAATTTCTCCATAACCTAATAGTCATCCGGCACAGGAGGGGCTAAGGAGGGGGTTATGATGGTGGGGAATAGGGGATTATGACATATAAATGCTAAACCCTGCTAGGTGGGTGTGGGGCGGTTGCGCGTAAAGTTCAAATTTGGTAATTCAAGCTAATGTGGTTTGCGGTCCTCCAGAGGCTGGACCATAATCCGTGGCATGATACATTCAAGCCCAGATATGTAATACATTTTTGACCAAGGCCATAGTGCATATAATATCATTAGCTTGCAGTTAACACAAGAATTCAGGGGAGAAGCAAGTGTTTGTTTACTTTGCTCTAAAGAAACGGCTGTCGAAGCCAAAAGTAACAGCAGACTTTACATTGTAGCAACGCGTGTCATGCACTGAGATGTGTGTGTTGCTCTGACTCCCATGGTAACCCAGTGGATTGCGTTTCTATACGCTCACACCAAGACATATATCAATTCTCCAAGCATCGTCAAATTGGACTACTCCTCAGTTTATAAGGCTCTTAATACTGTAAAAGGCCACACCTTGACACATTGTCAGACAAGAGTGTTTTATGAGAACTATCTGTTGCCCCCGACACCCGTATGCGATTTGTATCTGCCATGATCCATATGGTGTGGATGATGCGCTTTGAAGAGGCCCATCAGTCAGTTAATCTAAAAGAAAATAGTAACTGCAGATATCTCTCTCTCTCTCTCTCTCTTCAAGACAAACCAAAGAGAGAGAGAGAGAAGGGGAGGGAGAGGGCGGGGGGGATTCAAAGCAGAGCAAAATCAGCTCCTCTCAGAGATGGAGAGGGTGGTTTAGAGGGGGGATTAAAGCACTCCCTCACTGTGGAGCCAGCTTTTATAAAGGTACATCATATTACTTCAGCTTCACACTTCCATAGATATATCATCATCTGCCTCCCACCAAAGCCCGGCTGTTATGCCTACGTATTCTGTCTCAAACAAGATTAATACTTACACACTTAGTGTGTGAGGAAACACGGTGACAGTAAGCTGACAGTACCTACTGTATGTAAAGCTTACACTCGATTCAATATCTTGTTTAATGTGTGACCCCGCAGATACCAGACACTAATGCACCCCGACTCTGGATCAGCTTTCCTACCAAGCCTTGTGTGTTTATTCTTCAGATAGAGTCACAGGTAATGCAACTTACGGGTAACGTAACTATAGCAGTCAGTGCTTTTCTCTGTAGGGCTTCTTTCTTTCAATCATTTCATTTGAAAGTTCATACAAGTTACACATTACCTCAAACTAGACAACAAAAAACGACAAATCAATTAAAAAAATAATACATAACCGCATAACGACCAACTATACGAACAATCAGGACAGAAAACACGGACATAAATCATCATCATCCTCCTTATGGAACCTACTATAACAGTTATATATTAATGAATGTTGTGCCTTTAGGCCCTCGGGGGTCCCTTGGATCCCAAAGTTGCAACCTCTCATTCTTACCGCCATTTTATTTTCAGTTTATACACAGGAAGCCAGACACATCGACAACCAATGCTAGAGAAAAAGGGTACAACAGAAATGCAGATCACGAAATCTCACAACAATTAAATCATAATAAGTATTGTGGGCCCATCCTGCGTTGTGCTCTGTACTGCTGTAGCTTTGAAAAGCCATTGGATGCCCTTCACAAGAATATGGACAGAGACCCAACATGAGAGTCTATAACTGCCACACAATGTATTACCAGCCAGCTGTACACAGCACGGGTTGTATCCTGGACTTCAGACACACTTCTGGTCATGACTCAGTTCATCCCCCCCCCTAACTGAATTGTGGAAGACCATTCTTTATTTTGCACTAATTAAAAAAAAAGAAGAGAAACCCAACACAGGTGTAAAAATATAGATAGATATATAGTCTTTCATGTCGAGTCAGTGTCCTAGAGTAAGATTAAGGCCGCTGTGAACATGTTTGACGAGTCAGTTCACTGCCTGGGGAGAGTCCCCGGGCAAAATCCATACTCTGAGTCCAGGGCTGCCTTTAGAAGCAAGCCGCTGAAATGATTAGTGCTGCTCAGCTGAAAGGCACAAAGGGGCCCGTTGGCCGGCCCTGAAAGTTTCAAAGTGAAACCGGTACACCTTGTGTCTGTGTTAATTGATCACAGGCACATTATCTTGCCTGTTCAAGGCTTAATTTGCCCTCTGAATCAACACCTTTTGTCGACTACTGCAGTCATTTGTTGGAAAGGGAGAAAAAAAGACTAGCCACAGCTTAATCATTCCAAGCAGGTGTGAGTCGCAGCCAATTTTCTGCTCCCTTTTTGTCATTTATTCTTCTCTTACAGGTTGTGTTTTCAGAACGTGTTTCATTACACACAGAGGGATCCAGTGCCCTTTTTATAATGTGAGGAATGCACAGTATAGAGCGCTACTGTAAGAATGAGCACGTGTTTTGCAATAAATGGAAATATTTGTCTGAAAGGTAAAGATATGATAGGGGGTGGCCCTGTTCAGAAGACCAGTTCCCATAAGTGTTAGAGGCCCCCCAAAAAAAAGCATCAAGATCCAGAATTGCAATAACTGTATATGTGTTTGTGCTTGTGTTTTTAAATAAATGATAGGTGAAAATAACACAAAGGCATATTTTCCAGACACAAATACAACAAAATACAATCAGTATTTCAATAATAGGTATTTCTATTTAATCTATGCTTTTGACAATTCATGCATCAGCGCCCAGAAGATCAGGAACCCATGAATACATAAAGTCAGAAAAACAATGTGACAAAGAGTATAGCGTTATTTAAGAATAGATCTCTCATGTAGCTCAGTGACAACGATAATACATTTATACATTATTTGCAGCGATACATCCCAAACGTATATATTACATTCATGCCGTAAACAATGTTGGAGGCTGGTACACAATGCGCGTTTTTCAAAGCTTCGTGGAAATGATAGGACTTATTTTCATTCAAATTGAAACGATATTGTCACCCTAGTGGAATATTGATGCGCTGGATAAGCCTTCGCAGTAAGTACCCAGAAGAATACATTTCAGACACTTCAGACAAACCCCCCCCAAAAAAAAAAAAAGTGCAGCTAACCTGACAGAAATTAGGATCAAATGAAAAGCTGAGACAAACCTCTCTGTCTTTTTCCTCTCGTCTGAGATGACAACGCGTTTATCCCGACGCACGGATCTCGCTGGCTTCTTGCTTATTAGAATGATCTTATTTTGAGATATTTGTTAGTATTGAAAACTAAATTATAGAGGGAGGGGGGGCGGGGGAGAACTTTAATTTGACTTGAAAAAAAACTTTGAAAAATCTAATTTAAACCAGGAATTATTTGAGGTAAACCTGACAGTTTAATCAGAGACAGCATTCACTTTGAAAAAGCTGAGCCTCTGTTATTCATCCTGTGCTTGATTCCTGCATGTTCTTATGCTAACACACATGAATCGTATTATATTAAACACATGTTTCCCTCCTCAGATCCGCGGGCCTTTAACAAGCTGTTAAATGCGTTTGAAAAAGTTACTCATAGCCTGATTCTATACGACACGGTTGGATCACCACAGTCGTCAGCTCTTCGAGATAGGGACGTTATCGCCACCGCGGCGTCCGTGCAATGAGGGCGATTAGAAGACGTAGTACAAACACTTCCATTTGGACTTCGGAAAACCTCACCTCCACCCATTTGTAGCTGCACAAATCTATCACGGGAGGGCATCAGCTGAGGGAAATGTGTATTTCATTTCGGTTGCTGTCCCCATTCTTAATGGGTAGCCATCCAGAGAGAATGAAATGATTGATTTTTGTCATCCTGAATGAGGATAAATGAATCCATGAGGAGGAGGTGGAAGAGGAGTAGCAGGAGAAGGAAGGGGGGGCTTAGCTTTCTTTGCACGTCTGGCTAGACAGAAACTCAGCAAACCTGTACGGCAGTAACTGGGGGGGAAAGAATAGTGTGTGTGTGTGTGTGTGTGTGTGTGTGTGTGTGTGTGTGTGTGTGTGTGTGTGTGTGTGTGTGTGTGTGTGCTCTCTTCTCTTGCGTGTTCACTTATACTTTGCTTCTAAGGTTACCTAATGAAATATTGATGGGAGATGTGGGAAGTGCGGGGGCTGGGTTGGCCGGGGGTTGCTGGTGGTGCTGGTGTTGGAACTGTAACTGCTGCTTCCTGTAGCTTGGGACATCTCTGTCACTCTGGATCTCAGCGAGACAGGCCTGCCCTAATTTAATCTGACTTTGAATGAGTCTGTATCACAGGAGGTAAAGAATGTGAACTTACTGCACTGCAAAGAGGAGCAGAGAGAGAGAGAGAGAGAGAGAGAGGACGAGAGAGACAGGGGATGGCGGTGTTAAAATATACAGCCGGAACATTTCAAACGCATCACAATTAATATTTAACACCGCCTGTCAGAGATGTCTAATATATACTTTTTAAATGTGACAGAACAATGAGCTTACTGTACACACGACACAGCGGCGCCCAGGCTATTATAATGTTTGACTGATGTTATACTGCAAGCGTGACTCCGCTAATGGACTGAGATACATCCTGGGATTCTTTTCATGATTAGATGCAGCTTAGTAGTTTTCTCAGGGAAACGATAGCGAACTGTGAACCGCGTGACAGTGACGAGCCGCTCTACAGAGCGGCTGCTGCATCATTACCTTCCTCTGACACCATTTAGTGTGTCCATCTCGCCACCAAACCCGAGGCGGAGGTCTTTTGATAACTATCACGAGTCACATTGTTTGAATTAAGAGTGTTTTTTTGTTTTTTTTTAGATGTGCTCTGTAATGTAAGGCTATGAAGGCGATGCATTTCCTTACTAATGATCTCTCAAAACAGGTGTGCCGGTGAAGGTATCATATGGCCGGAGTGGAGATCATCTAAAGATGCTTTTTTGGTGTAAAGATAATGTAGAACGTGTGTCTGAAGACAAACCTCTGAGCTCAGGAGTAGACTTTAAAATAGGCCGTAAATACTATTTCATCGCTCTTCCGAAACTAACTTCATTTCGCCGGCCAGTTTCCCAGTTTGCTGTGTTTTTAGCGGACATGTTTCATCCAGGTCCTTGATTTCCACTGTGTCTAAATAGCTGGATAAATGGGAGTGCATGTGCCAGTATGAGTTCCCAAGCACGAGCTGGGAATAATTGATGCGGCTCCTGTGAGTTCAACCAAAAGGATATTGGGATGTTTTTAATATATTCAACATTCTGCAAACGCATTTCCACTGAAATGAGATGTTATTGACCAGCCAAAAACTATTCTGAATAACATCTACAATAATTACACAGGAAGTCACATGCAACTGCCAAGCGAAATGAGAGACATGCTTGCGAAATGTGAACATGGTGTTTTGATTTGTTTGGCACCCGGAAATGCCAAAAAGTCATCTCAGTACTCGTCTTTGCGGCGGAGACATCTAAATGTGCCAACCTGAGCAAAATTAGATCTTTGGGGAATGAGAGTGATTTTTATCTCGTCCATCACTTTTTTTTTATTTTTTATAATCTGCTAAAAAAATCTACTGGTACAAAGATTGTTTTATTTTTCATTCTCAAGTGCTTCTCCATCTCAGCATGCCAACCGTAAAGCCTTTTAAGCTCCGCTTCAGGATAAACATATCTAACTCGTATGCACTTTCAGTCACACATTATTAAACTTTTTTTTTTAAAGCCAATACACACCAAAAAAAATAGAATTAATAGTTTCTATTTATCGGGTGGCAAAATCTTATCAGAGTGGCAAAATGTATTCAACAGCAGTAAACACTGCGTTTTTCTCCGCGCTATCTCTGCGAACATGATGACGGCTAGCGTGCACTAATCTTGTAAAGTCAACCTTTTAAAAGGAAAGAGGCGGCAGACGGGGGGCTGGGAGGGAAAAGGGCTGGATGGACAGCTATGTGCAGGTTTGTATCCGCACTAGGAGCTGCCCCTGTCCATATCCAATGTAAGGTTATAGGAATATCATAATCCCTCCTCTGAGCTCCTTTGCGCAGAAGATGATGACTAAATTTCCAGTGTCTTATCACACACTCCCAGACTGGAACTAGTACAAGGGGTTCTGAGGAAGGAACCCAGCATGAAAAGTGCCGGGGATGAGATGATCAGATTAGCGGTGGCTATTGGATTTGTTTGTGGTGGTTGCAATCGGAGCGAAGCAGGCGTTGTTCAAAATGCCCATGGAGATGCAAAGCCTCCAACGATCCTTTCACCCCGGGTAAAAAAAATAAAAAATACTCTTCTTGGGGGGTTTTCAGGAGTGTAATATGGGGTGCTCCTGCAGGGGTAGGGGGTTGAGTTGGGGGGAAACAAATTTAACACTTCAGGGGATTGGAGAGAGAGGGGTGGAAGAGGGGGGTTGTGTATTTTATCAGGTGGGTGGAAGCTGGACCGCTTCACGCGGTGAGACAAGTGGGATTGACTGGCGGTATTCAGCGCGGACGCCAGCCGGTTGAGTGTTCGGCAGGCCGCCTGCGAGGCGGAGGCGGAGGATGTGGCGGCGGGCTCTTCAGAAAACCTCACCTGAGGCACAGCGAGGCATTGTGGATTCAGGAGCCTCTCCTATACCTCGTGATGGGCTGGATTGGAGGAGGAGGAGGCGGCACGGCGGCTCTGCAGATGCCTGGGAGGAAGGCTGGAAAGCAGGGAGGGTGGAGATCGGGGGGCGGGAGACCGGAGGGAAGAGAGAGCTGGCTGTTGTTGGGGATGAGCTCCACCCAAAAGCCAGATAACAGCGCACAAGAACACGTGTCATTGTTCAATTAGACGGGAGGAAGATCCAAGTAAAGGGATATTCCGTAAAGAAAGTATGCCTTTAAGGTTTCAATGGCAGTATCAATCACTGTAATGGCTGTCGGATTGATTCCTAATGATGATGATGTAAATACAATACACTTTATTGAGGAATGGAGGCTATTTCAGGGGGAATTATTACTGGACTCAAAGGAAAAGATTGTTTCAGAGGACTTACTGGTGAAGAGCATTAAATCCGGTAATGCATACTATAAAGGACTCTATTTTCTGGTCTATATGTTTTGCTTTTTGGTAATATTGAATATATATATACTTGCTTATATCTGCACATTTGCATCACCAAAGTGCACAACTCATTGTTAAATAACATTCAAATCTCCCTTAAGAAGTCCAGTCTTGCAGGCTATTTTCCCACATGTTTAATTTTGTTAAGTGACGCAAACGGATGTCAATACCGGTCTGTACCACTTACCTTGAATACCTCGTTTGGACAGCAGACAAAGACGTGGCTTTGCTTATGTGACATAATACGGCGGTGCACTTTGTACCCCTAAGCCAGGTCATTTCAATAGAGAGAAAGCCACTGAGTCAGCTTGGCGAGACAATGTCGATAAGGTAATGGCACGGATCAATACCAGAGATTTGGGCCAGATCTTAATTAAAGAAACAACTGCTGATACAAATGATGTTTTCAATGTATTGATATTGCGGGGGGCCAAAGGGTGGGTTGGCTGTAGCGGAGCGACTGATCAATGTACTTAACATTAGCATTCCCTTTCATCATGTACCAAGATCACTTAATTCTCCCTCTCTTGTTCTATCACTTTGTCATTCTCTCTCTCTCTCTCTCTCTCTCGCCTTTTTTAGAACCATCTGAGGCAACCCACGTCCCATCCCCCCACCTTACAAGGTGAACTTGAAGGTCTACAAGGTTGTGCTTTTATGTGTCTCAACTTCCTGTGGTCACTGCGTGTAAACCCAGAAACGAATCAAAGACGCTGGTAAGACCGACAACATGATTTTGGCGTGTAAGCGTGTGAAAATGAATTGTCTTTCACACAGAGAAGTACACGCTTTTAATTACACATTGCTAATCTTTGGGGGGAAAAAAAAGCTATTTCTCTTTCTTCAATGTTCAGGTTAATGATGTCAAATCACTGAAAGGGGATTTCGTGATTACTCATATGGAATTGTATCTTTTTTCTTTGTAGTGTTCCCTTGTGTATTGTTCTTTGGAAGAACAGGTTGAAAGGAGGAGCTTGTCATGACTTAGAAAAATGAACAAAAAAAACACCCCCCCCCCCCACCCCCCACATTGTAAATTCCTTATGCAGAAAGCAAGACAAGAGAGCCTCTGTTGTCTCCAGGCAACAGGGAAAAACATTTACAAAAAAAAAACTTCAGACACTGATGCCTCTTGTGAATGGTAAAACAATAATTATTAAAAGGGAACCTGAATTGATGGATCCCATTAAAGCTAACACAAAGTCTCCAGAGGCCTAGCAGCACAAACAGTCCAAAGTCAATAGTGTGATTCCCCAGGTATCCCTGACCAGGACCCAGTTTAAAGAGACATCAATCTGGGATGTCAGTTCCCAGCTAATGAAGCTACAGCCGATCAATATTCAGGATACAACTACTACCTTAAATGAAGTACTAATGCGTGTGGAGGTCTCACAATGCGGGCTTCCCACAGAGAAGTTGCTGCTTAATTGACAGTCAGTTTAAATTGGCATACGTTGCTATAAAATCTGGTTAAATCTGAATATATGTGATGTTATCTATTCAGGTATGGTTTTTGTATTTGTGAATGAACTTGCCATTTACCTGAAAAACAATGAGTTTGAATACATCGTTCAGTGTGTCTTTCCCGCTAAAACATTTTCAAAATAAAATTCTGCATAAAAACTAAACTGGGTCAGGTCATATTTAGCTATCTAACTTGTAATACCGGAACAAAGTTCAGAGTGAAGGTTGTTTTGTTGGGATTCATTATACTGCCAGTTTAGCACGAGCTGCTAAATTATGTCACAGATACATTTTAAGCAACACACTATTTTTCCTCAACATGCGAACAGATTTTTAACAGCGAATCATTGTAGACTTTTCAACCCACTCGCGCTACCACTTTAGGTGAAAAACTGAATAAATGTGATGAGCAAATTAATAATGTATAATTGGCAGCCTAGCTATTCCTTTGTGTCATGCACATTCTGTCCAACAGCTCTGATTTTTCTCTCTTTTTAACAGTCTTATTTGAACCTTTTCTCTCATTCTTTCATTTTATGCATCACATGTTAATGCTACTGAAACTTTTATCATTCTCTTCCATTATCCTAATGCATGTGATACGTGAAAGCTCCCTAAATCATGTATTAGGGCATTGTGCTATGTAAAACAGACACTGAATTAGACTATTTCGGGGGGTAACAAGGGCTTTTGTCTTTGAACTCAGCTGATGCTTTCAAAAAAAGAGAGACAGTAGAAAAAGTGTAAAAACTCTAAACATATCTTTTCTTTTACTCATTTTATCAAGACGTGTATAATGCATAACACATTATATATATATATATATATATATATATATATATATATATATATATATATATATATATATATATATATATATATATGATTGTGGTTTACAGCCAGCAATACATCCATTCTGCTACAAGAGAAAAAGATATTATGAGAAAAGAAAGAACACACATTTTCCCCCAAATTGAATATTCTGCTCAGAGTAACAAAACAATGAGATTAAAGCATCCAAAACATTTTTTGAAATCAAATGCATTTCACACTAAATAACTGAAAGCAGTGTAGTGGATGTAGTGGCACAATCATTACCAGTTAATAGGGGAGCTAGGTGCGGTAGAGGATTGACTGACACTCTAATACTGAAATAATTTCCACTTTTCCCACCACCTCCCTCTCAGAGGCAGGGAATTAGTATTATCACATCAAAGGCTTCCTTTAAATGGGTATAAAAATCATTTAAACAGACAGTGGCGGTGATTATTCAAACTAGGTTATTTGCCAGGGTGTGTATGTAATACGGCGGCGTCGTCAAGACAACTTCATTTCCCACTAAATTGCTGTCTGTCACCAGAATAAGTAAATTTGCCACTGTTTTATCAGCATCATTGTGTCAAGTTAGGCGAATACATCAAACAGTCCATCTGATCAACAGGAAATGAACACACAGTGAATAATGCAATGACTGAAAGGAAAGCGGATTGGTCTGCTGATGTGCCGAATGGAAATTTCCTCCATGTTTTTTTTTTTCCCCCTTCTTCTTAAACGCATACAAAAAAAGCTCCGTCTTCCGTTGAAATGTCGGCTTATCGTAGTGACTCTTTGACTGCATTTATTACCTGTTACCTCAGTGGCCTGACAGATAAATTGAAAATGCATAATGATTCTGAACCTAAATGTGCACAAACATATGGGTTAGCACAGGTGTGACTATATGCAAGGCCAACAGTTTGCTACCATATTGTTACAGTGACGTCATGCAGTTGTTATGATGCCAAAACAAGCTTTTGGCTCAGAGTTAATGTCAATAATATCAGATTTCACTAGCGTACACATATAGCCATACCTTATAAATATAAAATTCCAAGTAAAACCACTTAAATCTACAATTCGTCACCCTCCTAAAATAATGGCCTAAGTCATTTTTTGACAAAAATGATTTTCTTGCCTAAATCATCTCCTCATGATGCTGGCCACCTCTCGGAAAATGTCCTACATCCTCAGTTGAACAGATCATGTGATTCTACCCCTGTAGTATAACGGCCTATGTCAAGAGTGTGACTTCGGCCATTTTATTTTGCCTAAGTCAAAAGACAATCTGACTTAGGCAATTTTACAAGCTTTTTAATAATGCATTTTGAAGCTAGCATTTAAGCTAGCAATTTAGTTACCATTTTTGTCAATGAAAATCTCACTCGAACATAATATTAGTAATCATAACATAATTTGACCGTTATTACAGTATGCCTGTTGTGCAATGTCTAGAGGCAGCTTGTGCACACCGATTACATTGGTATTAGTTTTTTGTGTTTTCTGAAAAACCTGAAAAAATTACTTTGGCCATTATTTTAGGAGGGTGACGAATTATACCATCCACTAAGGTCAATTTGATTGAAGATGTTAAAATGTTTTAAACTTAAAGGACTGTTGTGTTTTCAGTGGCAATGGATTCCACATTGGATTGCATGTGGGTGAAGGTTTGTGGCAAATGAACAGAACATGAGAAAGGTTAAACTACATCTTGAACATTTAATATGTTACCCTACCTCCAACATATAAATATGAGCTCAGCGGGATTGTCCACAGGAATCCAACACGTTGAAATGACCGTTTCTTAAACTCAAGAGACACTTGCGATACTCCGCAAAAGATTGGACGAGAGAGGGAGGGAGGAAGAGGCAGAGGCAGAAGAGAAAAAGAAAAGAAGAAGAAAAAAAAACATAATGGAGTTTGGAGGTCTTTTGTGGAGCCGATATTGTCTCTTAGTTTGATGTTTGCCTCCAGGATAAAAAAAAAAGCTCCTCTGGAGTAACAATATACACCAAAAATAAAGAATTGAGCTTGAAAGAAAAAGGGACAACAGCAATAACGGAACAATGGTCCACAATGGCAGGTATTTAACTGCCTTAGGAGAAGAGGGATGGGTTTACGGTCATGTCTCCCAGAATAACGCCTCACAACTAAGGTCATAAGAAATGTTTCCTGGCTTTTGAAAACCTGCCTGGATTCATTATATTTTGAGGGGATCGGGCCAGAGATTCATGAACGGCGGTTTAACCCCCCCAATTAGTCAAAGTCCCTCTGAGGCATTCTCTATCTTGTGTTGATACATGAGGCCATGGTGACAAAACTGCCCTGCGGTGAGGTGATTCAACTCTAAAGTGAGTTCAAAGCACTCTTGTTAAACTTGGAACACAATACCAAGCTGCCGAGGGTACAGGTATAGGTGCAGCGATGCCAAGACGCTGTATTCAAACGCCTGGAAACTAAAGAGGAACATGGAGGAGGGCATCGCGTCATCATCGTCCTCCATGTTTAACTGACGCCGATGATTGTATGACAATGACTTTGCATGAGAGGTAAGTCCCAAATCCAAATAACACAACAGTTAGGTTATACAATACAAACAAAATAGGCTAGGTTTTACAGCATCGGACAATATGGAGTAATTATATTGGCCTATTTTAGTAGTTTATGGAAGGTACATTAATACAATGTTGCACCCTTTAGTATACAAAATGTACAAATATAGCTAAAAAAGACAAAGTTCTCGCAGACAACTCACACATATCTTTATAAATAATTCCAGCTGTTAATACGTTATATTACTAATAACACTGCGGTTACCGACGCACATGGCCATTATAGAGCCGATAGACTTATATATGCCCAAAGTCTAGAGAGTCAAAGGTCTTGTTTCTGTCCTGACCAGTGGGACCGCATTATACCTTGTTTTATTCCACTCAAATACTATTTTCTATCCGCTGGAACGTGATCTCAGAGAAAGAGCTTTCGTGAAATGACCAAAACCACTAAACACAGCATTACATGGCGGTTTCACAGTTTAATTAATACAATTATTGAAACTTATACTGAAGACAGTCTGCTTGGTGATGGGTTCCTAGACAGCCAGTCCTGAAACAGCAGCTTCCTCTATTGCAGGATGAGGATACATACATATTCACTTCCAAGGCCAGATATAGATTAAAGGTTCTTAAACCGTGGACAAAAGTAATTGTATATAGGTTGGGGTGGATGCAGGGTTGGTTGTATGGCAACGGCTACCTTTAATGGCTGTCTGGCCATAACTTTAACCATAAACACATTGGTTCCCTCATCATAATTTAATATGCTTTTTAGCCTAGATGTGACAGTATGTTTCGGAACCTTTTGGATCCCACTGCCAAATAACCTAGTTTGTCATTTAGGTATGAAGACCTTGGTGTACAGAGATGTATATGAATATATAGCCATTTTACTCTCATCTCTACGCAACACAAAGATTAAACAATTCCTCCAATTCCGGGAGAATTGGCCCAAGCCTAATCCCATTTTTCCTTCCTCACGATTCTCTAATAGAGATGTCAGGAGAGTGGACATTTTTGCCATTCAAAACCGTTTTTGTTTTGTTTTATCTATATCTCAAAAGCTTTCTACTCATCAGGGAGTAATTTCAGACTGTTTCAAGACGATAGGTGAGAGAATAAGGAACATCGCCTGGAGCAAATAAAGAAAGTGGTGAAAAGAGAAAATAGAAGAAAAAACATATATGAAGTATAAGGGGGCACACTGAAGAATGCGAGGAAGATAAATAAGACAGATACTTTGTTTCATTGTCAGTGGCACTCCGGGGCTATTTGAAGCACTTATTTATGCACTGTAAGCAGAACAATACCGGCGAGCAGAAATGATTAAATACAGACTCTTCAAGCAATAGACATCTCATTGTGGCGGGCCCTGGCTTGCCACTGGGCCAGCTTGATAAAAGCACTATGAGCTGATAGCTGATACAATTTGCCAGGCGATTTGAATGGGAGAAGCTGGGAGGAAGGGGCTGCGGCTCAGTTGGCCTGTCGCTGACAGCCTGTATAAGCTATAATAAAATCATTAGAATGTAAATGCTTTATTGCAAAATAAGAGCCTCAAGCTAGGGTGACATTATCTGCCGCCACCCGAATGAAAGTGCCGATTAGCATTCCCTGATTCAATGATAGAGGCAACTTATCTTTATTAAAAAAAAATTCCAATCGAGTCTTCATTTTTTATGATTGAGTTTTAAGCAAATGTAATATCCAGTTCAGTTTGTGTATGAAATGGTTGGCGGTGGCGGTGGGGGAGCAGGATGCCCCAGAAATAATTAGTGTACACATTTCTTCCCTACATGTGTTTCATAACCAACAAATTGGATTTCGTATTTGACGTGTCACTATCTAATACATTTGCATGAAAATATGGGGCTGAGTTTACAGAATAATTACTGAAAGTGTACACCTCTTTAACATGTGTCTCATAAAAATGAAATTTGATTTGTTTGAATGTGACTATCACGGTGTTGCCGAATAATTGTTGTGGAATATGAGGGTTAGACTCTGACTTGATTTAGATGTTCATATTCGTGACACGCACACATTTTCAGCTGAGTCTTTAAGCGGGCCATCGCTTAGTAGGCAGACAGTCAATTCTTATGCAAATAGCCCGGTGCTGAGGACGGGATATAATATGCTGTAGATCAAATGTCACACTGGGAGTAAGAGTCTGTGTGATATCAAAATGGCTGACTTACATATTGTTCTGTAATATATGCTTCCTAATTTGATATTCCTATTTAATCTTTTAGATGTAATTCCTCCCAATGTACAGCTGTATATGAAAGCTGGTGACACACAAGATATCCTCTGAGTTGTTTGGAACATGTCAGGACTCAACTGATTATTATTATATATATTGTATATATTATATACAACTGATGCATCTGCTGCCATTATGATATTGTATCCCTAATCCCTGCATGGCTTATCTCGTCTATTTGCAGATATTTGGTAATAAAGTCTGTAATTAGGACGTGGGGAAAAAAAAGTTTTAATTTGGCATAAAGTAAGGAGCAAACTATTACTCAAGAATGTACAGAATAAAATGTGGATGAGGACCAAAAGAAAAAGTAATGATGACGAGGAGACTGAAAGAACACTTTTTTTCCAGTAAAAAAAAAAATGCAATTATCATTTTCATAAGTGAGGGGGAATACATTAACGAGAACCAACTGCCTATAGAAATTAAGATGTTATGTGAAATCGTGCATTCCCCACTGCAGGTCCCTGGAGGGGGACCCTGTGAACCGGAGAACATGTCTCTGGGGCAGCTTCTCACGCGGAGCCCTCTAACCACCGGCGTGGCGCTGGAGAACACCGACACAGCGCCACGCTAACGGAGCCACAGAGACACCTTCCACGCTGACAAGACAACGTGTTGCTTTCAATCGCAGTCAATGTCAAGGTTTTTTCACACCGAACATCCAGGATGCGTGCTCGGGACCGCTATTGTTAAGAGCTCAGGGTAGTCCCACACAATGCAGTTGTTATGGTGCACCCAGAGGATTTGCAGTGGAGTTCATGTGCCCCCTCTTATAGGAATCACCAGGTCATACATCTTGTGGAGTAAATTCAAAATCCCAGACCTCTGCCCCATTCATTGAAGACAAAAGGGAGCGGGGACACAAATTGGTCCGAAAACACAGTGTAAAAAGAAAAGCTTACATTAAGCTCAAGGGGACTCCAGGGACCCGGGCCAATCGTTGTAACGCGAAGAAGAATGGTGGCGGAGCTAGGGACCGGGCACCAGTAGATAAATCACTGGCATCATGCAGATTTACTGTGTTGGAGTGAAAAGATAAATGCGTAGAAGGGGTGTGTGTCAGAACCCGCGTCGCAGGGCCACACAGTAATGCCGGGTCAGTAATTGAACTCCACTGTAATTATCCTGAGGAGAGAATATTAACTTATAGTCTTCGCGTGAGAAAGAAGCTGGTTCATAATTCATTTGCTTGATAGGGCGATGGTGCTGGGTGTCTCTCTCTCTCTCTCTCTCTCTCTCTCTCTCTCTCTCTCTCTCTCTCTCTCTCTCTCTCTCTCTCTTCCCCTTCGCCTGCATTGTGTTACTGAAATATGACGGCTCCATTTTTATCCTGTCACAATGACAACTGATGGGCTTATTTTCCTGTGGCCCCGGGGGATGATGAAATAGTAAGCAAACATTCTTTCTCAGGAGGAGAAGGGTGCTCCATCATCGTGGCCGGGGCCCGCCACCGCCGCTTGTGTTGTGTGGCAATAACAGGAGGTTATGGGATACAATACACTTGGCCTCCTCCTCAGAGGGCCACTGCGGTATCACTGCCGCTGCGATGCGCTTTCTTTCGCTTTTTTTTTGTGTGTGTGTGTGTGTCGCTTTTTGCAATTCACAATACCGACTTCACTTCGCGTGTTTAAACACGTCTTCATCAAATTTCGCAATCTGGATTACGTCGAATTTAGTGTTACATCTTATTGTAACGAGTTTGCACGATTACTGACGGATCTTGAAATATTCACCACCGTTGTTGGAACAGATTAAGATGAGTTTTTTGTTTCACAAACTAAATTAACTAGGTGTCAATTTCGCGTGTTAAAATGGATGTCACGGCCAAGTCTAGCTGATTTATAGAGAGGCGTCTTGTAAAAAAAACCTGACACCCAAGGGCCCATTATTTACACCGAGCGGCGCTCCTTCAGCCTCCGCCTGCTGTAAGCGAACGCACCGGGGCAAGGTTGCGACATTTACAATAGGTCAAAATAACACTGCCAACTCGGCTCTCGCTGCCTGACAATATCGCATTCATCTCATTTGAATAACGAGCCACATTGATGGACATTAGCTGAGAGAATGAGGCCGCGGGCACCTCAGGGGGCTGAAACACTGTCAGCTCTTATTTTTCCCCGGGCCGGTGTGTTAACCAAAAACTGTGTGAAGCGGTGGCAGCAATAACAGCGATAAGAGCAGTCCTCCAGTCTGCTGCTGCAGAGTAAACACCATCAGACCCCAGTTCATCACCATGCTAACTGGATTCAGACAAAGAACCGACACCGGCGGCTCGCGCAAGCTATATCCAATGACCACAATCAAACATTGTCGCGGCTCTCCGTTGTGTGCGCCGTCATTTCCCACTGTTGATTTTCAAAGGAGTTATTTTTATGAATTATAAACACACACACACACACACACATCTTTAATCCTCATTACTCCATCTTTACGGTGGGTGGAATGTAGCTGCCTGCTGGAACACCCACCTTGGTGTCTTGTGGAGTCGCAGCCAGCGGGGGCTTTTGTCTCCGCGCTGTAAAGAGGAATGACAGTGTAATGTGATTTGCAGGCGATCGCTTCAGCTCAATTAAATTAAGCCCCCACCCCCCAATAATCCATGATGAATGCACACCTACGCCAGTCATTAGGATTCAAAACAAAATATGGGCTTATCATATTGAGGCACCATGGAGGGAGCTCACCCTTTAATAGATGTGCTGATTCATTTAGTCATTTATGTCACAGTGTGTAATGCGTCCAATGTCTGGTGGCTGCTAATGACAAGTGAGCCTCTCGTTTAACCAAATCCAAGACTGGGAGGCAAACCAGCAACACACATAACACACAGAATGTCACTAGCAACAATGGCATTTAGACTTGAAGACAATTTCATTTTGGATAACATTATTATTAAGATAATATTCAGATTAACAAGATTAACAATTAATCAGATGCTTCCATCTGCACTACTTGCACTACTCTGAAAAAAAATTGGTTTTAGACATTTATTTACATGTATTTTATTCTTATATTTCACTGCTCTTGTGAACCTAAGACCTTTGGTAAACCAATTTCTGGCACCAAACCCGTTCAACCACCTGAGTAAAGGTATGTTTTCACAAGAGATATGAAGAATTTCCAAAATTGAGATTACATTTTTCAGCTTTAGGCTCATATTTTCTCTTTACGCTGACAATGGTGCCTCGTTATATAGAGAGCTGAGATTGTTCTGCAATTGTTGATGTAACACATGGGTATGTATCTGATATGCAAGTGCCTTTAAAAGGTGAATTTAAGAAATGATGTAAAATCGAGAAATGACCTCAGTCCCGGAAGGGTTAATCTCTTTTTTTTTTATATGTATCTTGTTTATTCAATATAATATGTATATATGTACGACGAGAGCAATGTGTAACCAGAGTCAAATTCCATGTGTGTGTACACACACAAGGCCAATAAAGTGGATTCTGATTATTAAACACATACTGCACTCTTCTGAAAATAAACAAAAATGTAATTGAATGATGTAGCGAGGAAAAGGATTGTGACACTTTTCCCTTTTCTTCTGGATGGATTGTGCACGAGCTGATTTCCAACATGGCTAAAGAGGAAACCGGGGCAGTCGGCGAATGCTCGGCCACCACGTTTTGATTGACAGTGTCATATTTGTAAGAGGGTTATGAACCACAAAACAAGGGTTAAAGGGAAATTGACCCAGCCGTTGACGGGTGACTGATACATTGAGCTGGAGGTCTTTAATCTTGCTGCTGAGCTTACATGAAGCTTATATAACAAATTACAATGCCTACAGGGTAATACATCACCTGATGGATCTCCTTCTGCTCTTCTGTCCTCTCTCCTTCTCCTTTTCTTTCCAGGAGAGACCTGGTAGACTCACTGGAATATAGGTTACAAGTACTGTGTTCTCTGAATATGATCAAGATGGATGATCTGTCAAGTGTGACTAAATTGTGAAGCTGTATTTAGAGATCTAAGATTACCTTAAATAAGTTAACTTTAAAAACAGTTATCTTAGACTCACATTGGATTAGCTTGGATTAAACATGCACTATTAAGAGAAGAGGCTGTGACTAACTTTTGAAGGAAATATGAAAATTATAATATTAAAATGTGTCAAAAGTGTTTAGACATCAGCAAACAATCAGTGAAATAAATATGTATACTTTAAAGGAAATAGTCAATAAACTAAACATAATATACATTATTCTCTACTAGCTCCTCTTTGCACTCATCTTACAGTAATGTCCTTAAACTCCACGTCAACTAATCAGCTCAGACATTCCATAATATAGCTTCTTTTCTTTTTTTTAAGATGAGGGAAAACCTCAAACTAACTACTATAAATCTGATTCTTTACATGTTTCGGCTATACAGCAATACTGTGTGTGCTTTGACCAAAACACCCAGTTGTATATTATCCATCGCAGCAGGTCCCAACGCCGTCATTTCCCTTCTGAATCCCTGGCATCAGACACTGCGATATATACCGTTGATAACAGAGACCTTGTCTGCCTTAAACCGTGTCCTGGCTGCACCTGGCGAATGATAAAATGTACGACTTCTCCGATAAGCCCACAAGTAGAACAACACTGTCCAGGTGCAGATTATTGGCGAGGCATAAGCCTCGTCTTGGTATGCAGAAGGAGGCAGATCCTTCCGATAGCTCTGCAAAAGGGATTCGACTTCAGCACCCCAGCTTTAGATATATTCCGCTGTTCTGATCTCCTCAGACTAGTGTGAGGTCAGAGGTCACCGTGTGCTCTAACCGCACTACGGTTTGAAATATACTGTCAGGAAGTCAAGGTTTGATCACTGTTAGTGCGTTTTTTTTTCTCAAATATCACAACATGTCTGTGCACTCGAACTCTGAAACTACGAAATAAAGACTAAATATATATACGTCCATCTCACATAGTACAAGCTTCACAGCTTATTGGACCATTACAACTGTTGGAAGTCAGAATTTAACTCTATTCACAGCTCGACAAAGGTTAGAAAGTTACTTGTGAATACGGAGACCTTAACCGCTCTGCTCCGTGCTTGAAACAGAAGTACAGATCCTGGATCATAATATCTCAAGCAGTAATTGGCGGTGCTGGTTCAGGGTCATGCAGTCAGCAGACCTGCTCGTGAACAGAGCTGCCTGAAGCTGTTCTGGCGGGCTGGCTAATCAGGCGTTACCCACGGCCAATCCAAGTGCATCTTAAAGCGGATGACAGCGGCGTCTTACGTTTCCATAACCCGGGGGACAAAAAGCGATCAATAGAAAGGAACTGTTTTGGATGCTGAATCTGTAGCTACTGTATATGTTAGCTTTAAAAATGTGTTGAATGTAGCATTTTGTGTGTCCTTAGCTTCCCCTCAGTATCACTGATGCATAGAGATCTCAGATAGTTGTACCCGTCAACTCATGTTACCAGTTCAACACGAAGCTTTTCAATATACAAGATCACTTTTCTAAGGATGCACAACTCATACGATACTATATGGGAACTGATTAAAGTGATAGAGTTTGATATAGGTAACATATATCTAAAAACAATGATATCACAAGATATACTGTGTCATGTCATGCCACTTCCTTCGCATTTACAGATTCCTGTTAAAGACTGTGTGTGTTAGTTCATCTCGTGGCTGTCTGAAACTCCTCCTTCCATGAGGTCATTTGAGGCTCTCAAAAATGTCAACTTAAGAAACAAATATTATCAATACTTAGTTCAAAATTGGAAATCACAATTGTAAATTGTTACAGTTGTATTATTATTCAGTTATTCATAATACAAAAAAAAAAAAACATGATTTTTTTTGCTTATTAGAACAAGTTGGACCTGTTCTACTTCTATGTTGATGGTTAAATGTCTAAGCCATTTTCAATCTTTATTTTTGTCATAACCAGAATAATAATCACCAGATTCAGGACCATCATTTTGACCCAGCCAACCAGAAGATGCACAATTGTTAAAAAAAAACAAATACATAAATACTCAGCCCTAACCTTCTGTTACCAGAAACATACAATGATATGAATTTACTTTAAAATGCACACTATCACGAAAGGTTCAAATCTAAATAAAATGTGAAACGCGTAACTTGACTTCCTTTATTGCGGCTGCGTCGTACAACAATATGATTTGGGTCTGCAGACAAAGGCCCACATCTCTTGAAACCAAATCCCCCTCCCACCCAAGCACACGGATGCCCGGGACCATCTCTCTTACCCCCGTCTCTCAACAGCTTTTCAGAGGTCTAAGTATAAAATAGCGAGGTGCACTAACAGTATCTGTCCATTGCAGGATACACATAGAGGGTACGTGGGGAGGCTCAGGTAAGAACTTGCATCAATCTGTCACTCACTTCCCTCGGGGCGATAAGAGAAATTCCAACAGAGAGATAACGCCAGACATTCAACTTAATTCCGAAGGAGGAACTTTTCATCAGTGGGTCACATATTAGCTTTCAGGAAAAAATGGAGTGCTGTGAGTTTCTTTTTTCCTTCTTCTCCTCTCTCCCCCATTTTGCTTGCATTGCACAGTCCAAGTATATAAGGATGACATCGTGAACCCGAGCGCTTACAATTCCAGAGCAAAAACTGGCCTTTCCTATATTTTTCTATCACCATTTTTTTTTCCTATCTCCATGTTTCCTCACTCGAAAGAAACTTGTTAGATAACACGGTGACCAGACCCTCGGTAGTATCTCTATGTGTTGTGGCTCAAACATAACAAACAGTGTAAGAAGTTTTGAGGTCACCCAAAGTCTCCTTCAGGCTTGGCTTTGCTCTTCTGCAGCGATGCTCTCCATCTTTCAGACCATCTGAAACAACAGAACGGAGGTTTGCTTTGATCGTCCTTTTTCTGCGGATGAGAAATTGTTTTAGTCACCTGTCGTAAATGAATATCATGTTTCAAGCTGTAGGAGCTGGGAGGTGTTGTATGTTTCGTCAAAACCAAACTCAGATTAAGCAAATGGGAAAAAAAGTGGATTAGTGTATCACTAATTTTGAGCATACACGGGCTCTGTTTAAAATTCAAAATGTCGACTAATTTGATTTCACGAGGCCCAGCTGGCGGCAAATAGGTGCTAATCATTCACAAATCCTTCTCAGTCATACATATTAACCCAGAAACGTGAAAGTCCTCACAGCTGAACGATTTCTCTTAGTGTTTCAGTTGAGTTGTTTTAATAATTTGTATTAATCCTTGTTTTGATCGGTTAAAAGAGCGTATGCCTTTTGTATCCATGTAGTTTTTTGTTTTACCGCATTGACAAAGAACAGTAATACAATTCAAATAAAACACACTGAAGTATGCTATTCTGCTAAATGTTTGCGCTCCACTGTATATCACAAAATTGTCTCTTTCAGCATAACCATATTGTTCCACACACACACATGCGGCGAATGAATGTTTGACATCATCAAAACTAAATAAATCGGCCAGCCCATCCCTGAGTGTCCTTAAGATGTATTTTGCAAAGACTCTGCAAAAGAAACAAGGCAGTGCGGGGGGAAAAAAAACTGACATCGTCATGCGGAAGACCAGCCGTTCTATACGGAGACAATTGATTAGCTCCGTGGTGCAGCGATAGCCCTTACTCAGCTGGGGTGGAGTGTAAGTGCTAGTCTGGCTGGTTTTATTTTGGAAGGATCATATGGATCAATACGACATGGCACATTTAGGAGACCCCTACACCGTACCCTGGGACCGGAGAGGCAAGAACAGAGCCTCTCGCTGCACCAACACCCCTTTTCTTTTGCTGATTGGTGGGGGGTTGGGCCAGTGACAATAAAAGCTGTCCATCCTCCACACTCTTGTTCAAGTGCATGACCCACCGGAAAGGATTTTTCTTGTGTTTGGTATTTGTGTGTGTGGCACTTGTCTCTCAGGTTTATTGCCATAGTAAGTCAGATACAGAATATAACTTTTGACCTGGGATTTAATGTGTTTAGTTTCCTTGCAGGGCTTTTAACAATCAAGATGTCCCCCTGCAAACACAGACTTATGGGCAGGTGGGGAGCGGAGATAAACACTATTAAAAGTGACAGCAGAAATATACTGTTGTTGTTTAAGATCCATTACTGAGTATTATTTCGTAGAAAATGGGCAACACAATGATTCACAATGATTTTTTTTTTTACCTCATATAGGTTGTCACTTATAAAACACTTAACATTTGAAGAATACTATTTAGAGTTTAAAAAAGGGTTAGCATGACTTAATCTCTCCGTTTGTTCACAAAAGTTTTTTTTTTTTAAACGTTTGACTGAATTTGACAATTTTGGTTAGCGCCCTAAATAACACAGTATAACATAACACCTCCAATAGCCACTATGGTGCACATGCTGTGTCATTTAAATGGAATTAATGACTCATTTAGAGCACAAAACACAAAGGGGGACCACAATTAAAAGCCCATAGTACTAGTAAAAGCTGCTGGGGGCTGAAATTAGACTTGGCACAAGGGTAATACATTTTCATTGGGGTCACCACTGCTACAGAGGCCTCACTAATATATTTCTTTATCTTTTCAACGTGTTAAAAACAGCTGTTTGGGGCTGTCGCAGATAATTCAAGTAAAGGTTTTTTTGTCTATGTGGGCAAGCAGGGAGACAATGGAGACCCATCGATTGGAAGGGGGCTCGACATCCCGGCTTCTTGTCAGCTGAATAAAAAGACCATTACCCCTTCAGCTCTGGGTTGATATACAGCACCAGGGAAGAAAGAATTAGGACTTTTACTTCCTGCCCCATCAACCCATTTCTCCCTTCTTTTTCTCTCCTTTCTTTCTTTTTTTGTTGTCTCCTTCTCTTCAGTCTGTCCTATAATCATCGCAATCTTTCCTACATTACCAGACTGAGTTTGTGAAACAATAGAGTGAGGCTAATAACCTTTCCTAGAGCGGCAGTTTTTTGTTTTGTTTTTTCGCCAAGGGGAAGAAAAGGGGAAGAAGTGTGATGATAAAAGGACGATGGCCTCGGTCAAAGGTCAGCCACTGTGATCTTATTGTCGTTCCTTTTGGCTCTTTAAAGAAGAGACCTCTGTATGTCATTACCTCGGGAAGGAATTTAACCTATTTCTCTGAAAGTTTTCAAATAAATACAGACTTAAGATCTGTGAGGACAAGGAATGATGTATACATGCATACACTTTGTTCATTAATGTCTTGTTTGGCTGGATGTAATAACATTGTATTAAAACAGATTTCCATCATTATCGAATTCTTCAAACCGCAAACCAATCAATAAGAAAAGGCCAAACGCTGAACACAATGTAACCTTAAGGGTAACCCTGTACCTCTGTAATGCTGTATACGAGGACGCAGTTATGCATCAAAACTCAGAGCGAGCCTCCCACTTGGATATGGATCATGTCTCGGCTTTAAGTTGATATCTTTCCCCTCACACTCCATCGCCAATTTGATTAATACACTCTCAATTTTCTTCGAGATACTTTTCCGACGAAGAAGAGATCCATTTCGCCCGCAAGATCGAAAGTTAGAAGCCGCGGCATAATTGATGACCTCCCGGGACAAACGCTCTCATATTTATCACCACCTGACCTTTCCTCTGATCTCATCCATCATAAATTAAAGTTGTACAGCGGTGGCGTGGCCCTCGCTCCTCTCCCGGCACAACCTTTTGTCCAGAGGTCCTCTCCTCCGCATCATTTGGAGCGGTTGGAAGGGAGCAGCTTTAAAACCTGCAGTTCAGCACCTCTGCTGTTCAGGGCAGATGGTCATCACTGAAAGCATCTGTCAAACTCAGGCCCCCTCACTAGTGGCCGACCGAGTTCTTCTCCTCCCTCCTTGCTCTTCTCTCCTCCTCCTCTTTCCTCACGTCTTGTCCCTTTCTCTTCTTTATCATCTAAGCATTTAATGTCCAATAACATCTTTTTTTTTCTCCTTTATCTAGCTCTCTCTCTTCTGTCAATGTCTTTTTTTTTCCTATATTGCCTTTGCTCAGGTTCATGGTCATGCTAGCTTTACATGCAACGATGCACTACTGACTCACATCTGTCACAGTCGGTAATTAACCCTGCTTAGAGTACACACACACACACACACACACACACACACACAAAGGAAAACATACACAGCAAAGTCAGAGAGAAGACAGACGAGAGGTTGAAATTGTTTACAGGTTCAATTTTAAATCCACCTCAACGGTATAAAACGCACAGGCTGAAAAGTGCAAACAGTCAGAAGTATGATCACTCATAATGTCTTCTGAGCATAAGCAATACCGCTGGTTCACTTTGCTGACATGTACCTGAAGCGTCAGAGTCCAAATTGCATCCCTCTCACTTCTCCTCCTTTTCTCCCTCTAAAGACCCCCCTCCTCCCTCCATCCCCTTACTAAAGGCGGCTATTAATATTGATGAGAGGTAGGGCATTAATGTTAAAACTGAGCTTTGGGGCAGAGCCCTTATGACTCCACTGTAGTGATTAACACAATGCAATGGAATAATTTATCATTTGCGCCATATTAGGCTGGGTGAATTTTCAAAATCTCCTCAGAGAGGAGGTCAGTAATTATGGGCTAATATCTCCGCCAATTATGGATTTTATGTGTCTGGCTTAATGATGGGTAAAATCGGTATTGTATTGATGTAGAAAACATGCATTTTAAACATCTTGTCAGACCACCCCGGGTCACATCAAGTCATTAGTCTTGCAGTTCTGCTCCTCTCTTGTGTTTCTGTTATTGTTTCAAGATATGGGGACACGGAAGTCACTGGGAAAAGTGGTAAATAGTAAACTCATATGTCATCTTTACAATGAGCCACAATAGGGAAAACATATATATATATATATATATATATATATATATATATATATATATATATATATATATACATATATAAAAAAGACAATGAAATCCTCATTTTCCCAAAGGTTTTGGTTTCAAATGTCCTAATTCTGTTTGTCACAAACCTGATTCGTGATTATGCTTCACGTCAAAGCATTTTTCTTCTCCGCAAATTAAGATAAACCTTGCGATCTTTTTAAAGCCGCACTTCAGCAGCCTTTGTGAGGGAGCGACGGCGACGGAGCGACTCATATGTTCATACATTGTCATTCAGTGCATGACTACCCCGCACTCCCACCAGAGGCAGCCTACAAGTGACCCCTGAAAAGAGGGGGTCAGGGAGTAGGTCGTGCGGAATGGCCCGGCTGTTGGCTCCGACACTCTCTGACAGCTTTAAGTAGATCTCTTTTTAGCCATTTATTTGGAGTGTCCGGGGGGAGAGAGAGAGAGAGAGAGAGAGAGAGAGAGAGAGAGAGCAGGGTGAACAAGAGCAGAGCATGACTCCCTCCTGAAAGGGAAACTAAGACTGTGATGCTGGAGCAAACTTTACTTGAATGTCAGAACAGGTTCTCTGATCTCTCTCATCTGCAGCATCATTTAATGTGATAACTCTATATTTTCTAGCTGGGATGTATTCAATATGGCTTTGTGTGTTGAAATGTATTACTTTTCCGACACAGCTACCACTACTGGTTGCAAAGCAGTGTGGCTTCCCTGTGACAAAGTCTTTCCCAGGCTCCTGTGGTGCTCCTGAACATTGATCTCTTGTTGCTGGATTTGTCACAGTGTTATTGCCCTGGCGAGGCTTCTCTAAATGTCTGGTAATGTCGAGAGTGAAAGAAGTGTTAATGTCTTCATGGATTGTTCCAGTTGTTCTTATGATTAGCAAACAGTTTACCCTTAACGTGTGACTCCTCCCTCCTGTTCCCGTCGGTCCTCCAGGGCTCCATCATTTTGTGTTATTACTGCCTCGCGTCTTTTGACTTCCTTTTTTTCTCCGATAAATGATTACTGAGTGGTCAGTTGGTTATTTAATTCAGATTATTTGCTCTGATTGCGACAAGTTTGGCTTCTAGTTTGCACAGCGTTCAATGGCAACAGCTTTGCTGAAGATTACTAAGACTTTATTAGCCAAACATGACTCCCAGATAAACCAGCAATCACCAATATTTGCCTACTTATGGTGTCTCTCATTGACTGAACAAACCAGTCGGGTTTTACCGTTAACTTGCCTTCCTTTTATCACTACGATAAATAAGAAAATACTTTAACAGTAGCATTTTACAGTTATATGGATTGCCGCTGAGTGGCATCATTTCCAGCTTTATTTCCAAAAGGAATTCTTTGTGAGATTTTAATAATACAGTAAAGGAGCAACGTGGAGAAAGGAGGCCAAAACAATGAGCGCAACAGGAAACATGACTTCCAAAATAAGCACTGGCTGGCCTGAGATCAGCACTCTTAAGACAGATATTTATCCTTGTAGGGCTCATTTGTTAAAATGCAAATATATATATATATATATATATATATATATATATATATATATATATATATATATATATATTAAAAAGCTTAAGCATCCATACAAAAGGCTCCCAGCACAGAGTGCTCGTGCACCTCACAGCGGTGCTGCTCCTGTATTCAGAGTCCAATACTCACTGTCTTTTGTTGTATAATGCATTTTTATCTCCACTGCACCGGCAGGCCATGGATTAGCATTATAGATTCTAATTTGAAGTCTTGTCACTGCTTCCCTTGTCTAGAATTGTAAGTGCAAGGGCCGCCATCTGCTTGCAATAATGAGCCTGACAACCCTGGTAAATGTGCTTTTTACTATCTTAATGGCTGGCGTATTGATCTTAATGGTCGTAGCGTTGGCTTGTTCTATCAGTCAGAGGGAAACAGTGGGGCACGGTGAGCAACACCACTCCGCATCTAACAGATTTGTTGCTCCTAGGCAGCCCTCATGGCCACTTCATTGATATCATTAAGTCGCCATATGTTTCGCTAATTCACCGCAGTTTTCGGATGCCGTGCATAATAAGACACGCTCACCGTGAACTTGCTTCTGACACTGTGACAGGCCGTAAAGAATTCCACCCTCTCCTCTTCCGTCTCCTGTGATTGTGTGTGTGTGTGACTGTGTGTGTGTGTATAGAGTGGTGTGAATGTGTGTGTGTGTGTGTGTGTGTGTTGGAGTATTTCTTTCATAGGTAAGGATACTTTTCTTGGATAGTTGTATTCCTCCATATGTGTTTGCCTTTACACTAAAGCAACATTTATACATATTAAAGCTTTTTACCAGAAATGGTGACGTTTCTTTTCTTTTTTTAATCCCAGGTCATTCAACAGTTCCTTCACACTTTACTCTATATTATGTTTATTTCATCAGACTTCTTTGCTGATAACAACTTGCTGCACATTAATCAAATTTCCCCAAAGAAACCCAACCACTGATGCCACAATATGCAACCAATATTTCTATGGCTTTAGTCTGCACCCATTTGTAAGCTTCAATTCAACCCAGCATGTTTGAAGTGCTGGGAAAAGATTCATCACAAAGTCTCATTTGTAACATCATTGACATGGCAATAATGACCCTTTGGCAGTACCGAGTAATGGGTGGCTCTGCCCTTTGACCCCTACCAATGAACACATTTAGTTTAGGCCGGCGCTCAGTGATTTATTTCTGACAATATTATGGCTTCTGAAGTCGTAGAGCCGGACACATTGGGCATTGAATGGGACAATCATTAACTAGGCAGGACATGGTTCACTTTTACTCTCATTCCACTCGGTGAAGTTATTTAGAATTCACACACCTTTCAGATTGCTACTGGTTTATGGAGAGAAACTAATGGGACTGCATTGACCGTGATCCAAATAATGTGTTCTCAACTCTGAAGTTGAATGTTAAGAGATTATTTTCTATGTATTAACAGAATGTGTTCCTCCCCAAATCTGCTTGTGCAAATATGTTTTTGCTGTTACTACTTAAACATGCGGTGTTTGATAGAAAATGTTGTTTTCATTCCTCCAAACAGGAACAAGCTGTGCCTCTTACTGAGCATATCTATGCAACAGCTGTCTATCTTGAGATGTGGAGGAAGCCAGATGTATTGTGGCCACAGTACATTGTGAATTTTGTTATTTAAAAAATGTAAAATGCTGCATTTGGTACACATGTATCTTCATTGCATATCCAAAGTACTTTTATTTCTGAGTTATTTGAGATGAATGTTGATAGTACAGGTGGTGCATTGTATTGATTTGTGAGCATTGACAAGTTGCAGGAGGGGGTCTTGATATAATGAATGACCTCAGAAATTAGCTGTTGCACAAACTATCAAAGCCTGTCACACACACACACACGTATGGGTTGGCTGCAGTTACGGTAACACCAAGGTGGTGGAGAAACAAGGAAAAGGTAGGAAGGAAGAAAGAGTCCCGAAAACAGAAAATATAGAGAAGTGGGAAATAGATAGACTCTAAGAGAGAGAACAGAGAGAAAGAAAAGAGAATGGGTTTAGGTGTCTATAAACAAATCAACACATCTATCACCCAGGGCCTCCTGTAAGGGCCATTGGGTCACTGGTGTGTTTGCACCGATCCCATCACTCACTCAGAGTCGACAGGCCGGCCATTCCCAACCCACCACAGTCTGCTTTTCCAATCCAGTCAACAAAGCCCAGGCCCTGGCACTGTCTGTTTAGCTAGAGGGGAAAACTGTCGAGAAAAGTAAGACGAATGAGCTGCCCTGATTGACTATTTCCTTAGATACTGAATCAATGGGCTTATTATCACCAGCAATTACAGTACTAATACAAACAGATGCTTGGGGAAAGACATCTGCTTAGAGAGATGAGACAACTAGATTTCCAGTCAATAGAGTGAAGAAAGCTCTGCTCTCCCTGGCCCTTAACAGAGGTATTTGTATTCATGTGAGACCCAGGAGCAAATACAGAACAGTGCACACAAACACATGCAACACCCATACAGATGGAACAGACTTGAGATATTTATTGTCGCTGAATAACAATTTATTTGAAATAATAATGCTTCCAACACAAAGGCCGTTTTCCATCCCCATCCATTTACGAATAATCAATTCAACCAGATGTATCAATTACCTTTAAATAGCCTGTTTATTGAAGAAAATGGGTGGAATTAGTTTAAAAGGGACAACATAGTTTGTACGTTATATTCAATAAATGAAATGTTGTACTTTGATCATTATAGCTTTGAAGTAATGCAGTATTTTTTCAGGGAAATATGTTATAATTTACCACTGTGCAAGATGTCGTCATGCAATGTTACAGGTGTGTAGTTGCGATCAAAATGAAGGGCAGTTTTAAAGATGGGTGTGGTCTGAGCAAGAGTGCCGGAAGGAGGGGGCCAGGAATTGGGGAAGGGGCCATTGACCCCCCCTCCCCCGGCCCAATTTGGCATTGATGCTGTTGTGAATCCATCTAGTTCTGTTTTTTACACTATTAGTGTTGTATCTTTGAGGGAAATGTACTTATTATTTATTATCTTCACTTATCTACTGGCTACTACGTCCGATAACCTTTTTTTTTGTCTCTGCACAATAGCTTGTCTAATCCTACAGTGGCAACATATTTGCCCAGGAGAACAAACATGGCCGCCGTGTCACGTCTTGTTGAAGGAGAATAAAAAAGGGACCTGCTCCGCTTCGCTTCCTTATTATGATGTGATTCAGTCCACGGACCTCTACTAAGAGCCCCGACAGAGACACAATCATTTTTAACACTTTCCTCTCTCTGCCATTATCTGTCTCCAACAATAGCCTCGGCTCAACACCTCTCCTCCCATTGCGGTGACAGTGAAACCAGTCTATGGAGTTTCAAAGGGGAGTGAGGCATATCATTGGAGCTCAGGCCATGCAAACAGCAAGAGGGCCCATTCAGAGCGGGCTCTGATGGACGTGGTGCCACTTGAAGAGGACATGCCTGACTTGCCGGTCCCTGACAACCGTCTGTGTTTGCCAGGTGGAGCATTGAGGGGCTGTGCCGTCCTTTTTGTCACGGTCTGCTCCGTTACCGTTTCCACGCTGCAGGGCCCTCGCTATATACCACCATGGCTAGCTCGCTTGCTAGCTCCACGCCTGAGCAGGTAGCCTCAGGAAGGTAGCCGTGCAGAAAGGACCGTCCCCCTTTTTTCTCCTTTTCGACGCCGTTTCTCACATTTAATTATCTGATTTCTGCTCCTCCCCGTGGCTGGGAGGAGAAAAGAATCGCTCCTCACGCCTTCTTGCTGTGGAGAGGTGTTGATTGTTCTCACCAAAGCCCACAGTGGATTGAATGAAAGGACACCTTCTTGTTTCACATCACATATTAGACCGCTCCGCACAGGCCCAAGTGTTTGCGAGCACTGGACCTGTGTTTGGAGTCAATGAGGAGAGCATTTCAGCCGTGTCACCGCGGAATTTTCCGAGAGAAGGGGAAATCTTTATTTGAGGTCCGTTGCTGTAGAAACCCGGCTTCGCCTCCTCCTTTCACTTCGTGGATGTCGGTTGACTCTGAACCAGGATACTGTCCTCTATGAAATCGGATATCATGATAGCCTCAACATCTAATCGGCAGAACAGAAATGTAATCAAGCTGAACATGTTTGCGCTTTAAAGTTAAACATGTGACTATGTTTATTGTCACCTCTTGAATGTTTGATGCATCACATTTTTTAATTCAATTACCCAAGTCACTGTGTGCTCCATATACAGTGCCAATGCTGTTGTCTAATTTCTGTATTTTCTTTGGAGGTTTTCTCATGAGACCTTCTTTAGTTTCCTCCTGAACTCACAGGGTAGTGACCTAAAACACCAGCACATCAGATGAATAGACCCGGAGGAAAATTAACCCCCTACTTATGAGGCGATTCCATTTGAAAATCACCTAATTATGTGATTATGTCATTAGGAATAGGGGGGCGGGGGTGCATTTCAAAAGCCCCCAGTGAGTCTGTCTGTGAAATAAAAGACGCAAAAGGACCTTACAGGTAATTAATCCATTTAACTCCCCAGCTCCAGCTCCACATGCCACAGCAGACAACACAGCGGTCCCACAGAACAGACCGAGGAGGGAAAGAATGCCGGTGGATTGCTTTACAGGAGTAGCCCTTTGAAATATATACATAAATGACAAACGTACCTTTCTTCTGAACCATGAGGCGCATTGGCAAAGTCCATTTCGCAAAGTCCATCCCTCTCTCTTTCTCTGTTGTGGGAGGCAGACTTTATGTGGCGGCAATTATAGGTTTATGTACTGTACCAGGAGGAATATGGCAGAACAAGTCACTGTACAATGGTTAATGAAGGCACGCTGATTGCCATACAGCACAGATATTGTATCGTATCTCATGAAGTAGACTTTTTTTGTATTTCAAGTTTACTGTAATCTAAAATTGTATACGTGAATCTTTAAAAGATAAAACTATTGATTCACGGACAGATCGAGTTACGTAATGTTATCATTTACCCAGTGGGAATTCATATTAGTGGAGTGAAGGAGGAAGTACAACTCCTCAAGGCCTGATTGCAGTTATCTGCAGACATCACACGGAGCACTGTGTTGCTGTGTCCTGATACAGGCACGCGGAGCATATTTCCTGCACAATCAATGGACCTGGCATTGCAATAACATGCATAGATAGTCAATATTTAATTCTCTAAATGCAGCTGGTAGTTGCGGTGCAGCTCGGTTAATTAAGGAGAGCTGATTTATAGCAGGTCAGACAACAGAACTGTGCCCTGTAAGGAAAATAACGATATAAGATTAAATTACAAACAGTTATATATCGCCACCATCGACAGGATTTATGATATAGGTTGCAATAAAATGCTGGTTGATAAATCTTAATGGTGCTTGTTATTAATAAGGCCTTGAGGGAGGGCGGTGCAGTGTATACAGTTTGATAATGATGTCAGTGGTATTACAAGAAAGCACAATGGTTGTGAAAGTGAAGTGCAGCAATGCATGACTGATCATTTTGGGGGAAATATGTCTAGCTCAGGTGTTATTACAACAATAACTTTATTTTTTTTAATTTAATTGGATGTTTGTGTAACTCAATCTGGAAATAAAATCCAAACATACATTAGTATAGTCTTATTAAAGCACTGTCCATGCAGATGTACAGCAGGGCATTGCCACGATACAGTACAGTGCAGCCAAGTCTCCAATGAAGCATCCTGTGTGCTGTAATAATTCACCGAGGCTGTCCTTGTCAAACCACCTGGCCTGAAGATAAATATGTCATTTTTTATGGCCCCCATCAGAGTCCTGAGCAGATTCATTTGAGAATAAAAACAGGATTCCCTCTCCCAGTAAATCCATCAGCTGTGATGAACAGTCATTTAAAGTGAGTGCACAACTGTTGACATCTGACTTTATGTGTTCAGTAATTCTATTTGAGAAGGCCCCTCGCTGTGCGTCCTATAGGGAAAGTGGGCTGGACACGCCAGTCCATTCTGTAATGTCAGAAATAAATATATGGGTGATTTTTATTTTCTCACAAGTAAGACAAAAAAATTTTTTTTTGTGGCATAGAGATAAGGATGTATAAAATCTGACACCCCCAAGGAAAAGTTTGAGATGCGTTGATGGGCAGTACTTAGTGATGATAAACCGCCCCGACCGCAGGCCTCAGGGTGTCCGCAGGTGCATTTTTGAGCCAAGCTCCAACAGATTGGCAGAACAGTGTGGTGTAGACCATTTGGCACAGACTACAGTTCACTTGCTCCATAGGGAGAGCCTCCCTGACCTTATCTCTCACACTCCCCCTCTAGAAGCTATCGCATACAACATTTACATCTTCACTAATCCCCATCTCACATTGTGTTATTCCTCTAAAATCCTGTAAATCATACCAGTATTTGCTAAACGTCTAATATTAGACTACAAAATTAATATAATAAATACTATAAAATGAAATCTACATTGAATATTACATTATTCCAATCCATCATTCAAACCGCTTCATGTTCATTTTTTTTAATCATAAATGTAACACCAACACATGCTATTATTCTGTATTCAGCCACATTTTCCAAATACATATAAATGAAAAGTTTACAGTTTCTATCATTGCGATACAAGGATATTTTGGAAACCTTAGTAAAAGCTATGAATCCAAGCTGACTACAGATGTAGTACTTCACCAGAAGAAGCAACATTTCAAAGGTTATTGCATTGAGTATTCCCTTTGACCCGGATGACTTGCACTTGTGAAAGGGTAATGTTTTGAAAATGGTTGTGAATTTACAGAGATGATCATTATAAACAAGGGGTTGTTAGTACCACAAATGCATTGGTTGCTAATTTTTTATTTTTTTTGCAAATCTACAAAGGGTGGTATGTGATGAATAACAGCTCTAAGAGTGTAAAATGGAAAACATTGAAAGGCTGGTTCACACCGTTCCATCCAGCACTTTTTGGGCCTGAAGCCGAATGCTCCTGACCACATGAATAAAAAAAAGAACCAATAGCCCATTAAACGTAGTCACATTTGTATCCAGCAATAATAGCTGTATGTGGTCTGAAGGCAATTTGATTAACAGTGCACCAAAGCTTCAAAACATCCTTATAACATCTTTCCACAATAGCATGACCCGGCGCTGGCTATAGGAATCCAGTGTCGACACATGGATGTCAACAGCAGAGAACAGCCAAAGGACACAGTGGCAAACTTGGCAAGGTCAGAATATGGACTTTGGGGGTTTTAATTCATTCCTATAACTCTCAATGCCATGTCCACTCTTGTTTTTCTTATTCCCGCTGCATTTTTTTTTGCACTGCTTACACATTCAAAATGCTAAAACGTGGTCATTCAGAACACACAAACCTGCTAAAGGGACAGCAGGGAAGACTCATACTGGTGGTTGACTATGGCACCACATAGCTGGCTGCATTCTGGCAAGTAAGTTCCCTGAAAGCTGCAGGTCTGCTGAGACCCTCAGCTCCTTTAAATCCAGATTGAAGACTTTTCTTTTTGCTCTTGCCTTTAATTGATCCAGATTCAATTGCTGCATCTCACTACTGCATTTTATTTCTTAAACTGTACTGCAACTTTTATTCAATTTTTATTTTTTATTTAGCTTTTTGACTGTTTTAATGTTTTCTTAACTGTTTTAAATCCTGTTTTCTACTGTTTTAATGTTTTCTTAACTGTTTTAAATCCTGTTTTCTCTGCATTATGTTTTGATGCTCTTAATGGTTTTATGTGAAGCACTTTGAATCGCCTTGTTGTTGAAATGTGCTATACAAATACACTTGCCTTGCCTTGCCTTGCCTAAGTTAGGAAGGTAGAGGAGAGAGATTCCTCCTCCCCTGTCTGGACTGAGCTTACCGCTCACCTTGCAGTCTCTCTTTATCACTAAATCGTTCTCTATCTCTTTCTAACTCTCTCTTTAACTCCTTTTCACTCACGTTCACCCTCCTGTCAATTTGGGTCCTCTTTCAATCTCCTCACCCGCTCTCCCTCTCTAATACTCTGAAAACTACTCTCTCTGCACCTCATTCTCTCCCTGAACACTCTCTCTAGCATTTACCAGACAGCCCCATAGTGACTGCTGGGCTGTAAAATGGCCATATGAGGGAGAGCGAGCAGGAGAGAAAGAGCCTGAGAGAGAGGTGTTAGATTCTTGACAGCGGGGTCTCCCATTATCTCTGTAATCTGGTGATAATTAGAATTAGTGCTCGGGCACCCCCAGGGCGAGACTTTCAATACCTCACAATGTCTGTAAATGACCTAGAGGTACACTCCCTGCAAAACACACACACACACACACACGCACACACACACAATCCTTGACCTAACCCTGCTCTGTACCGCTCACACATAGGCCCTCAAACCCTTTCTTTCTCAGTGCCAACTATTAAAACTAAATCAAAATCCCTCAAACGCCACATTCACCTTTAACCTCCAAATGTGCATGCACACAGTCACTGCCTACACACACACACACACACACACACACACACACGCTCCCGAACTGCAACCCCCACTTCACCCCTCTTCCTCGCCCCTGGGCGGTGCGCAGCTGAAGGTAACAGTGGGTCGCTGGTGTTGGTGCTGTGGAGCTGAGCCTTCACTGCCCATTAATCTGCTGCTAATTAGAATGCTCAATAGACTCCTAAAAGAGATGTTAGCTGCCTAATTATGCTATCAGCCAGCTAGCCCACTATTAAAGGGAATTGATAAGTAGAGGGGAAGCAATGAAAACTTGAGGCCTGGAGAGCGGGGCCACAGTTTCCAGTGGCCTCCTTGTCTCCGCCCCCTCCTGCCCCCGTGGCTGCTGCTTAGCTCACCTTCAGGTTTTTTTTTTTTTTTAAAGTGACAGGCAAGTCACCGCCGTGTTTTATTGAGGCCATAATGCATTCATATTTCTAGGTGAGTGTCAGCTCACGGGGAAAAACCGGATCACAGTACGACACGATTCCTGTAATCAAAAAACGGTGCAACGGTAGTATCTTCTTACAGAAGCTGCAGCGGTAGCCTTATGATGGCTCTGTGATATTAATAACTCAATGCACACAGAGTCTGTGCAACTAGATAAGTTCAAAATGCACATTTCACATGTGAAGCTATTTTTTATAACAAATGAACTTGTATAGAGAAGGCAAAAAAATAATTAGGAGGTATTCATTACCCCTATAAACAAGTCATATTTCTACTTTTGTTTCGAGCAAAGAGAAAGAAGGTCACCCAGAATGTACCATAAAAAAGCTTGTTGATACTCGAGGTGTGGTCGGTGGGCAGAGGCCCGGCCCGGCCCGGCCTTTAACCAGTGTCGTCTGCCATGAAATGTTGTTTTGGTGTCAGTCACAGCCACTGTGACCCCTGCTGCCTTAACACAATGCCTCCAGTACCCCCAGCCCAGCGTGCGGCTCATTCACTGAGCCTCAACGCGCATTCCAACCATTCACTTCCCCTGGAGACTCTCTTCTCCCCTGTCTCCCTCACCCCCTCACTCGCTCGCTGAGTCTTTCGCTCTGTGTTTTCTCCTCCTCTGTTTCCATCTCACGGGTTGATTCAGAAAAAGAGCAGCGCACAAACACGGCAGCGGAGATCAGTAGCAGGCAGCACAGAATAAGCACGTTGAAATGACTGATGAGGGAGAGGGAACACACAACACAGACATGAAACTCTGCGACGGTAAAACTCTGTGCTTTTATTTCCTCATTTACTTATGAAAGGAATGTTGACTTGTGAAGAATTCACATGTGCGAAAGAATATGTTTTTCTTTCACTAAAACAAATGTCTTTCATGGGGACGGAGTACTCGATGTTGTTAAGAAAAACTTCATAAAAAGTGTAAAGGAAAAAAAAAATGCAACACAGCGATTCAAATGAAAATAGTTATAGTTTATAAAGTACAAATTATGAAATATATTTAAATGAAAAGTATTTTAATATACTACTTCGGACATTACCAAAGACATGTGGTAGATTTATATGAAATCCATTTGCATTACAACTTCAAATTGTGAACTTTTTTTAATCTTTTATTTTAATAAATCTCTGTTCAACTATATATGAATACACATGTAGCGCCAACATTATTACAACCTTCACTATACAACTGGACTGCATATACCCAGCAATCATATGTGGTTTTTAGAATAGGTTAAAAAAAAAAAATATATATATATATATATATATTTTTTTTTTTCCTTCAGTGCAATTCAGAATGTAATGCAATCAATACAAAACACATTTGTAAAGAGGACCATTAAAGCAATTTTCAATGTCCAACAGACAATCAATTTACATGTTTGAAGATTCAAGTGCTGACCTAAACTAAAGTATGTCCTGGCAGGAGCAGGTTACTATTGATTTCCTCACAGATGAGCATGATGTCTTGTATTTTTCTCCCTGGGTTGTCTATAATTTGGACTCAAATTGACAAACTGCCCATTTAGTCAGGGAGGACCGTGCTTTCTTTATTATGTTGATTTGTGCATTAAACTCAATAAAACATAAATGAAGAGATGAAGTAAACAGTGTAATTACGATAGCGGCATGCACTGTTGCCATATGGAAATCTGAATATGTGTATCAGGTATGCTAAATGTAGAAGAAATAACGTGGACAGAGAAAAAACATGTCATGGTTTTCTTTGATGACATGTAATAATTTGCTCAATACATGTAATTTAAACTATTATTGTATGTGTTTTAATACTCACAAGAATATGCCACACATCACACCTTTTATTTCATGTGGGAAATGATGAAAAAGGAAAATAGCAAAGACTTTGCTCAAGACAACATGGCAAAGCTTTACGTGAAGAAAAAAATAAACGTGTTTTATTTTACAGAACAGACTTTAACAACAGTGATGAACAAGAAACAAAACCCTTAAGCCCACCGTCTGTCAGAAACATAGTTCCCCCTCTTTCACATTGTGTCTCTCACTCCTTTCTCTGTCTCTCTCTCTCTCTCTCTCTCGCTGTTGTTTGGAGATCGATAGAGTCACCTTGGTTAGCTATTTGTAGCCTCACGGTTGGTGGGGTTATATTTGTGTGGGAGAGAGTGCTCATGTGCGAGGGATGGGGTGGGGATGCGTGTGCGTGTGTGTGTGTGTGTGTGTGTGTGTGTGTGTGTGTGTGTGTGTCTGTGTGCATGCATGTACAGGAGAAAGAGCACACAGGGTGTGAATAAAGCCATGGGGATCAGCATTAGCTACAGAGCCCTTTTTGCTCCTCTTTAAACTTGATCAAAGGCAATAGTAGTTGAAGCCTATTAAGCACGTCGCTCTCAAATGTGCGGGATAAGAACGCTGCATATTCAGAGGGGGCCCGTATTCAAAAGCCACAGCCATTGAAACCAAAATGTATAGTTTAAAAAAAATAAACATTAATGCCTTATAATAATAATAAAAAAAGGGGGGGAAATAAAGAAGAAAGTTTTCTGAAGGGGTAGAGGCCTGAATTCAAAGACACACCTTTGAAATCTTGAACGGCTTGATCCACACTTGCTAACTGGTTTATCAAAATCACCACAGCTATTTGCTGTGGTTGTCTGAGCTTATAAAAATACAATTTCAACTTCAGGAAAATGTTTTTGATGGTTTTTCAGTCACATTTTTTTTATTTTTTTATAGTCCACTAGATGTGGGCTGCTTTCTTTTGAGAGTTTATATTTGCCTGGTCTCCACTTCATATTGTTGAAACTTAATCACATTTCCCTGTTTGTTTTTTTTCTCACTTTGTCAAAAAATATACACATGGTTGTGTAAAATGTGCTGTTAACTCTGTCAATTCTTACATGTTTGGTTTTCTGTAAATTAAAGAGAATCACCAGACTTATACCTTAAATATAAATCAAAAACATATACTATCAGACATATACTAAACGATATTTTAGTATGTGAAATGCTAAGTATTTACCGCGCTGCAATAAAAAGAATCATAAACTTCCGCATAGAGCTTCGTCAGGGGTCAAACGGTCGGTACAGTTAAGATCGTGAGCTAATTTGTGGATGAAATAGACCCACGTATTATGACATAAATGACAGATTATGAATGGGCGAGCGGATGTTATGTGTAGAGAAGTGAACAGCGAGCGAGGAGGTGAGGGGAGTTCCTCGTGCCACTTACAGCTGATGTGTCTGGTGCCTGGTTTCTCCAGAGGGATGAATTAGAATAAACATATATAATCAGATAATTAGGCATTCAGCACAGATCTCCTCACGCACACGCACACACACACACACACACACACACACACACACACACCCACACACTCAAGTGCGTGCCTCAGGCTGGGAAAGCCAATGAAAGCAGATTAGCAGATGTTTAAAGACAGTAGTGAGGGCGAGGGCTTGTGTGTCTACTTTCGTGTCGAAATTTATATTTTTCTTTTTTCTTTTTTCGGGGGGAATTTATTGATTTTGCTGAGCGTTTTAAAAAATGTAAAGTGTTTTTTTTATTTGAATACCTTTTTTGTCTATTCTCAACAGAAAAAAAAATAAAAACATAAATCGCATAAATGTGTCTTCAAAGAAAACTCAAGCGCTCTACAAATGATGAATGTCAGCTCCTTGTTCAGTTTCAGAGGAACTCTTATCAAGGCAGAGGCCATCGTTTCATCAGCAGCTGGAAAGTAGTGCGTGGTGTTGCCCTTGCTCATTCCACCCTGTCAAATTAATTAGTACCCATCATTAATTCGGTACCCAAACTGGCTGTGACCTGCTAATCCGGCTCCACATTGGTATCAAATCAGCCGTGTATACCTGTCAGATAAATTCTCATATCCTGTCCCATTTCTTATTCAGGAAATCTGTCAGCCTTACCTCTCCTCCCAACAATGAAAACAATCAACCAGGAAGGATTTGCGTTTGACAGTTATGACAAAGCAGAGGGTGGCTCGTTCAGTTTCAAGGTGGAATGACTGCACCCCCTAAAGGTCTTGGGAGGAATTTCACAGCGGCTTCGCTACACCTCCGAACCGCCCCCCCCCCATCCCACCCCACCTCCACAACCCAGCTACCAGGCAGTCACGCAGAGAGAGAGAGAGAGAGAGAGGGAGAAAACAGAGGGGTGTTCGTGCCACCGACATCATCCTCTCCACCAGCCTGCTCTCATTGCCGGGGTGCTTATGATCCATTTTCCCCCAGATATGAGAAAGTTGCTCGCTCAGAGGAAGAAAGCAGTCAATCAATGCTACTGAAATAGCCCCACTCCATTAGCAGGCGGTAACAGGAGCTGTGCCCTTGCTTAGGGGACTTTGGCTCAGGCGGCTCCGGTCCCCGAGACTCTCTCTCTCCTGTCTTTGACTTACAGACTCTCTCCCCCCCTGTCTCTCTCCCCACCCTCCCTAAACTAGAACCAGATCCAGGCAGTTTTACATATATTACGGCATCATCTCCAACAGTTCTCTCGTTTCCGCCTCTTTACTTTCCTCTTACCTCAACACCAGTGCACCTCGTGTCATTTTTTAAAAAGCCTGTTTGCGCCCCCCATCTCAACATCCTTGTCTTTGTCTGCGGTCGGTCGGTCAGCCGGTGCCCTGTTTGCCTGCCCGGCCTCGCTGTCTGTCTCTAAAGACCTCTAATTGTATTAAAAGTACTCCCCTCTGCAGGCCCTTACACCCCGATCTTTGTGTCGCCCGAAAGCCGATACCTCAAAGCTCCTTTTGTTTTATATGGGGGGGGGGAATCGTTTGGGAGCGGACCCCGGGATCTCCACCTGGCGCGCATGCCTCTCTCAACTGCAGATTATTACAAGGAACATCTGCTCAGGGGTCACCAGCAGTGTCAGTTGGCAGAGCAAGATAGGCAGCATGGATCATCTTCGCTTAAGCCCTGCATCCTCCCCCGTTTGAAGTGTACAGTACCAACGGTTTCACCGCGAGGAGGAAGCTAAAAAAAGAAAGTTTTGAATATGTTAGAGAAAGTGCTCAGGATGAGTTGAGTTATTAGGGTGAGGGTTTTAGTCTTGGTTTAGGGTTAAGAACACACGACATCCAGTGGAATTATAGAACGATATGATTATTATTTTTTTAAGAGAGAGTAATGAAAAGAAGACCTACATGTGCATGTGACAGATTGTGACATTTGTATTTCATTTCTTTTTTCATGCCACTGTATTATCATATAAAACTGATGGGGAGTAATAAAACCACGTTAATCTCAGGAATGCGCACACTCTCTGACATCCACCGGTCTCATGTTCAACGCTGTCTTTCCCCAGGCACACACACACACACACACACACACACACCCCACCCAAACCCCCGCCTTCATCCCCCCGCCACACCCCCACCCCGCCTGTCCTGTCCTAACCCAAACTCAGCTGGGCGGCACAGAGATCGTAGCTGTGTGTAACGCCGTGTCAGGTGCTATTAGAGGCTGTTAGGTGGCAGCCTCCATCACTCTCTGCCTCTTCGTGTCCACTCCAGGGGTGAGGCGGTGCAATTGCCGTACATACACGCGCACCACAGTGCAGTGACAGGAAGGCCTGATTGGCAGTGACACGGCCATGTTGCAGAGGGATGGTACAGGAAGAAAGGGAGCGAGAGAGAGAGAGAGAGGGGACCCAGGTGGGGTGGGAGCTCCACAGGGTGTTATTCTATCTATCCAGCACCTCCAGAGACGATGGGAGAATCTGTGTGTGTGTGTGTGTGTGTGCGTGTGCGTGTGTGCGTGTGTGTGTGTGTCCCAGGTGCTAGCGTGGCCACTTCCCCAGGTGCTCTGTTGGGACATATTAAATATACTGTACAATGACAGAGATGGCCCTGGATGGGACTGGATGGACCGGTTGGGGAAAGGCTGTAAAACATGTGACAGAGTGAAGGATGTACTACAGACAGCTTGTAGATTATTCATTATTGGGTTAGAAAAGCTATATTATTGGGAATTCATAACAGAAAATTACAGCGTGTTTGCCATTGGGAGTGTTATATATATATATATATATATATATATATATATATATATATATATATATATATATATATTGATATTAGTTAGAAATATGTAAATAGTGGTGGTTAATGGTTCCAGCACCTCACATACATCAAATAAATACATCATTCGGATCCAACAATGGTTGCTGCAGCATCATGAGGCTAAAGACAGATAACGCATATCCTGGTATATTATATTACATCCAGAAACTCGTATTATCCAAGTGGATTATTTACATTTACATGCAATGCTACAGTAGAATAAAGCCGTCCCCATGACAGACTCCAATGCTCCCTGCTTTGTGATGAAGAGGAATGAGAGGTTGGAGACAGGAGTGAGCATTAGGCCCCCTGTCGGGCTGCCCTCGTCCTGCCTGATCCACTGTGTTGAAAAGTGACGGCATGCTTTCCGTCAAGACGCGTCTCGTTTGTTTCAGCTGTCGCTCGGCCGTCTTATTACCTCCATCTGCTCCGCGTCTCCACCTAGAACCTCCTGCAATATTATTAAACAAATGTGGCTATTGATTTCCCCGGGTCATTTGAGAGCTCCCATATCATGGGTCATAAATGACCTCCTGTGTATTAGCAGTGCAGCCTTTTGATTATTTAATTGCCCAAAATGCTACTTTTAATTAAAGGCCGTAAAAGGTCCACTAAAACTGAATCGCCTGTGTCATGAATATATTCACAAGCCGTGATTCAGTCCCCTGCAGTAAAATGCAGGCCATATTCCATATTACGGAGAGGTTGAAATGCTCCCACTGGTGTCATTTCTTTGACTTTTATTCCTGTTCAAGGTATAATGATGATGGTAGTAGTGAAGCGCAGCTGACTCTATGCAGGAAGAAGTATTACACATTGTAAATAACTAAAACTATCATTCAAACGCTGCTGGATGTCTTCCCTAAAATTATTATCATCGTGATGTTTGAGAACAAAACTGCTTTTTGTCCGAGTTATTTATGTTATTTGCACGTTCACAGTAAACGTCTCCAGGTGAAAATTACACTGAAAATGAATCTAATCACTACTGTATCTGCCCACTTATTACAGATCATTGCTTATTGACTCATATCCCAAACTGCGCTAATTTCACCACTTCGTCCCCCAGCTCCCACAGTCATTGTGTATCGCGCTGCATGTTTCTGAGGTCACCAACAAATAGGATCCATCACACAATAATACCTATACAAGTAATTGCCTTTCTTCAGGGCTATAAGGCCCCGAGGTCCTCTTGTCCTCCGAAAGCCTTGATCATAAACTCCTAATTCTTAAATTTGATATTGTGGAGGCCCCGCTATTGTTGCTCGTCCCAAAGCCTCGGCTGATACTGTGTTAATGCCGGGGCTAAATCTCATGTTCTTCACATTGTATCTCGTAACTCAGTTAGCGGTTGAAAAACACGAGATGTTTTTCACAAAGCTCACAGGGAAATGACTCATGCATCAACCTCGACAAGGGGACATTTTGACTTTAACAACTGGACTGTATTTACACGACTATTAACCTCTCATTCAGCAATACGTCCTTCTCCTACCTTAAATTATCACACAAAAAAAAGCTTCAGGCCATCGACAACCACTTTGCTGGCCTGCAACTTATCCCCGGTACACAAAATAAAAATGTCGCAAACACAAAGAAGTAACTCCAACAAACAATAAATACAATTTAACAGTAATGCTCAGTGTAATTTTTTTGAATCAGACAGTGTGGTTTGTCATTTCTTATTTGATTGAGTCTCAGAAAACAACATTACGACCTTTGCTTATGTTGCTTCGCTGCCCCTGGCTATCTGCCAAATGCAGCCAACAAATCAGGCCTTATTTCATAAAATGCATTTGCCCGGCCTATTGCATCGGACAGAGGAAGATCAGATTTATTCAAGTATGTGCACCGCTCACTCACAACCGACGGCAACGCGATGTAAATGATGTTACCGCTAACATAGTTACACTACTTGTCACCATACGCCATTTTGTAAGAGAATTGTACTTATTTCTTGAATTCAGTTCAAACCATGTTGAGACTAATGAGAGCACGTTGACTAAGGTTCGGCAACCTAATAATTACGCATATTTTTTCCTTAATATATGCAGCTCAATATCACCAAATGGCCCTTACACCTAGTGAGAAGCAGCGGAGTGTGGCTCGTCCTCTTTGAAAGGGACAGACGTTATTAGCGTGTGTTTGTCCGTTGCCTTCAACATCCCAGCAAATGACAAGGGAGTTCATTTTCTAACATCTTTGAGCTGAACATGAAAGAACCTTCTGGTAATTAGTATATAGTGATTAATGATTGTCAGTATCATAGCATCTTCTGCTTTAATCAGATAGATACAGACACAAAAACATAAACCCTGTGTATATCTGGGGCCGGTCTCGATGGAGCATGGTTTTGTAGATTCAGACATTTCTATGTGGATGGAATCCTAAATATTTTTGCTAAATTAATGAGTACAAGAAGCATATTTTCCCTTCATCTAAGGCAGGGGCGTGTAATAGTGAAACCACATGTAAAGTAGGTGTAAAACTACAAAAAGTAATTAGTTTGATTTAATAAATATTACTGTACAGTGACAGTTATTCAAAACCCCAACGTGTGAATGCGTATTTATTCACACAAATACAAATTATTATTAACATTATTATCTGCCTGGTAGCGCTTTTTGTAGCTTATACATATTTCCAATAACTTTCAATCAAGCACCATGAGACAAATAAGAAGTAAACAGATCCATGCTAGCCAGATAGAAAGGCACACACGCACACACACGCACACAATGCATGCACGCAAAAATCATTGCTAATTATTTCAAGCGACACACTGATCAATTCTTCATAACGTAACATCATTCCCCGTGTAGGTTCTCGGCTACAATCCGATTCCGGTAATGTTTTTAAGGCTCTCGTGCCGTTAGCGTTTTCTATTGGCTTCATGGATTTTACTGCACTGGAAAAGAAAGGAGTGTATCATAGCCCATCTGATTAGATTGACAAAATATTCAATAAAACGTTTGTTGAAAGTAATCTAATAAGAAGCCGTGCAATGTTATCCAATGATCCAAACTCGAATTATTTGTTGGGTCTGAATACTGTATGCGATTCAGCCCGTCGGACTAAATTGTATTTGAATCCGACGTCGTTTTAAATTCCCCCCAAAAAAAAGAAAACTGAATCCATTTCTTTCTTCTCATGAGGTTTTCATAAGACAAGAGCAAGTCGGTGTATTAACACCTCTTGAAAATGTGCACTTCTGGGCATTTATGAACCCCGGAGCTTCCCCCAGCCCGGATTTCTCGGAGGTGAAAGGTTCCAAATCCCTCTTTAGATGGGTTGATCTTCTCAGGCCCATTATGCCCCTCCACTGTGACAGACTGGAAGCTGAGAGGCAGTCTGGGCAGAACAAAGATAAAGGAGGAATTAAAGAGGAAACCCGAACTCAACTTCAGCATTTGTATAATTTACCCTATCTTACACCTGAGCATTAGGACAATTCAGTTTGTATTCCCTCCTTAATGCCTTGTTTCCCACCGCCCTTCAAACTACTGCGCTATAAAGCCCTTCAATAAAATGTCAGCAATTCCCTCAGAGCACAGACAAAAAGTTTTAGTAGAACTGGCAAACTGACAACTCTTCATTGGCATAATCCCTCAAGAGACTGACTCAGATATATGTGTATAGTTTCTCTATTCAATGCAAGATAAACGTAATATCAGGAAGAATTACTCTTACTGGAGTCAGTTTTGAGAAGATTACATTATATTTACACTAAAATACAAAAATTAAACTGGGTATCAAACATAATGAAACATACGTAGATTTTGAATTACTGAAGGGAGACTGGGGATTTTTAGAACCAAGAAAATGTAAAATGCTGTCGTCAGTTTTATTGTATGAATTTAAACCGTAATGCGAAATCAAAACTATGAACTTGTATTGCTTTGAAAGACCCTTTTAGCAGTCTGGTATGTCTTTTTTATTAATAATGAATGAAGCAATCTGGTCTACTATGCAACCTTTAAAACAAAGTTGGATGTTTGATAAAACATTCAAGTCTCTACTCTAGGAAAGGCCAACAAGTAAAGCATGTTTTGTCTACAGTCCTAACTGGATTACGGCAGCACTGTCCGGCCCGTGGTTTCAAGAGGACACAAAGTGTATCTCGTGACAGTAAGCTGACTGGGCTGAGGGCAACAGCTCAGTCCCCGTAGAGAGAAAGCTGAGACTGACTGTTGGGACACCTGGGACACAACTCATCCCCTGAAGCAGTTGATCACAACACAAATGACAAGTAATTGACTGGATGATGGATGATGAGATTAGATTTATGGGTTTAAACAAGGTCAAACATCTCACTCCCACCTGCTAAACCACAACACTGCTCCAAATGATGGAATCAGAATTATGGTTATGTGCATGATAATTCTCCTATCGTGGCCTTGGGAAGGTTGTTAAGGACTTGTGTGATATCCAATAGGTCTTGGGTTTAATTGCTGAGCCCAGTGGGTCAAAACACAAGGTCAGGGGAACAAGAGGAGGGATCCATTTACTGCTACTGAGGTGAGGGCAAAGGAAGTGGTCAGGTATCTTGGTCATCATGGCTGTGTCCGGGCTTTTCATAGTCTACAATATTAGCCAATTGACAGAGGATGATATTTATATAATGTCCAGTGATGCTAAAATTAGCCTGTGAAATGAATTGTAAACCAAACAGCATCTCCACTGTGTTCCTTACTCTTTAAATTGATAAAGCAAAAATAAAGACAACACTGGAAATGGGATCAACCATAATTCATAAAGAAGCTGTGAAGCTAACATTTCCGGAGAGGTTGGAGACACGTGGTTTTAGGACATGTATGAGTCATCCCATAGGGTAGGTCACGTTCTGACATTACACACCCGCAGTTCCATAAATCAGCATTGCAGAACATTTACGCTGGCTCATATCTAGTAATACTTTTTTATTATTTCCCTATGTGTCCTTAATGCTAAAAAATACAGTAAATGTTTACTATAAAACCCTAACATTTGAAGCAAAAAATCCTTCCTCTCTACTCTGTATTGTAGATAATATACAATATATCCTCATGTACAGCTCTTGATCTCCGTAGTGGGCCATTTGTGATTGTGATCAAATGTGAGGCAATATCTCCATTTCATGTATGTATAAAGGCAGATATAAAACCTTCACTTGAAATGTGCAGTGTTTACCGTAAAGGCCCTTTCTCTTGATTAGATCGATGATTTGGTCATGAACTCTACATTTGAGTCGCATAATGAAGGCCAGCCTCTCTTATATGGAGTCTTTTTTCAAGACAAAATGGAGCTTGCGGTGCTGCTGTTTACTTTGCCGATAACTCATGAAGAATAAATTACCCACTTTAGAGGTTTCCAAGTTCACTACCGATGTGAGAAAAGCATGAGAAGTTTACTATTTATAACAGGTGAGTGGTTAACTTTTATATGCACTTTGGTAGTTTTTGCCCAGTTGGTCTCCTTCATCCTCTGTGGCTCGAGGACCAGGGAGCTGTTAACTGTTGAGATCCAATAAAAGTGTTATTGCTGCTATCTTTAACATGCTGTGAATGAGGCAAGCCTTAAACAAACTACGGACGGCAGCGGGAGAATGATTAACTATGGTGGGTATAATGCTCACTGTGTAAAGCAGCCAACTCTATTTTTCCAATTTTATTCACCAGACATTAATTTTCTTAAATCCTTGCCAAGACATCCACCGTCAGCCACAGTATGACATCTATGAATGTGTTCTTTCCTTTTCTTTTTTAGGATAACTGATTTCACATGAAACACCACTTTATCATCAAGTGGAACGAGACAATGAACTATTTAGTTTATTAACAAAATAAAGCCCTGAAGTCATATGTAGAAGAACAACATATTTAGCACTGTTGCTTTTACAACTTTTTGGGACTACCAAATCATAATCAGGTATAAATAAGTCTGAAATGGAGCTTTGTTTGCTCTCTTGCTGAAACCGCTATATTAATTAATATATAGACATATGAGCCCATACATGTACGTTTCAACAGTAAATGCAATTTTAGATTATTTAGTGTTCTATCACACTAGTTGTTACCATTCTAACCAATGCAATAGCTGGGATTATACATTTCTCCATAATCCCATGTTCAAGAAAAATCATGGACTACAGAAAGCAAACACATGCAATGCATCTAAGAGAGTTACAGTATCAGTCCATATGGCGACCTTTATATAATGTTTATGAGTAGCCAGTGAATGAATACTCTGCTGCAGACGGGTCATTACTTAAGTAACCAATGCACACACATTGCTTTTTGAGAATAAATTATCTAAAATCAAAATAAATCAATGCATATTTAGAGAACATATGTTACTAGATTCGGACAAGCTGCAAAGCCCAGCTCCATTAATAAATTGAGAAATGTGAGGATTCATTACTGTATGGATTTCGAGAACACATCCATGCAAATGACAAAGAAATGCAAATGCAGAGGCATCATCAAGCAGAGTGCTCAACATAGATTGCCACGAGGTAATCACAAGGCCCCCCAACAAACATATCCACTGGTATATGCTGCTCTATCAATTCCAAAATCATAATGTCCAATGTCTTAAATGTGGGCATACATTATGTCCTGGAATATCTATTTGATTTAGTTGTTGATCCAGTGCGAGAGAGGTAAGGAGTACCCTTCTTTCTCTGACAAATGGCATTTTAACTTCTAAGTGAAGATCTGAAATTGCTCTCCTTAATTGCCCTTTAAGACTGCAGCACCAATTATTAATCAATGGGTGTCAAGGGAGCCAGGCCCACCCTGTATTTAAAGCAATAAATTGCTGAATTATATTCATATTTATTCTAAGTAGGTCTTCATTGTAATTGGCATGTTATTAGGCTGAGGGCTTTTAGTCTGTATCAAAGTAATTCAATTAAAAAAAGTGAAATATAGATCTGTCTGGGATAAACAAACAAGCCAGCTGTAATATGACAGAAATGCAGTGAACGGTCTGGTTAAGTAGCTCATTATTTTTGCCCTTCCTTGAGGAAAATAGCTGCTTCAGGAGTATGGGGCCGGTTTCCATTGTAGCAGCCGGGGACTATGGAAGCACCTCATCAATCCACTTATCCCTGTTCCGTTGGTTGGATAATCTGAGTGTGTGACACTAATGGTGAGGTTGCCTCACGACTGAGAAAATATACAGAGGAGCCAGCTGAACCCCCTCCTCAGTTCTCGTCCTCTCTCGTCTTAAGACACACTCTTTTCCTCTCACACACACACACACACACACACACATGAACCGACAAACATGTAGTGCATACTCCGTCTCTACCGGTCTTTTCCAATGTTCAGTCAAGAGGGTAATCCTAAGCTTCTTTTCTTATCTCGGGGAGGAATTTCCAGCATTAGTCATGATAAGACACAGGTCCTCACTGATAAAGAGAAGGGAAAGCTCTCCAAAGCTAACTAAGGAGGAGATACTTACGGAATGCAGTTCCTGCAAGAAACCTGATGGATTTAGACGAAAGGCTATTGTCTTTATTGCTTTAATCTCTGTAAACAGATTCTGCATTTGCATGTAGAATATGTAGGCGAAGGGACAAGAGTTTGGCGTTGGGGGCCTCCGGTTTGGGTTTGTAGTCCGAGAAGTATTGACCAATCACGTTGGAGCAGACTTTGGTCGAATGCAGGTCCGTGTGGAGAGCTAAAGAGGTGGAAAATGTAGCTTTTTATTGGTTTAAAATTAGCTTGTTAACTGGCTACTTGTAAAATAAAAATCTGGTCGTACACATTGTCTCTCAACCTCAACTCCAGTCTCATATCTCAAGTTGCTAATCGGACCGCAAACAACGAGCTACGCACAGAAAAGGAAGTCTTGGCCTTTACAGCCGCTGGCGATCACCAAAAATATAAAACCTTGCTTACGCGTCTTCAGACCGATTACCGATCAGTTCCAAGATTAAGATTGCTTTAAAGGATACCGTAAGTCCTTGATGTGTATTTTTACTAAGGCAAATAATCAGTACCGTAAAAGTTGGTCAGTGTAGCAGCAGGAGCGGGGAGCTAGTAGCAGCGCTAGCTCCCCGCTCCTGCTGCTAGCTCCCCGCTGCTGCTACTACTGCCCGCCTCTCCTCTGCCCAAGTCAGGTGTCGAGCCGGGGCTGGTCCCGCTACCTTCGGTGGTTGTCGGGGAGCTAGCGGAGCGCTAGCGGAAGTTAGCGGGGGAACTAGCATGAGCGCCAGCTGGCTACAGCGGGGAGCAAACAGGGACACTGACCGAAGGTAGTAGCGGCGTGTAACCTGACTTTTACGGTACATTGATACTTTGGTGTTAGAATATTCATGTATAAATCATACTAAATCGAATGCCATGATCCCAAAAAGAAGGTGCAGTATGTAACGCCTGCAGCCAACTCTATATAGCACTTCATAATGTACAGTAAAACATCATCACAGGTTGAGGTTGAGGCAATATAAAGCCACTTTCGGCCTGCTTTAAAACAGTTCTCAGAAACAGTCCACTCAGACATCATGATTCAAACTCACTAGGTTGAGCCTCCCGTCTGCTGAAACGGTGGCGTTTACTTTGGTAGAAATGTTTAATACATTACATTGACTACATATTGTTGGGGGGTTTTGCAGGTCAAAGTGATTTACGCCTTTGGAGAAAGTTTGGCTCTTGTGAGGGTGGAGCGCCGCTCAGGGAGGAGGGGTGTAAAGATTTATCATTTCTATGAACTTTTTTACAAGCGTCATGCCTTATCCAGAAACAACAACACAGGTATTTAACCTGTTCCTTGTCAAAGCCTTGCCTGGAAAACCTCCATTCATCTTCAGGGAGTATGTGGACATTTGTTTATTTTCAACTTTGGCTAATTGACCAAACTATCTTTACGATTTTCCAGTTGCAGCACGATAAGTACACCGCTGAAAACGAACATTTTACCTCACAGAACCGGCTCCTGACGGATGGGGTGGGTTCATACGGAGGTGAGGGTCTACGAGCGTGGAGAAACTAAAACAGTGGGCCGACACGGCCCCCCCTCTGCACCCTGCATCCTGCGTTAGAGTAAGCCGCTCTGTCACATCAATCTTGGAAGCAAACTTACAAAGCAATTTGTTGAAGGTCAGCAGAATATGTGATAAAAGTGTAGTCTTGTTAAGCATCCATCACGGGCTGATTCGGATTTTGAGCAAAGATGTAGTGACAAAAATACACAATGGGTTCAGGGTAATGGGTTTAGGCAGGGATATTGGTTTGGGTAATACAGTTAATAGGTCCTTGGATCTGGGGGCTCTTTTAGGCAGATATGAGAAGCATCACCGGCTGTCATATTCTCCGATGAGAGAATGCATTAGAGCAAACTCTATTTAGTAAAAGACAATTCAATTAGGGACTATTCAGAGACCCCCGGATTATTTCCCCACGGGCATCCGCTCAGTCGAGGCAATATTCAGATTTCATTGTGATTTCAAAGTGGAGAAATGTCAACGGCTGGCTCCTGCAGTGGTCGGGGCTGTATGGACATTTATATTACAACGGTCAAACAAATGAAGACAGAATTTTCTCAATACTTTCATAATGTACAGTAGCAATATGTCATGGATTGATTGGCTGCATTTGTCTTATGACACAGAGGATTTATGGCTTGTTTTGTGTGTTTCTATGTGATAGAGAGACGTCCAGTTTTTTATAGATTTTCCTTCAAGAAATTCAAAAAACTATGGCAGCCAAGAAAGAACTAGAGGTTAATCAAATATGTACTCTGTATCAAATAAAACATGAATAGATTACTGCAATATTATAGTATTGGAGTATAAAATGTTGCAGACATAAGTATATAAACTATCTGAGTACATTTTTATTAATATCTGCAAAAGAGGAACTACACCTTCAACAATTGGCATATTCCCATGTATACAATACAAAAAAAATTGACACCACATATGACAAGCTGGGATTTACTACACATCAAACATATATTCTGCACATATCATGTGTGACCATATAACAGCGAGTGATATATCCTCCATCATCAAGCATGGAAGTCAATTTCATACATGCATATGATGCACATATCGTGTATGTCAGTGCACGGGCTATATACTTTAACATTCTACTATGTCAGTGCATTAGGGCATCTGTCCACCCTGTACACACACATGTTACACACATCATCAGACGTCGAGACTACACCTGTCTCTACATGAAACCAGAGACCCGCGCCTGCATCCAGGGGCTATGCAGCACACTGACAATGCAACTGGGTCACAGATAGTCATAAATCCAACCTCCTAAGGATATTACACAAGAAACCGAGATGCCAGCAAATCAATTCACAGTTTGGTGGCGGGACCATAAAGCGTCTTTACTAGCTCATCTAAATCCAATCAGCGGGATTCCTATGTAAACAGAGACGTAGAGTCATTTCGTGCAAAGTTACTTCCTCCAGATGACATTGCAACACGGTGTGCGTCCCATAAACAAGTAGGGAATTGTTTAGCATTAGCGAGAGTTAATCTAATCGTTCCATTGTGCGAGTTTGCTGTTTTGACAGTTGCTAACTTTATTTTGACCAAATACTGACAGATCTTAGGGAGCACTGGAGACTCCACTTCTTGGAAAACATAAAACTTCACAGTGTCAGTGCAATTAATGAAGCGCTTGAAGAGTTCTTCCTTGAGCGAGGAAAGGGCAGACAATTTTACCAGTGGAAAAAGAAGAAAAAAAAAAAAAGTAAGAGAGATGTCTCAGTAGATTAATTCGTCGTAGTCGCACAACGGTGTTATTACTGGGAACAGCTCCAGGATTTCTATTTCACCATGAAACCACGTTGATAAAGTGCTCAGAGCTCTGGACATGAATCCACCCGTGCAACACAAGTTGGGCAGATTTTAACTGTGTACATGAGATATCTTCTCTGCAGACATATTGAATGACGAAAGACATGACATGATAGTGGCAGGCGACTAAGATTTATTCTGAAATCCAACCATATCACATAACTGCTTTGGGAACAGTAAACTTGGGTCCTGACTCCAACTGACATTCACATTTAATCCACCACTGAATCATGTCCTTCCTGCAGCTCTGTATCATACACACTACAAAAATGCAATGAATGCATTTTGACAGCGGGTCAAATGACATTCCACTTCTTTGTTTTATATATATATATATATATATATATATATATATTATACAGATGCAAGCTTAATCATTATCAGCATATTGGTGACCGTCCGTCTGTGACGTGTATGATGTTAAAATATGCTGGCACTTCTATTCTTTAACTCTCAATGACAGAAAGGACCTTGGTGACGAAGAGCAAATGTCCGTATTCACATGTAGAACAAAGGAGCTTGACATCAGCACAACGTTTCCACCGCCGCTCGTCTCAGCGGGTGTAGCGTTGTGCCTCCGACTGATTTGCTGGTCACTGCCCTTCTCACCGGCTGTGTGGACGCTAACTTGTCAGAAGAAGAAGAAAAAAAGGAACAACTTTGACAATGTCCTTTCTCTTTCCACACAGATCTTTGCTTGGCTGTGGCAAAGTTTGACTGAACCTTTTGTTTGAGGGAGTTGGGGAGAGAGAGAGAGAGAGAGATACACAAAGTGTGTGTGTGTGTGTGTGTGTGTGAGGGAGAGAGAGAAAAGGAGAAAAGAAGGGGGGAAAGGGGACACAACAGCGACCATATGTTCAATGTGACCCTCATTATTCTCAATTAGGGCAGCCATCCATGGAATGGTCTTGCTGATAACAGCCCATAACACCTTCAGTAGAATGGAGCACAATCTTCCAGTGGCACGATGGACGAGCAGGGTGGCGAGGGGGGCGCGTGCATGTCTGCATAAGTGTGTGTGTGTGTGTGTGTGTGTGTGTTTGTGTTCCCCAAGTAGATGCACAGACACCTTCTTTTTTTTTTTACTTACATGTCATAGTGTGCATGCATAAACTCAGGCTCGTATGTGAATATGTGCATCCTTGCGAATGTGTGTGTGTGGGCTTTTTGATTTTGTGTGTGTGTGTGTGTGTGAGTGTGAGGGACCTGTGGCGAGATGCAGCGGGTGGGCAGCCAGGCAGGCTTTGCCAGCTTCTGGAAGGCTTACGGGGGGGTGTGCAGGGCCACAGCCCAGGTCCCCAGGACGTCTGGATGGATGAGTTGATGGAGAGTAATGGGGTCACATTGAGCACATGATGTAAAGGCTAACCTTATGCCTAACTCTTTATGGCATTATGAATGTAGCAGCAAATTTATCTTTCCCTCTTAACGTAAAACAAGAACAATATTTTGACAAGGGCGGGGGCGGGGGATTGGTCTAATCTCTTTGTTGCTCATCCGTAGAACTGGTCGTTCTCTGCTGTCATCATGAGTGCAATGCTGAGCTGAAGGTGACCCACATATGAGAAAGTAAGAGAAGTCAGACAGAAGTTAGTGCGCTTTCCTCTCTATAGACGCCCGTCATTTCTAAAGGTTTCTAAAGGGAAAATAATTGATTGATTAATCAGAGTGTATAACTTGCATATATATTCATAACCAGAAGTGCATGTATTTGCGATACATTCTCATAAAACTGCATCATATAAATAATATGAGCGTCCCCTTTTCGTTTACACTCAAAGCAAATTAACTTGAAGTAAATGAATGAGGCCCCACACTAGTCATTTGTGACTATTCCCCCGCCTGGCCTGCTTCCCAAGCTCTTACTGTAAGCCAAGGAAGCGGTGACATCACCCTCATTCCTTCTCGCTCTGGATTCAAAATGGCCCAGGTGATTAAGTTCCCTGTAAAGCGATGGGAGTCAGTGCAAGGCCGCGGCATTGAGCAGGCTCATTGATTAAAACCAAACGAGAGCCCTCAGCGCACTGCAGGGACGGCAGCAGCGCCACTCACAGTAACTGGTACGCTTCATTTGTCTTTGATCTCGTCCTCCTTTGACTATTGTCTCCATCAGCCGGCTCCTCTGTGGCAGCTGGTGTCCGTACGCAGCTCTCCTCGGCATTAGCGAGAGAAAGTATCATGACACCTCTGCACGGGTCGGGTAATCTCACACAACAAGACTATTCTCTGGAACCCTGGTCTCTAGATCATGGAACTATATGCAAAATACACTGCAGGTCATTTACTGTGTTAATGTTTGTTAGGTTTTTTTTTTTATTAATGCCAAAACATTTTTTGCCGCTTTTGATTTTTAATATCGTCACCTTCCTAAAATATGTTTTGCAGGTTTTTCAGAAAACACAAAAAACTTGACCAAATTAAAAAAAAAGGGTGCACAAGCTGCCTCTAGACACTACACAACAGGCATACTGTAATACCGGTCAAATTAGGTTATGATTACTAATATTATGTTCGAGTGAGATTTTCATTGACAAAAATGCTGGCAAAAATGTTAACTAAATTGCTAGCTTCAAAATGCCATCTAGAAAAATTGCAAAGTCACATTGTCTTTTGACTTAGGCAAAATACAATGGCCTAAGTCACACTCTTGACATAGGCCGTTATACTACAGGGGTAGAATCACATGATCTGTTCAACTGAGGATGTAGGACATTTTACCAGAGGTGGCCAGCATCATGAGGAGATGATTTAGGCACGAAAATCTTTTTTGTCAAAAAATGACATAACATTATTTTTAGGGAGGTGACGATATGCAAGTTGCATGCATGCGCTATGAATAAAATACAAAATAATTAAGAGATGATGATGGTCTCAGGACACTTAAATTGTTGATTTTCTATTTCTGAACATAAATAACTTCACCACCTCCATAGCCATAGAGGATGTCGTGGTTGCTGTGTGTCACACATCAAGCTGGATGAGTCTGGTTTCCCAAGATGCAGTAGAATAAGCACGATGGCATGAAAAGCAAACACATGATGAGTTAATCATGCAGCTCTGACCTCAGCGCTCCAACTTTGAAGTTTCCACTGGCAGTTATGGTTTTGCTAATTGGTCCATTTTCTCAACGTCAAATAAACTTCAAATTATTGTTTCAGCTCAGTTGCCTAAGGTTAACCAAAAGTTACACCGCTGTACGTGTAATTAAAGTTGTGTCACTGGAGTTCACTAAACATCACTGTTTCAAAACCACAGACACCAGAAACACATTGTTTATTAGTATTGTCAAAAAAATGTAATGAGTCTTTAGCTTAGTGTTGATTTCCCAGGATTCCCTGCTTCTGCATTGCACTGTATATGGCAGAGAGAAAGGAAAACAGCATCCATACTGCCATCACCTCCTCCTGTGTACACCTAAAACAGAACAAGCCCATACAAGTTTGAAATTGATGAGTGCGCCACTACAAGTTCATGACTTTGACCTCCAGGGTATTTGATCCCTTGACACAGAGTTTATTTTTCTAAAGCTACAGCTTGATATTCCAGCACTTAATTTAAGAGTGCAGTTAAATCACAGAAGCCATAATATGTCAGGCAATCCCACGACTGGGGGTAAAAAGAGAGTGAAAACGGGGAGGGGGAGGGAGGGAAAACAGTAAGTAATGAAAAAGCTATGATTGCTTTTCTGTCCCTCCAAATGACAGTTAGCACCTCAATGACCTGCTCGGGGCAGGGCCATCTAGAAATGACACGCTAAGGCACAACGTCATCTAACAGGGTAGTTACAAAAATCAATACAAAACCCATTTCAAAGATGCTTGGCGAGCTTGTGTGTGTGTGTGTGTGTGTGTGTGTGTGTGTGTGTGTGTGTGTGTGTGTGTGTGTGTGTGTGTGTGTGTGTGTGTGTCTGTGTGTGTGTGAGCTCGCGTGTGTGACAGAGAGGGAGAGAGAAGGACCTGCTGTTATGTTCATTTATTGAGTAGGCCTGAGGGGCAGAAAACAAACTTTTCTGATATACACATTACCTCGCGAGCAAAGGAATTCTGAAGGCTAAGCAATAACTGCATTACTTAAGTCGCGAGGAGCCCCCTCCATAGAAGGGGGTCTTTCATTGCATGTCAAGTACTGCTTAATTCTAAACCCGCTGCCCTCCGGCCCTCTTCATTGTCACACTTTTAACTAAACTAGGTATCGGCCACTAGAAGAAGAATGACTCCTTGTCCGCCGGGGGATCGATATGCAGTCTCTCTGACATTCACAGAGAACACATGTAAACCAGGCTGGCCGGCCGCACGACTATCTTGTCTTGTTGGGGATACTGGCAAACATCATCATATATTATCCCCTTTGATTTGTTGTCAATACCCAATCACGGCAAAGAGGTGCAGATCTAGCGGAGCACAAAGACACTAAGGAGTGTAAAACAGACAAATGGGCAGGGGGGACATCAATCCGAAGGGCACGTCAGCCGGGCCCCCGATGAAATAGGGGGCCGTGTCGACGGCTGAAATTTATAGACAGTAACATGTGAAAGTGCTCACTCCTCACAGCCCCGAGAGAGGTCAATAGCCTGATGCCTTTGTCCAAATGGCGTTCTCATTAAGCCAGATCTTTCAACGGGTTTTTTTTTCACTCTCTCTCTCTCTTTCTTTCTGTCTCTCTTTTGCACAACAGGAAAGAATAAACGGCTACCTGCTTGTTTATTGTTTCAAACCAAATTACCTTCAGTGGCCGTCCTCCTACAAAAGCGTTACGTCTAATAGAAATTGATGCACACGCCTATAAACGCTGTGTGTCTCGCTCCCGTGTTTCTTTTTTCCCTTTCCTTTCTGCGTTGTCTTTAATTATGCTGTCTGCGTCGCACCATCTGCATTATACCTTTCCATATATCTTCTCAGGATGGTGTCAGATACAGTCGTGGCGTTTCGACTGTGAAAACCGGTGAAAAGCGAGCTTGAAAACCACGGGACTCATTTGCAACACTTGAAAGCAACTTGGTTCAGCTGTGTGTAAATCCCACTCGTCGGAAATTTTTTGGAAGAGACACACACTACGGCGTGTGATTGAGAGGTAGGATTTTGGGTCAGCGGGGTGCTGGATTCAACAAGGATATTTCTCTGGAAACACAATCAAATAGAGCTTTTACTTTGTGTCGGCTACATTTCCTGTGAGAAGCGGCGATGCTCCAGAGATCCGATCAGTGTTTGAGCAGCATACCGGTGCGATACGGATTCCAATAAATTACGTACGATATGAAAAGCCTCGGCTCTCGCTGATGGACCTCAAACAATCTAAGAGGAAACACTGGTACGCCGTCCTGTCGCACACACATATATGCACACGGAAAGTACATTTAATGTTGTCACTTCCTTCAGAGCCGTCAATGTCAAGAGAGACCACTGGCAATTCAAAGTAATCGGGAAGCCACGTAACAAAAATAAATTTGGGGCTTGACACGCTGTTGGAAAAGAATAGCAATCAGCAAATTTAATGCATTTCTGATGTATATTTAAGGCTCTGACACTAGGCCACAGATGTACATGTGTTGGGTTTCTATTTTGCAAAAGATATGGTCGGTGATAACCTATTATGGGACATCGTCAGCTTCCCCACTGCCTCAGCCTCGAATAGGAAAAATTCCATCACTTGCTCTATCCAGGAGATGTAATATCGAAACAAATTATGGCTGGAATTGAAAAGTCACAAGCTTATTCCGTCTTGATCAAACCACTGCCAAGAGGCTAAGTGCAGAACTGGAGATACCCCCAAAATGCTTTTTATTGCATTATCGTCATTGACATGTACGACACTCCCAGTTCCCAGCTTTAGCAGTGGATATAAATACATATTTCTCAAGCTATAATCCGACACACAGGAAGCATGAAAAGTATTTTAAAAAAGAGCTTCTGAAAAATAATTAGTCATTTGTTAGTGTGGTTGTTTTAGTAAACAAATATTTTGTTTAGTTCTTTTTATTCTTTTTGGGGTATAATAAACTGGATTTTAATGTGCATAGATTAATGACAAATTAGATTTACGTTCAAAAGACTAAGACTAGGATATGAAAAACTACAATGAGGGATTCTGATCAATGCAACTGTACCTGTGTGTCAGTGTTCAGGTGTCTGAAGTCAGTCGCAACAGGAATACAAGACATTAATGTGACCGCGCCGCACAGACAAATCTTATTTGGTGGGACATCGTTTGTAAGATGTAATGATCACATCTCAGAGTACATAACGTTTGATTGGATCGCAGGAGTTGGTTTCCGGCGGCAGCAATAATAACGGCGGTCTCATCTCGGTTTTATGGCGCAGCGTATTGAACCACCTGAGTGCCGCCTCGCTCTACGGTGGCCTGCAGGCGCTCCGTCTCTTCAACAGTGAGTCCTGACACACAAGAAGAGGTCTGCTGGGACCCAGATGAAGATTTCTATTATCATATCAAATCACACAGCTGGGCTCTCATTATAACCGACACATTTTGAACAGTGAATAAAAAAGGCAGAGCTACATAATGTATAATTAGAAAGTTTTTTTATTTTTTATTTTTTTTTGTTGCATATGGTGGTGCATGATAAGAGCGGATGTTAGAGAGAATAGCTTTTGGTGGGACATCAAAAAATGTCATAGAAGTTAGGAGATTACGGTCGGGTACAGTGACCCCGTGACCCGGCTGGATCCCTCTGGATGGCGGAGCCGGTGGCCAGCGGACAGAAGGCCGATTCCCCCGTCCTTGCCGAGACCTCGTTAACGACTTAGAAGACCCATCAATATTTAACAACTCTATGATTGAAATTTCAAATTCATCTCCTCAATGGTAAATCACAAAGGAGAGGGGGAGATGGGAGCGGGGAGAAAAGAGAGGGAGGACAGAGAGAGCGAGTCATTTTTTTGATCAGAGAGCTATTTTAAATAAAGACTGTGATTTAGTGAGGCCACACCAAGTCAATTAGGGGCAGAATATCTAAGCTCTGTTTAAGTAGGTACTGAATCACCATATTGGATCTGACTGTCTAACAATTACTCTGATATGAAAACATACTATTCCGCCTGTGGGGAGCGAAGAGTGCGCGAGATACAGGAGTGATTTCCTCCCCTCTACAATTCTTGTCTTCGTCCCTCTCTCCCCCTCTCTCTCTCCCTCTCTCCGATGCTCTTCCTTGATTCCTGCTATCGACCTTTTCTTTTATGCATTTCTCCACCTCCATGCCCTCTCCTGTTCATTCGACAGACTTGAGTCAGAGAGCAAGAGATAAGCTTTACTATTTCATGAAGGTGTGCGGTTCCTCGGCGGTGCCAGAGTTCTACGTGTCTGACAGCTCATGAGAAGGCACCGTGAGCCTGAAGGCACCGCGAGACTCAAGTCACGCGTTCAAAAACGCCACGCCAATCTGTAACCGAGAATACCTGCCGCCTATCCAAACCTATGGATTATTTATCTCATTAGCACTTCCATTTTTTTTTTGGAGTCTATACTTTGGAATGACCACAAATCAGATGAAAACATAATGTACTGTGTGGTGAAAAGATTGTGTTTCATGTTTATGTTCGCCTACAATGACGTGGATAAATAGCTCAAGTCTACCGTAAACGTCGGGTTACAAGCCGCTCCTACGGCCGCTCAGTGTCCCCGCTGTAGCAAGCTAGTAGCAGCGCTAGCTAGCTACTAGCTAGCGCTGCTGCTGCTACCGGCCGCTGCTGCTGCTACTGCCCGCGTCCCCTCTGCCCAAGTCGGGTGTCGAGCCTGGTCCCGCTACCTTCGGTGGTTTTCGGGGAGCTAGCGGAAGTTAGCGGGGAAGTAACGGAGCGCTAGCAGGAGCCCCAGCTGGCTACAGCGGGGAGCTAACGGGGACACTGACCGAAGGTAGTAGCGGCTCGTAACCCAACGTTTACAGTACTTACACACACACACACACACACACACACACACACACACACACACACACACACACACACACACACACGTAAATTTGACACTAAACGATAAGGCATACAATGCAGTATGTGTCCCTAATTCTGCAACGGCCTCCTCCTCTGTCTCTGTGTGCTTTAGTCATGTGGGTTCTTGGGAGTTCAACACAGCAGCAGTAAAAACCAAAAGAGATCACTTCCTGATGCGGCGCAGCCGTCTCCCTCCGTGTATCAAACACACATTTTGTGGGCGCACCCCTCTGCCGACGTCCCATCCCTCCCCGGCCGTGTGTGGCTTTTGGTTCACTGGAGGTCAGGACGATCATTCACCCCAAGGCCTGAGGGCGCCCATACACTCTCCCCTTTATGACCACATAAAGAAAGCCAAGTGCTCAGGCGTGCCTGATTAGCTGCCCTAATATGCTATTTGTGACTAATTTCAATGGTGCTAAGTCACAGGTGACGGTCCCAGGCTGTAAATCTCACTCGGCAAACCTTTGACGATGTATGTGTATGTCTGTGTGTGTGTGTGTGTGTGTGTGTGGCTGCTCCTGTGGGTGTGTGTCCTCTCCCCCAGGATGCACTAGTAGGTCCCGTGGTGAATATGCAAAGGCCATTTAGGTGAAAGGCAGGACATAAAAGTAATGGATGGTAGATGAAGCCATCTCAAGCTGACAAGTCAACTTGCGGAGAGGAAGTGTGAGTGTGTGTGTGTAAAAAATGCACTGCGACTAGAGCGGTTTTGTTTAAGCACAATCATTACTCTCTGCCTCCAGCGCTGATATACTTTTACTGCAGAAATGTTGTGGTGTTACATTTGTACATTTTATGTGCTGTACTGATTGACTAGCTCACACGATGCAAATCAGAATGGTTAAAAATAGTTAATGAGTGTCTTTTGGCTGTATCGAAGTGGAACAAACTGTTTTTACACAAGAGCAAGGGATTTTTGACCTTGTCCTACATTAGTGTTGTGATGGGGGGGTTCTTCATAATTACTTTTCAAAAGAAAGAATGTTGTGATGCATATGAACAGTGACTTAAAAATCGATTTTTATTGTGAAACATTCAAATATTGACATTTGTAAGTATGTACTTATTCTGAGAATGTAATATATAAACCATGCTAATTTGAAAAGAGTGTAGTTAACAGACCTCCACTCTGTTCTGTCCTTTACTTCCTTATAATGTGTCAACAGTTCCCTGTTTGAACTGTTTTCCCATCATCCCCCTGACCGCTGCTTTTCTGACCCACAGAGGAGTTTTGACAGCAGAAGGAAGAAGACGAGCAAAGAAATGCTGTTGAATGGCTCAATGTGTGTGTGTGTGTGTGTGTGTTTGTGTGTGTGAGTATAACAATGAGGTAGAGAGAGAACAGACAGAAAGACTGTGTGTGTGTGAGTGTGTATGTGTGCGTGTGTGTGTGTGTGTGTGTGTGTGTATAAGGAGGAGAGAGGGGGACTGTGACAGTGTGTATGCACAAGTGCATCTATGTATGCGAGTGTGTGTGTGTGTGTGTGTGTGTGTGTGTGTGTGTGTGTGTGTGTGTGTGTGTGTGTGTGTGTGTGTGTGTGTGTGTGTGTGTGTGTGACCTCTGTGCTGTGTCCTCCACGCTGACAGAGTCCTCTCCTCCAGCTTCTCAGTGTTTAACACCCAGGGTCCGTTCCCAAACGGCCAGCCTAAAACACCCCCTTCTTTATACAAACACACACACACACACACACACACACACACACACACACACACACACACACACACACACACCTCTCAGCAGCACGAGGGCCACCACTCTGGACCCTAACATGGCTCAAGCTCCAAAGAGGTGAACGCCATGGGTGGGGTGTGGGGGGGAGGCTGAGCTACACTCACCTCGAAGAAACATAACCAAAAGGTTAACAGTTCTGCCAGATCTGGGGTCACAACCAGTAAGGAATCGCATTATTTCTATATGAATGACAATGTACAGCCTTGAGACATTTTGGACTTGCATTTATTGAGTAGAGCTGACAGAATATGGCACCCAGGACATTTCCCAGTGAATGATTGAGATATGCAGCAACCAGCCTGAGAGATTCTTCAACCATGTTGCATTCACGAGAAATCAATGGCATTGTACTGTGAGGTATTTTCGACGTTCACAGCATAGCCTTGTCATTAGGATTTTATTAGTGTTTTCTTTCATTTTCAGTTTAATTTTATAAAGCTTAAATGTGTTTTTAGGACATTTGTTCAGCCAATAAAGCACAAAGAGCAATGTGTTTTATGTTGTATGTGGCTAAATGGAACAACCAGTTCCATTGAAAAGTACTCATTAAAGTCAAAAATAAATAATCAGGACAATAAGCCAATAACAAGCCATGAATCTATAAATAATTAACTCTATTTTAAAGATCAACACAGATGGTTAAAATGTACTTGTTCTAGTCTTTACTTTCTGTATCTGTTACTTACAGATTCTGATCTCATAACAGCCCTATGCACCTGCCCCTCACACCAATGGGAAACCTTGCAAGCAGGTCATCAACACCCCAGTCTCCCTCTCCCACAATTGAACAGCCAAGGTTAAAGAATAGTCCAAATAATAAGATGCACGCCTCCAACTCTGGTAAATCAGTGTAAAAAACACTCTTCCCTGCAGCAAAAATACTTCAACCGCCTGTCCCTGTTTTGAAATCATAAACAGCCCACCGTCACCTCAGCAATGGTAATGAAATGCAAAACGGTGTGTCAGGAAAGAATCAAAACCTGCCTCAGAGTTGCGCCCCCAAACACTTTAGAAATGCCGGCTGCATCACGTAGCACAAACACAGCTTCTGTCTCAGCCAAATTAGGGACATTAAAAAATCACAGGCTGAAAACCTGCTAATTATTACACCCCCTTACGAACAGAGACAGTCGAGCTAAGCGGCAAAGCCACCGGCTGACTCCCAATGTCACTTTCTCCGAGTAACAAATATCCAAAGGTCAAAGTGTGGACTTCGGGGGAATAGGGAAAAGCTCAGCGGGGCTAAGTGGTGTGTGCCTGTGCGTGTCTGTGTATCTTTGAAGGAATCTGGCCTGTAATGTCCTCTAAGACTATGCTGCCACCTGCAGCTCTGGGTACGAACAAAGACACAGGTGCTGCTGGAGGGAATAACAGGCAGGGTAGTAAGTCACATACTGTAAAAGTCATGCACAATTACCACAGGAATATAAACCTAATCTGTGGCTGCAGCCTCATTAAGGCAACAGTGTGGCAGTTCCACAGACAACTGAAACCAGGAGTTGTGCATTACTAGCTGAATTTAAAATGAGAATGTGAAGAGTCTGCAGTAATAGCTGTTATTGGATTATACTTTTTAAAAGCTTAACAGATATTTAAAGTATATTGATTGAATATTTCAATTAATACATATTTCAAATAATTGCAAAAAGACAAATTAAAATGCAAGCCATGATGTAGATGTAGGTGTATATGTAGATGCATGTGTATAAGCATGTGTTGGTGTAAATGTGTAAAGGTTAGCAGTTATACTCGCTATAAGCTACACTCTTGATACTAATATTACTGTTTTGATTATTTACTATTTATTTTATTTTGTTAAGTTGATTTAAATGTCAAGGATTGTTCTGTTCTGTTGAAAATGCAAAATGAAAAGTAAAAAATAAAATAAAAAAATGCAAGTAATGTAACTATATATATTTAAAGACCATTCAAATATAATTATACTGTACATTTACAAAATATTTGTTTACGTGAGGAAAACACAGATGCATATATTCGTACCCGTTAGGATTCATGCAGAGGCTCTCAAAGCCGGGTGAACTTGCATTATGAATTATTGCATCCCAAACGCCTGCTTATTGTTTCGCAAACCGCGTATTGTTCCAAAGAACAGCAAGATGTATGACCCTGCAGCAATTAAAATATTAGATATCAAAGTGCAGAAGCTGGGGACTGTTAACGAAATGTGATAGTGAGCATGAGTAATGGTTGTCACACATTAGAAAAGAAAAAAAAAAGAAAAGTGAAGGGTGTGGATGACCTCAAATGCAAAGCTTCTGTATAACAATATTTTGTTGCCTAACAATGTGAACAATTTTCCTTTTCTTTTTTCTTTTGTTTCCCTTCCACAAAGAGCGGTGAACTCTAGACTGACATTTGTACAGATGTGGTAAGGCTAGAAGCCACCCTGTAATTAAAGCGCTCACCCTGGGAAAGAAGGTGTGATCTTCTGTCATACTTTGACAAGGCTCCGAGCACCGGGCAAAGCAATATAGTTACATGCTCGGTAGCAGCTGGAAGAAGAATGACTGTATGTTTGATTGCCTGATAGCCAGACTGTATCTCCAAGCTATTGTTTCTGGTAATAGCGATCAAAGTTGTGTGCACGTTGTGTGTGTCTGACTCTGGCCAAGAGCAGCGCACGGCTAACGTAACCGGCGTTAGCGTCCTTTTACCGGCTCTAGTAAAGGCAAAGCTAACTCTAATATTTAAAAAACGATATTAGCTTTAAAGGTAAGACGTTAAAGTTTAGTTTAACACGCATTAAATCAGCTGAAAACGGACGCTAACTGAGGAGCTAACGTCGGAGTTGTCCGTACGTAGGAGTAGTTGTACGTGTGTGTGTGTGTGTGTGTTTCAATGTTGTGTTTAATATGTAGGTATTTTAAAAATTGCATCTTATTCGGCTCAGTGTAGGAGATTAAAACAGTTTGATTATAAGCCACATTACAATTGTAGGATAATCACATCCATTTGTAAAATGCGGCATTGTAACCAAATCCCTCTTCAAGTGGATGAAATATATTTTGACTTCACTTCACTGCGTCGTGGAAACCTGAGACAGACACCGTATCTGCTCTGTCAGAATCATTAAGTCAACATGCCATCAGGTTCAACTCAGAGTCTCTCCTCAGAATTTGAGAATGATACAGCCTGACGCGGCTTGAACTTTGCGTCTGCCAGGAGGGGCTATTCTCTGTCAGCTTCACCATTCTCCCATGGCTTTAAATATTGTAGGCATCTTGGGGATGTGGAGACACATTTGTCATCCTTGTTTGACAGGCTTGATGAAGGGGTTGTCTGTCAGTGTTTCACAAATCCAACCAGACCACGAGCCCACGGGTGGCACGTAGACAGTCACGGGCGGAGGGGGAGTTCCCCTCCCCTGCCGGCTCACGGGGTAATTGTGATAATACTGGCATGGAAAATTATAGAGGAGCGAGTTAAGGAGATGCTTGAATTAAATGCAGAGGCTTGACACGGTGATGAGAGTGTGGGTGGGCTGTGATTGTGAGGGCAAGTCCTTACAGTTGATTCTTAAACGCTGTGATACTTGTAGTACTTAGATGTACTCTGGTATTAAATCTAATAAGCCAAACCCTTTTTTTTTTTCTTCTATCTTTGCGCAACAGAGGTGGTGAAAATTGCTTGTGCTTTCAAATTAGGTTCTGCATTGTTAAGCCTGTCACTTATTTCGTAATAACATAACATTTCAGGTTATAACCTTTGGGATATAGAGACTTTGCAGCCACTTCTTATTAAAAAAAAGAAGGAAAAAAGGCACATTTCCCAAACATTTTGCATAAATACTGAAAGGATCTCTCCCAGTAAGCAGATATCATAACCGTCCTATAAAATAAGTTCAGCTGGAAAGACACAACAAACACGTTCTTGCTCACTCTCTCTCCGTTTCCCTCCCTCACTCTGTCTCTGACATCGGGGTCAACCTAGCATATAATAGACAAACTTGGCAGTAATCTGGGGACTCTGAGCAAGGTCCGGGAGATTTATCAATCAACTGGCCACATTAAACGGATTTCCTAATGAAGTGAAGTCTTTACAGGGATTAATCCTCTACCACCTGCAAGGAGCCACCTGCTCGACTGCCATAATTGGCATGGATGGCACCGCCACCATCAGCAGAAAGAGGAGAGGCACAGTGCGAGGAAAAGAGGGGAACGAGAGGGAGAGAAAGGGGGAGAGAGAGACGACGGAGACGAACAGAGGGGGGAAGGAGAGAGAGAAAGAGACGGACAGAGAGGAAACAAGTTGGAGGGAGGACAAAGAAGCTAGACATCGGGGTGTCAAACTCATGCAAATGATGACACTCAGTGTGTTGCAACGACACAACGAGGGAGGAAAATAAATAAAATATTTTAAAAAAAGGAGACGAGACAGCGCCAGGTCTCTTATGACACGGCGATGAGCATCCAGCCCTTAGTTTGTGCCAGTCTTGCAGCATTCCAAGACCTTGACAGCAGCTCCTCGCTACATCTTCCAGCTGTGTCAAATCTGCCTATGTGCTAATGAACGTGTCAGAAGCCCAATCGTGTCATTGCTGTGTGTGTTTCAATTCACCTCTGAGCACGGAGATTCTACCCCGGGTGTACCAGCTTACACATTACATTCACCCGCAAGTATTTCTGCATGAATAATTACACAGTCCCCCGCCGGAAAGTTAGAATCCACACCGGTTCCCCTGCACATATACTGCCAAACCAATGGTTTTGATTGTGTTGCAGGTGGCTTTAAATTGACCGTGCTGACGCTGTGCATGAAATATGGACTCACATTGATCAAGCCTTTGCTAAGAATGCCCAATCTGGCAATTTCGATAAGATGAAAATTAAGATTTTAGGGCCCAGTTTTCACAAAATAAGGATGAAAGTTAGTGTAAGATAATGACACAAGTTTACCTATAATTGAGGAAAAGATAGCAACTATGTGACCAGAAGCACAGAAAATATATGCAGCTGTAACAGGGGTTGATTTAGCCGGAATGAATAATTGGATTGTTAATGGCTGATCAAATGAACTCTTCTTGTGCAGTACACTATTGAATAAACATCCACCACAGCGAGTTGTTTACTTAATTCTATGCAAATGCTAGGGTGCTTCTTTGAGGAGACACTGAAAAGAAAGTGTTGACTCTGAGGGATTTTGATGCAACCTCAAAGGACTTTTGAAACTCAGAGTTTGGGCAAATAATTTGGAATGGTGCAACAAAAATTGTATCAAGATATTTGGCCTCTTTACCTGTTACTCTGAACAATTTGCATTGGAAGCAACTTGGAAGCTGAGCAGAATAACTTACTATATCAGAGCCAATCAAAAGAGATTTAAGCGTGTGCTGCTCTTTGTTGTAATTTTGAAAGGGAAACTCACAATTTTTACACATGAAAGCCTGTTAACAGGTCTTTGGGAGTGCTACATCATATTGGAAAGAAGTTGTATAAACGGCGTATGTGGTAATTTAACAGTTGTAAAAGCATGAAATTGCTACTCATTCCAGTTTTACAATTTTTTGTGACTAATTGAATGAGCAATTCGGCACGGTGTGTCTTTGTCATATCACATGGCTTTATTAAATACATAAAGGCGTTTGTTTGACGTTAGAGAGGGTGTGCCGCCTTCACGGCATGCAAACACATAGCTGAAACTCCGCACATGAGCAAAAGTTTGAGTACACAAAAGATCTGTTTGCTTTGTCTGCTATCAAAGTATAATTTTATGGCAATTCATGAAGTGACTAAATGGGAGCAAGGCAGAAAAAAATACACTTGTTCCCAACAAAATGAGCATGTTGGCAGTGCTTGGTCATTACATTTTTTTTTTTGATACTGAAAACAGGGCCCTCGCTGACGAGTCCCTGGAACAGGTGCTAGTAATAAGCATGTTTTAGCATTTTTGTCCTTTTTAAATTGAACCTGTTTCCTGCCGCTCACGAAGCCAAACCAACCAAAATACATTAGAATAAAGTACACGTTGAAATGAGGAACCATGAGTTCATTGAGCTCGGTGATGGATTTTTAATGCATCTGCAGTGATTGGTCGTCCGAGATCAACGCGGTCGGGTTAGTTACGACCCTCGTCCTATTTGATGACTGTGTGTCTGTGTTTCTGTGATTCCTGACTAATGATCAACTCTCCAGAGTCATAACTCCTGGGAAGGAAAGATAATTTCATGCAGTCTGCCAAGGGACTGGGACTATTGGCACAGCGAGGGCGTCCCTCATTTGTTATGGAGCCATACTGCCACCTTGCCAAAAGAGGTGCCAGGCCAAGGACAAACTCTGTTTCTGTGTGTGTGTTCGCAGTCTGACCCCCATACCAGGACTAAAACCTTGGTGACAAGCCATATTGGCATCTAAAAATATACTAATGGAGCTATAAAACAGCAATGGATAAGGCACTCGTGTTAGTTCTCAAAGACAGACAGAACTCCTGCTACTATTATTGTATTAGTTTAAATGTGGTAATGGAATGAATCAGGTTATCTATTTTACTAGGCTGTTTATCTCTTTATTCGGATGATAGACGTCCTAGATATCCAACAGCTAAAGAGGGATGTGTAACCTACTTAGAGGAAGACAGAATGGGAGATGTGTATGCGAGGCCTGCTGGTGTTCTGAGGAATTGTGTCACATATGTAAAGTTAGATAGTTTCCAGCAGGGTGACACTGGAATATATTGCAAAGTGCAAGGTAAACATATCTTATTGTGAGCATGGTATAAGGCCTGCCCTCTCAAACACAGACACACACACAGAGTTTCATCCACTTCTCGTCTAACTCCTCAAGCTGTGTTGTTTTGAGTGAAAGAAGAACCGTCCCTAATCCACTTCACGGATCAGTTTCACAGAGACGGTAAAGCCATTCTCCCTCCAAGCTAAAGCAATTCAGATCAGACACCTTGATGTCTCAAAGAGCACACAGTGAGCTCTTGTTTTCTGTTTTGACTGCTGGGAATCCAGGCCAGACAGCACCCCTGATTCCAGCTCACAGATAAAACTAATGAGGTTTTCATTCAAGTCCGTTTTATAACAATAACTGAGTCATCGCCAGACGTGGCTGTTTTCACTAGCGCCCGAGATTCTGTGATCCACTAATCTAGGATTTAGGGGAGTTGGATTCCAAAAACTGGAGGAGTAATGCTGTACAGCATCTCAAATGCAGGTGTTGCTTTTATTTCATGGTTACTTAACAACCCTTTATGACGGACTTGTACAAAAGTGGGTCAAAGAACGCCTCGGCTTCCTCTTCAGTCGAATAATATCGCTAAGAATGAACAATCAATTTCAAATTTCACATTGTGTAGCTTAACTAATCACATTAATCATGGAGAAGAAAAAAAAAAAAGAAGCTAATTGATTGAACACATTACCTCGTTGTCCTCAGACACATTAGCGCTTTAATTTGTATCCGACACCTGAAAGAACTACTGTCACAACACACCTTTGCTAACGCTGTTCAAGCATGAGGTGTCGGTGGCATTAATGAGTTCATTTTGCAGCTAATTGTGCGGTAACAGGAGAGTAATTATAGGGATCAGCTAGCTGACTCTGCCTTGATACCTACCCGACACCTGAGAGATCTGCAGACGTGGCCCGCTGCTAGCTATCTGTCACCGCTACTCCCGCAACCCCTTTGCTCTGGCGTTGCACGAGGAGGTGACACTGGCATTAGCGGCTGACTTAAACATCAAAGACGAGGCCCTAATCCGTCAACAATAACCCTGGATGTCCCTACAAAGACATTGTTTATACAGACATGTCGGGTCGGACACCTCGTCTAACCTTCCACTAGATGCCTCGAGGTGACTGTGTCGCCGGCGGCATTCCTGAGACCAAAGCTTTATACGCTTCTCAAAGAGTTCTCTGTCAGAGAGATCCCTTCCTCTCTCGCTAAGGGCATGCAAGCAGCAAAGCCATCACACACACACACACACACACACATCTTGCACCGTCGATTATGGCTCTGCTAAAGTTAACAGTAGTTGAAAAACACGTGTGCAGGATATTCCAGAAGAAGGGGTTTGTCTGTTTTGCTATTGTTCGGGTTTTGCTTAAACTTGAAGCCCCCCGTGGCTGCACTGCTTCTCGCTTTCCTCAATGGCATCGTGATGTAAAGTAAACAGTTCCAAAATAAAAGGAATCGGTTCTAAGGTTGTAACAAATGTGAGAAAAGGTTTCGGCCATAAAATGCTGACGACACCATTTAGAAAAGAAATGTGTTTTTCTCCCACCTTGCTTCTATCCAGGGGCCTAATAACTTGAGTGAACTAAGAGCCCACCTCTCGGCCACAGGGTCACCAGTAAACATAAATAACAGATTGTAGAGCCACTTCCAAGGGGTGGCAGGGGCTTAGATGGGCTAGATAGAGCAGAAATATGGTGTATAATACACACCTGGCAAAACACAGCAAGGCACAAACTCCTTTTTTTAATAGGGTAATCAGCCTTGTATTATTTTACAGGTACTGTGACAGAGTCCATCATTCCCCACTAATGTGTTTCCCAGGAGTTCTGGATGCCCTCGTACCCGACAGATTCCTGAAACTGCGGTTGATATTGTGGTAAGCGTTTTTTTTTTTCTTCCCCCATTCTTTCCCCTCCCGCTCTTCCCCACAGTGTTCAGAACTTTCACACAGTTGTGGTTGCGTCAGCAAGTTGGGAGCAACATTGTCTCGCACACCGCTTAAAGTCAGTAAATACAGACGGCGGTATCTCGGGAAGACATTTCTGAAAACTTGATTATGCCCCCGCTGGCCTCAGACGCCGGTGTGCACAAGTTTGAAAATCAGCCCACGGAGCGTGACGGTTCCTTCCCTGCAATGATGTCGTCAAGTCCGCCTGCAAGGAGACGATCCAGCTGTCACTTTGACGGTGAGGAAAGTGGATGGTTGCACTGTGCTTTTTCTGTTCTGGGATATATATACGTTCATACGGTCCCGAAACCCACCGAAATGATCCAGTCCGTGGCTCCCGGTTAATCAAAAGTCACGACAATGTCACTTCGGGAGGAGCGCGAGTAATTATCAAAGCAAATCTTTGTTCACCGCAGTCGGGTTGTGTGGTTTGCACCGGCGGCGTCCCGCGAGGCCCTCGCTACGCCGACGTTTCAAAGCAAGAATTCACCCCGTGCTCCAAATCAGAGGCTCAGTTAGCACTGACTTAAATCTTATGTAACTCTGGGCTTTTGACAGGCGGACACCTCTGCTGACTGCAGATAGGTAATTTGTTTTGATCTGTGATTATACCCCTCGTGTTCAGAGGAAGATGTAAACCCTCTTGTGAAGCTGTTAGGCAAATCCTCACAATGTGGGGAGAAGTGCCCCCGGGGGTCTCAAGTTTTCACCCTCCTTCTCCGTCTTTTTTCTTTTCTCTCTCCGTCTTTTTTTTTTCTTCTTCTTTTTTACTTTTGCAGCTCGTGTGAGAGACAAAGCCTCCTGCCAAACGCCGAAGCCCCCCAGGAGCTCATCATACAGAAAACGAGGGCTCCTCGGAGAGTGAGAAGAACTAGCAAAGCGGGAGGGGAGGGGAGATGGAGCACAGACGAGGGCTTGTGTAAAGGTGGGAAGAGGGTGTGTGCGTGCGTGTGTGTGTGTGTGTGTGTGCTCTTCCTACATTGTTAATGACTGTTAAGAGTCTATCAGAGCCACGGGGCATTTTGCCCATCCCACAAGCCTCCCTCCTCTGACTCCCTCCCTGCTATTTCCTTAACACTGCCTTTTGTGGCCTGTGCCAGACATACCTGCAAAATGATCTACTAATTATCTACTAAATATGTTTGTTCATGTTGGTTGAACAGCTCACTTAATTGAAGGGGCGCTCTACCTTCCCTCTGCTGTTCCCCTCCTTCATGCCCTCCAAGTGTGGGAGGTGGTGGTGGTGGTGGGGGGGTGTGGGCTTAGGAGAGTGGCTTATCTCCAAGAGCTCGTTATATTAATGCCAGTAATTATGTGTTTTGCTTACTTTTGATGTGCCTCTGTTCAAACGGGGAGAGTTAATAAGAGGATGACGGCAAATATGTCGGAGAGCCCTCTGTGTTGTCTTTGGGATCTGGAAATTCCTGTGTGTGCCGGTGTTTTTTTTTTTTATACGAGTGTCTGTGTGCCGGGGTGGGGGGGGGGGGGGGGTATGAACGGGGTGGCACCCGACTCACAAGAATGTCAGTACACAGGTAATGGCAGGCGCTTATGATCAAATCTTCACTTCATTTCTACACTAGTGTTACTCTCCGGCACCCACACGCAAACACACACACACACCCTCCAGCCGCCAGCCAACACCTTCCTTTGGAGCCTGAAACAGGGTGGAGATGGCGGTGGGAAGGGGCTTGGTGGAGGGGGGGGGGGGGGGGTTGTTTCAACTCTATTTAAGAGGGTTAGAAAGGGAGCGCCTCTTGCCAAGAAGAGCACAGGTCCCTCCGCTTCTCCCCGAGGAAAGTGTTGGCAAGAAGAGGCTCTCTCTCTCTCTCTCTAATGGAAAGAAACAATCGCTAATGAGGGGAATAAATAACAGGCTCATGAAACCGAGAGAGGAGGGGGGGAGAAGACGAGGGGAAGAACAAACAGAGTAAAGTTAAATTTGAATGATGGTCATACTCGCAGGCAAATACGGCAGATACACGGGCGCATACGCACACGCAATGATGTTTAGCTGTCAGTGCTAATGAGGGAGTGTGTCTGTGATGTAAGGACAGGAGCTTGTTGATGGAGATTAAGACAGACAATTGAATAACATTATCATCTCTCTCGTTGTTCATTGTTTGTTTCTGTTTTCTTTTTTCCCCTTTGTTTCAGCTCAATGATTAATATGCTAAAACAGCAGAACCTTTCCATTTCTTTTTCCTGGTCCAATACAGTCATTTGTAAAAGAACATTTGTGTCACGTTAGATTATATTTACCCATCTCTAGACTGAGAATAGAAAAGATCAGGATAGGTTACAGTGTATTCTGTGTGTGAGGGTGCTGATGTAAGTGTGTAACTTACCTTTATTTCTACTTCCTTTTTGGGCGGAGTAAGTTAAAAGTATAGCTACATACTCTCAGGCTGCATCATTGCCTGTCGGGTCCTCCGGGCCTGAGGTGCAATCGTCACTTTCACAAGTGTGAGATGACGGGTTCAGGGCGTGAACACAATGACTACCTTCCCTGTATGAAAATATTGGATTTTTCTTGAAAGCATCATTTAGCCGGATCTTTCCGCGACTCATGCTTTTTTAACGCTGTAGCCATCACAGTGGAGCCGAATACCACTGCACTATTTTCTCGTGCAATAAATCTGGTTTTCATGCCACTTCCAATCAGTCGTGTTTAACTGTACATTTTGGTTTTGCTTTATGCAAAATGTGCAGGCCAGAAAAAGAAAAAAACATCCCTCTCACTCTCGACGCATCTCATTCTGTATCCCTGTGTGTCTCTTCTCTTTTCATCTCTTTGTACCTGCCTGTGCCTCTCTGCTCTCGGAGGCTCATTGCTTTGTGGATCCGCTCCCTGGGACCGTGGCGGTGGAGACGGAGGCTGCTTGAAACGCACTGTGGTTTTCAACGTTCGCGTCCCGCCCGTGTTTTGACAACGCGTTTCACAAGAGGGATCTGAAGTGGTTTAAGAGTTCCTCTATTCGCCATTTGCTATCAAAGAATGATCCCGGCGACGGCAGAACACGCAAAGACTCCATGGGATGGATTAATGCAACATTAAAAGTAATCCCCCGGAGTCAGACGCTGCTCCTCAACCCGAAAGAGAGAAACAAAGAGACAATGTCTCAATCGGAGGGGCTGATATTTCCCATGCGCATCAGAAGCAGCAAAGTCTTCCTGTACGGAATGTTTACACAGCTAATATTAAATAGGTTGACACTAGTGATGACAGGAGTAATAATTATCATTACACGCATGACTGCCAGCCACCTCAAAGCCGAACAAGAGATTAAGCAAAGATTACTGTCTGTTTCACGGCTGTGTGCCCTCGCAGCTAAAGCCCTTCCTTTTTGTTCAACACTTTAAATAAGAAAAAGGCCACTTAAAAAAAATGACAGCGTCAAAGGCGTATTAATAACATGTTGTCGTTTCTAGTCATGAGGTCAGCCCGAGTTCACCGGCATGTAAGTTACTACCTATGGGGGAAGTCTTCTCATGAATATGCATCTATTCTAACAAGGGAAATGTGTTAACCTTTGAATATGAGGAAATGTGCATACAGTATATATAGGAAATGATTCCTGAATAATGAAAAGGAACGAATTTGAGTTTATAAAAGTGAAAATGTTGCCCAAAAAATGCTATGAAAGGTCTCCCAAGCTCTCTGACAATGATGAGATACACTTTATTTAAGGACAGTGATAACCATTACGCACGAAGATTGAAATACATTACAAATATCCCGACCATATGGGCCAGCAAAGCCATGTACTGCAAGAAAGGAGCTGCAAGTAACTTAACAAAGGCCGACACCGAGTACCAGCATGCCCTGAGTACTTTAATACAAGTTCCTCCACGGAGATATGGAATTTCACTTCTGCTGATTATCATATAATTCAGGATTAGTTGACTGTGTGGTGACGGGAACGCTCCTTTCAATACCCATGGCCTCCTTCTCTGTTAACCTCACCCTGATACCACTCTGACTTTTAACACCGCCCCGTTCAACAGCAGCTAATGATGTAACGGTCTCCTTAAATATGTAAAGTATAAGACTTAATAAAAAACCCAGCAGTGTGATTATGTCTTTAGTCTTAAACCCCCACTCCTGGATATGCACTTCTACATGCTGATCCGTTTAAAAGCAGGGGAGGAAAGTTCAACGTGTAAATTGCAGAAGTCAAAGCGGTGAAAGTTTTTCCAATAAAAGGGCGCTCTCGCTCTCAGTTTCTCAAACAGTATGTTGAGATATCGCAGACTCATTAAAATAAAAGTGAAAGGGAGAAATGTCACAGGTGTTAAAAGGCAATTAGTCTCCCTGTGCTATCACAGTGTTAATCAGAATGATGAAAATGACGATATGAAGCTCATTATCATGTATTCGATAGTTGGCACGGCTTTCATGAAAGATGAGACACGAGATTAATGATGAGAAAACCTGTGACTGCCTTGCTGCGGAGCAATTTTGTTGAACATTTGATGATTTTTGATAAGATGAAACCGATGATATGTTCCTACAGGTCTGCTTTAAAGTGGGGGAGTTTTTAATTGATTGGGTAAACTTATTTCTCAACAGCTTTTTCAAGTCAGCCAGCTAAAAAAAAAATATGAAAATAAACAAACAAGCATCCAAAAATAATAATCTCACTTTTTGGCTCTGATTTGGTCGCAACAAGAGAAGACAGATCTCATTATCTCTGTTTGGGAGAAGAAGAAGAAGAAAAAAAAACTGAAATGTTATCTTGAAACAACAGACAAACTGAGATGAGCCACTCTTTAAATTTGAGTGCTTTTATGCCAAAACACAAACAGGGGGGGGAGAGAAAGGGAGGGGGGGGGGGGGGAGAGATAGACAGACGGAACAAAACAGACCAAGAATAAGAGAAAGTTAGAGGGGAGAAGCATAGCTAATGGCATTGGTATCAGATTTATTCCAAAGAGGCAGCAGCAGAAGGAGGCAGGAAGGAAGGCTGGATGATTTCTTCGCCCTGTCTTCCCCTTTCCCTGATTATGAAAGGAGACATGGCACGAGGTCGAGGGTCAAGCCAAAAGGAGACAGCATTGTGTAGAAACTGTCACGCACCGCCACCTATTTTGACATGCACAGGCCCGTTTGTTGTCTGTCGTACATGCAAATTGGTGAGCCCAGGCTGTCATATAAAGGCAGCCAGATATGCGCCGGTCGGGGGAAAATGAGAGACCACCTGTAACCAAGAGAATGGAGAGTGATGGACAAGCATTCAGTCAGCCCGCTCGTCATTTCCAGGCCCGCCATTCACCCATCAGCAGAGAACCCCCCCTTCACCCCCACCCCAATGCGCCCTCCTCCTCCTTCCGCCACCACCACCACCATCAATCCCATCCCCGGCGCACACATATACATGTAAAAATCTATTCTTAATATTCAGAAGCAGGAAGGGAAGGGAAATAAATATATACGATGGAAGAGGATTGGAGGGGGTCGCTGGTGGTGATCTCAACCTGCTGGCTGCCTAATAGGATCCTGCATTCAGACAGCTGAGGGTCAGACCAGGATAATTAGTTGTCCACAGAGGAAACATCACTCTTCCACGGGGAGTGGACAGGAGGGGGGACCCTGTAAGGAGGCCTTAATGCTCTGAATCCCTAAGAAAGTCCACAATGTGTCAGGTAATCAACATTAGATTATTTTGTTCCAACCAGGATAAATGTTAGAGTGTGTCGCTGCCGCATTGACAGGGACCGGACATCGAGGATGGACATTGCAGTTATTCTCTTAATCATACAGAAAGATGACAGTGTGTCATGTAAACTTGATGCATGTATGCAAACCATCCAGGGTGTAAAGTTGACTGGATAATTAGCTGTCCGGTGGACACGTCAGCCTGCCAGAGGGGCCAGACAGTGAGCAAGTGGACAAGCAATGTGGACATACACTGTGTTACAGTGTTTCTTTTGGGTAAGTGCATTTATAAAATGGATTCAAAATTCCATTTTATGAATCCTTTACTGTTACTGTTTGTTTTGTGCTTCGTTTCTATTATAGGTTTTTACGCTTGGGTTACAGCATAGCATGATATGTGATCTTGACATAGCTACACTTTTTTTAAAGTGCAAAACTGTTGAATAAAACACACAAACGTGATTGTTCATAAATTCAGCCAGCACGTTTCACTCTTTGGAGAACTAAAATGAAGGTTTGACACTGATAATCCCAAGAAGTCCATTTTGATTCAGGTAAGTGCTGTGTGTGTGTGTGTGTGTGTGTGTTATTTTAAAAGACGCCACATGACAGACATCAGAGCAGTAAATAAGACTCTTCTGATAACCTCAATCCCATTTTCTTTTCCCTGGTTGATAATTAATAGATCTGCACACAAAATACAAATATGTTTTCTCCCTTCCTCTCACAGACACACAGGTTCAGAGACACACAGACACCACCTCCAAAGCTCATTCAGGCACCGCATGTGGCATAATGGTTATGTCTAATTTATTGTGAGATGTTTTGAAGAGAGAATTAGTTTATTCCCCGAAGACATCCATTTCTGATTTTAGCTCCCAGAACAAAGAGGGTCACGACTCTTTTGAGGAATAAATCATGACCCGCGCAGACGTCGGCTAATCACTGCTGTCCGCTGTTGTCAGTTCACCAGGCAAAAGATTTTTCTTTAGCCAAATGATCCATTAATATTGAGGGATTAGGGTCTCTTTTTTGTTGTGATATAGGGCAGAAACTGTCCTCATTATATGATTTAGTCCAGTCAAATGTATTCAAATGCCACCTTTATTACCCTGGAGGTGCTTTGCATAAATTGAATAAATCCAACGGATACTCTGCGAGGAATCAAACATATCAAAGGTTTCCCGTCTTTGAAGTGGGGGCAGTCTCTAATTCCAAAACAGATTTTCATGATAAATAAATACATTATTTATGAATATAGCGGGGTTGGTGGTAGCAGAAGAAGACCAAGAAGAAGAAGAAGAAGAAGAAGACCAAGAACAGGAGAAGAAGAAAAAAATGAAAACGATAAAAATGCATAAAACATTTGACGGCGCGGAAATGTCAAGAGACGCAAAATGACACGCAGAGTGGCGCGTGCCGACCAACTGGCTGGCTGATAAACAAACTGATTAGCATATGCACATTGGAGCATATGTTGTGCTCATTTGCTTACACAAAGTCTCAATCAAAATAATACAGCACACACCCGACACGTGTCATAAAAGTCGAGAAATATGTTGATGGGAATGATGAAGACGGAAACATTTCAATTATTTCATTTCTGACAATTACACTGACAATGTGACAACCTCGACAACTAGCATGCCGCGTGCTGACTAATTGCCCCCGGGAAAATTTATGGAAATGAATAAATAAATAAAAACAAAACCAACGTGTTGACCAGCTGCAGCACCGCAGCTCTCACATTTCTGTACGTTGACACATTGTCATGATAATATTCACACATAATTGAATATATTTTAACATGAAATGAAATTTGTAGATGAGCAAAAGAAATAAATAAGACGCTGGTTGCACAGTAGGCCCTGAAAGAAGGTAATTATTTGTTTAGCTGTATGCATATATCTGGTGTGTGTTTTCTTAACGGTTCATTTTGGCAGAGTGGCAGTGGAGCCGCTGCAGAAGCACCAATTATGTTACGAAATGTGCCTTTAGGAAGCGTCGGGGAGGAGCGGTAACGCAGCAGCGGATCCGGAGGTTGAGGTGGGACTGGGGTGGGGGGGTGGGGGTGGGGGGTGGGGGGGGGGGGGGGGGGGCAGGGCAGCCGGTCGGGACACATTACCAACCTGCCGGAGAAAAGAAGAGGCGGTGAACATGGCACGGCCACACAAGGCCTGTGTTTGCCTTTGAAGTTGCTGCAGAATCCAGAGCCAAGGAGAGCTGGAGTCCCTGAATAATTACACATTGGCTTATCTAAATCAAACTGTCAGGAGCGCCTCGCACAAAAGATGGGGTCGGAGTTAGATTTTTCCAAATACACCTGAGCAGATGTTCTGTCTTGACTGATGTCCAACCAGAATCTTACATGTGCACTCCACCCTTTTTTTTCTTCTTCTCTTCTCATTATTGCATTGACAAATTAAATAGGGAAAGTCACTCTCAACAACATGTTGCAACAACTTTCTTTCTATCTTTTGAAGGATTTCTTTTTATATGAGTGCACTTTCAAAACTAATTAAAAACTGAATAGGTATGATTGTTCCCTACAGTATGTAGACCTCAGGTTGTGCAGCAGCACTCCTTATTCCTTAAGACATATGAATGTCTTAGTGCTATACAAGCACTGCAGGGCTTGGAGCACTGCATGTGATCATCATTTAAAATGTCTTTTTTTTTTTTCTATCCCAAAGGAACAAAGAAATAGTACATTAGAAATATTACAAAAAAAATATGCTGAATGTAGTGGGGGGTGGGGGGTGGGGGATTAATCAATTAAACCTTTGAGCAAATAAGCACAAAGAGGAGCCCATCGGGGGTAAATAATGGAGGATCTGCACCTACCCAAACGTTCATTTAACCTGTGAACCACAAGGTTATTTCTGTTAGAAATGACGTTAACACACACACGCACACACACACACACACACACGCTCACACACGCTCACACACACACACACTTAGACAAACACGCCAGCCTGGAGGAAGGATGATTTATGTGGGAAGATCCATCTTCATCATCTTGCCTCTCACCTTGGTCTCCATCAGTGTTAATTAAAGGAAGGTCAGTGTCACCCTCCCTGCTCCCCCCCCCCCCCCCCCCCCCCGACCAACCCTCTTTTACATAATAAATCACTCCAGACACACAAAGGGGGCTGTTGACACAAACAGAATGCTCCTAGCTAACTAGCTAACTGCAGTTGGTTGGGCTGAGGCGTCAATTCAAAGCCTGCCATAAATAATACTGAGTGTCACAGTGTTGCGTCTTTGTCTGGGAACAAAGGAGAGAAGACAAAGACAGGTTGTTCTGGGACAAAAGTAATCCATAGTATATACAATATAAAACATACAGAATGCAACAAAAATATATAAACAAAACAGAATATGCAATATGATTTGGCTCATTGTCATAATTTGTAGATGCATTTTTTTTTTTAGGGGGGTCGTTGGTGTCAACAAGTTAATGTAAAATGATCCGTGACAGAAAACAAATAAAAAGCAAAGTATTCATTATGCGGTTGCTGCATACTGTAACAGGACGGGGTTTGAATCTGCAACTGAATATCCACTGGTTCATTTTAATTTGACCACCCACCCAAAAACAGTTCTGTAGTTGGTGTCAGAGTGCTTTGGTCAGCCACACGTTCTCTGCATCATTACTTTCTTGGAATCAATTTTCCTCCCCAAAAAAGAAACAAGAAACACATGCTTTGTATTGTGTATAATTTCCCAGCTTTTCTAGGTTACTGTCAGACTGGCATAATGAGGGCGGCGGCGCTGCAGAGTTCCCCTCTTATCACAAACTAGCATGCATGGCCCCGCTGCTCTCTCCTCGGTCATCAAGCAATTGATGTAATTGAACCAGCCCTTTGCTGTCAAGCAAGCGGCGCAGCTCAATAGCATATGCTCCGAACACTCTGGACAATGAGAGCCACGCAGCCGGGCAGGAAGGCAGGCTGGCTCGGTGCTGTTCTGTCAATAAATTTCAATCCCACTAATTGTCCAGAATTCATTAACTGAGCCTTTGAGACAACACGGTCCCATTGGAAAGGACAACAACATGAGAGGAAAAAGGCAAAAGGAATGGGGTTTGTCATGGTGTTGTGGGCTGTGCTGTGTGTATATATTGTTTATATTGTGTTTTGCATCCTGTTGGTGGTGTTTGCACCGATGTGGCTACGCTACCGATGTGGCACTGCACCGCCTTTGGGAATGAAACCAGCGTGGATGGATGTCTCTGCAGAAGACGTGTCGCCGTACGGTCAAATTATTAATGAAAAAGTGCAAGGTGAAAAGAGTCGTGCTAATTTTAAACATTTACATGTTGTATTTGAATGCTTAAATTGTTCAATTTAAAGCCACATAATGAACAACTTTATAAATGCGCGATAGTTTCAGGAGTTTTCTCCACACATTTGTATATATTTTCAAACACATGTATTATTTGCTCTGATTGACTCATTACACAATGTCTATAAACCCACAATAATAGTACCTTTCTGTGTTTTTTCTCCAAAGCATTGCCAAATTCATAAGAACAAATAGTGTGTCTGTGATATGCTATAAAAAAAACTTTTTTTTACTTCTAAATAGGTTTACCGTGATCTTTGTATGATATTCTATTGTGTGAAAATAATGCATCATCAAAACCCTCGTCAGCGAATGAGACTTGAGTGGTCGTCAGTCAGTGACTGCAGCCATTACTTTACATGTGGTTGTTTTTTATTGTCACCCTGGTGACACTAAAGAGTAAAGGGAAATATCGGAGCGGTTTTCTTCCACCGTGTTAAGTCACCACAACAAACAATAACTCCTCCCTCCTCTTTTTCCCCTCCTTCGTCTGATTAGGACTGGCCTCGCTTTCTCGGAGTCCTTGTCGCCCGCCGACAAAGTCCTCGACGTCCGACGTATCTGCCTAAGTGACCAGCCAGGGTTCAAAGGTCACCAGGAGCTGCCACTTCCCCTGTCACAGGAAACAAGCAGCAGGAAGGCAAAAGGAGAACGAGTGGAGAGGTTGAGAGGAAGGAGGGAGGTGATATTCAAAACACAACAATGACAAGGAGGTGCCTTGAATTAGCTCTCTCTCTCTCTCTCTCTCTCTCTCTCTTACACACACTCACAGCACAGACACTTAGGGAGGCGTAGTCTGACAACAGTGAGGAGAACATGGCTAAACAGGCGTTCATAAATTAAGGGTTTTGGTAAAAGTATTATAAAGCGTGGTCACATTGACACAAAATGCAATAATATAAGCAACCACCTCCTTTGGTAACACACACACACACACACACACACGGTGCTTCACACACATGTAGGAATACAGAAGGGCCCCAGTGAGAGCAGGGTGTGTTATGGTTGAGTAAGCTTGGAGCCACTGCTGCTGTTGAGCCCCGCGCCGCTACTCAGGAGGGATCAGTGGATCACATTATCAATCATACAGCGCTGCGCAATCACACATGCAGTGTGTGATGTGTGTGTGTGTGTGCGTGTGTGTGTGTGTGTGTGTGTGTGTGTGTGTGTGTGTGTGTGTGCTAGCCAGCTCTTCCACGCTACGACCTTTGAGTAAACACCCGAATAGACCGCGAAGTTTCCTGGTAAAACACTTGCTTTGTGTATAGATATTGTAATGCGTACAATTATGAAAATAGAACTCCCGTGTTAAATCTCGTTGTCCTTTGCACAGTGTGAATCCTCCACAGAGTGCTTCCACTTGTGCGCTGTGATGTAACAGCGGGGCAGTTATATGTTAAAGACCTTGAACTCGGTGCACAGAGCCACTGATTCTCTCTTTGGGTACCAAAACATTACTTAGAGTGGCGACAACGTCATCTCTTTATTGGGGAAAAAAAAAGCCTAAACACGGTTTAGAGAAATGAAAATAACTATTATCTAGAAGCTTCCGCATGTGCAAGCTGCCACAGCAACAAAAAAAACCCCAAAAAAACGGTCCTTTGTGAGAATATAAACTGGCACATTACATAGTGTATGTGAGCGCAGTTATAAAAGTTCTTTAAGATGCCGTGCACCTAGTTATTTTGAAGGCCAGCCTGTCATTATGTTTGATGTTGGTGCATCGCCATGCTCCTCTCCTCTACCCCCCCCCCCCCCCTCCCGACAAGCTTATTTGCCTTTGTTTTACACAGAGCAAACTGGGAGTGATCCGGTGCTAAGGCCACAGACGGGATGGATGTGAAGAGAGAGGAAAAGCGTTTGGGGTGTGCGGGTAGGAAAAAGAGACTTAAACGTGCGGTGGCATGGCTCACGAAATCAAAAGGTTTGCCCATATTTCCGTAAAACCGAACGTCATAAATGTGCCCGACCGTCCACATGTGTGCATGACATCTCAATAAATCACATCCTTTGAAATCTCTATGAGAAAAGCAGAAAGACTGAGTTAAATATAGCAGGCAGTCCAGCCAAGAATAATATCTGGTGTGCAGGATTGCCTCTAGTTGGAGATGCAGGCGTGCCGATAGCTTTAATGGGGTAACACTATCTCAAAAGCTATGAATTTCTGAAATCCTTTGCCTTTTAAATGAACCTGTTTAGAATAAGTGATATCTCATTCACTCAATCACTTATTTGTGTTTGCAACATTATACGGTTTAAAGTGCAATTATTGCTTCATGCTACTCCTACATCCGAACATTTTCATCACATGTTGACTTTATACTTTTGGAGAGTAAAAGAGCCAATACTTAATTTCCTCTAACACGCCTCAGACTAAGCTATATAAACTGTCCCAGTACTGACAGTAATGTCATTTTTTTTGTTTGATTCTTTGGTAATGAACACCTGCAATTGTTCCATTTATTATTATTTGTATCAAATGATGTGTTGAATGAAATATCAAAGCGTAAATAACAAACTCCCCACACCTCTCTCTTCTTATATTCTTTTCCATTAATGCCCAGTGATTTACACTATTGAAAACATCCCAATCAAGGCAGTTATGCCAACTAGGAAAGATTGGCAATTTATTGATTAATACAAAAAGAAATGGCAGACCTCCACACACTTTTCTGAAGAGGAGCCTCAAAGACAAGTCGACCGTCTTCTTTAACTTGAACATAACACACCGGCCTTCAAACTGTGGATTCTAAACCGGGAAAGAAGATGTAAAACTTTAACGTCGCCCCTTTGTTACGGCTGAAGTGTGCACATGGCCTGTGTGTTTACCCAAAACCCTGAGACTGCACTGCCCTCAAATGGCACAGTGAGGTCAATGCATACAACTCTTTCATCCCGCCGCTGCCTCTCTCCTCATAACTCCTCCAGGACAAAGAAGCATTAATTAAGAAGCAACCATGAGCAGCCAAGGAGCATAATGCACACAGCGGAAACACACACACACACGCACACACACACACACACATGCACACACACACACACACACACAGAGCGGTGACTCGCAGCCATTCCTAGCTATTCTCCACAGCTGCTGATAACTGTGAAATTCACTCCCACTGCACAAAGACATGGCCGGGGAGGAAAATAATTTCAGTAATAGAGCTAATGGGTTTAAGTGAGACTGGAGAGCAGCCAAGAGCGGCTAAAGAGGAGGAGAGGGAGGAGAAGAAGAAGAAGAAGAAGAAGAAGAAGGAGAGGAGGGAAAAAAGATATATAGCTGTGTGCACGGGCTGGAAGAAAGAGGAGAGCGCGGCTGGAAAAAAGAAATGCAGAGTGCCTTTTGTATTGTTTCATGATGAGATTGTTGAAGAACGGACGGGGATGCTCATTTTCTCCTTACTGCCATGATACAGTTGCTGATAAGAGTCGCTCCGCGTGCACAATGGGAGGATTTGGAATGGTGGTTAATTTAATTGATAAAGCCAAACAATGGCACAATGCTCGCAGACCGATTACATTTCTTTTTGTGTAATCACCATAGAGGGAGTTAAACAAAGCAACGCGAGGCTCCCAGGCAATCTGCAACGAGTCTGAGCGCCTCGCATCACTCTCTCATGAATAAACACACGTACACACACACACACAGATGTGTACTTGGAGCGACATGAGCGAAACCAGTAGAAATGCAGGAGATGTCTCCAGGATTCTGTCAAAACAAGCAGCTTTATTACTTAATCACCAAGTTCATATGAAATGTTTGACCTTTTGACTTCTTTTTTTTTCCAGAAGTAAAAATACTACACTTATTGGCAATGATCATTTATTTCAAAAGTGTAACTATGATGATTGTCTCCTCATACAAAATAAAAGGTAATGTGCCTAAAAATATATAAAGATACCGATCAATTCAACACACTTTTGCCAATTCTGACACTCTATGGCTGACGTAGTATAGGTTATTAATATATCATGCACATTGGGAATTCCTAACAAAGATAAGCAACCAAGCCAATCTATATCTGAATGTATTTACAACAGAAGTTAATGTAATAACGTACTGTATATGACCGTTTCCCTTCAAACATCATGTATGTGCTTACTGAATAGTTGAAAAAAAGTTACAAACTCACAGACATTGTTGTCCTTGCAGCAGAAATAAGATGAGATAAGATAGATAAATAGAAAAAACGTAGTACTAATTGCACTTAAAATTGAAAGTGTTCTCCTTTTATATACCATATAGAATAGTTGCTGGCCCTCAAACAAGCAATGTCCTATGAAAAGCCAAAAGGGACCAAAGGAGAAAAAAAAAGTACATTTTCCCACTTGTTTGAATGATGATGGATGGCATAACTAATCTACCGTGATAAATAACGTCATCTCAGTGCTGACTTAAACTGGTCTTAATGTAATTGCATTGGGTGGGATACTTTCATTACATAAAGAGCCTGTGCAGAAAGGAGTTAGCCAGCAGCTGCTGACTGCTACATCCAGAATGAAGTGTCACCCCTTCAGCGGAGGCACCGAGAGGGCCTCTCTCCTCTCTGCTCCTCTCCTCGTTTCCACCCACCCAGCCAACCGTCCCAGTATTAAGTGAGGCGAGCGACAGAGATATGAATGTGATATTCCCTCTGGTATTTTTAACCGCTGTATTGAATTCGTATAAAACACTTAAGGCTCCTCGGTTTCTGCCTGATGGGAGCCTCTCGCAGGGCTATCTGCGATGGTCTCTAGAGAGAGCTTCTCCGCTGCCACAAAAAAAAAAATCCTGTTTTGGCTCTTACGACATCTATCCCTCCCTACCTTCATCTGAACCCTTCTATCTCTGCTCTTTGATGCACATGGGGGTTTCACCAGGAGCCCTCCCACCCCCGCCGCTCATTCATAAAAAGCTAATGAAGTAGGAAGGAAAAGTCCATAAAAATCTCATTAGGTGTGATATTGGATACAAATCAAACTTAGAAGCCCCTCCTGAGGATTGGTGTAAGGAATAGTGATAAGTAGCATGTCTTTTGGGGAAAAAAAACTGCCATTTCACGACATGTGCGTCATGTTAACAGCACAGTGAGACAACGAGTCCCCACGCTGCATTAAAGTAGCACAACAAGTGAGAGACGACGTGATGACGGGGAAGATTAGTCCAGTCAGAATAGACCGCTGAGCGCCACACAACAAGCAAAACGTGGCTTCTTTTCCCAAATAAAGCTAATTAATAAGCTTCCATTTCTGGCTGTCAACTTCATATTTGTATCTTCTGGTCAATCATTGTCTTTTACTTTCACCATCAGAGGGAAGAGAGCATTAATGACTCAAGTCAGAAAGAGGAAGTACTAAGCATATTAGGCTGTATTATGAATAATGGAGAAGCCTGAGAGAAGCCAACACTGATCGAACACAACCTTATGAATTATACTGCGCTGGTTTTTCATACTTATTTCGGGGCCCCGGCTATTTCTCATGCTTGAGCGGGGCTTATCACTTAACAATCAATTATTAAAGTGTCAGAATCAGGAGTGCTATTACAGGGATTGAGATGCATGTTGTACACTGGCCAGAACTGACAACACTTCTTGTACTCTCGCTCTCCTGTCCGTTTGAAAAGCTTGATTCTAGGTGGAAGCTGGCTCTTAATTTGTGAATAATGCATCGGCCGGGAATATGCATTATACAAAAAAATTATGAGTGAGTGGGAAGGTACATTAGAAAGGTTTCTCACTCTACATGTTTTGCTCTTTGCTATCATTTGCAGGAATATGATTAGATTTGATAGGTATGGACAGCAATTATTCTGCTGGCGATGAAAGTTGGGAGTTCTCAGTCTGTCATGATGATTAAACACCACATGTGATGTAAACACTGTTCTGAGGAGTAAACAACATCAACAGCACGAGGTCAGAGGTTTAGCACTCGTCACGTTACAGCTTGAAATTCTTCATTTAAATCAATTCAACACTCAAACATAATGCATTCGACTAAATTACCTGATGAAGGTTCAAACTAGACGCCCTCCCAGGGATATTAATAAGGCGTGCAAAGTCAGTCAGAATATCAACATCGCATCTGCATGTCCATCAACACCGGTACAGATGTAAGCAGCAGTAGACCTGATGACCGTTAAACAAAGAGCACATTCATTATGCAGACGGATCATCGCCACTTATCCCGGTCATTTGCATAAATCACATTCTCGTCTATTTGTATGATAATCTGACGCTTGATGAAAAGTGCGTTTGTTTTGATTGGGGCCGCAAAAGGAACAGGGGGGTGCGAGAAACGGTGACTTAAAGCAGCTTAAAGCAAGCTTTTTGAATATGCAATGCGCGTCTGACCTCACTGGGAAGTGGAGGCATGTAAGATTTATAAGTCGTCTCCAGCCTCCTGATTGACTAAAACACAGGGGATCATTTAGATAATGCGGCCCCCATCCCTAACGACCGCTCCGGGTCAGAAAGTAAGAGAAGTCTGCGTTGACAGTGGAAGATTGCAGCGTCTCAAAAAAGTACTGAACACAAGTTATTTCCTCTGCTTCCGTATTTGATGTGATTGTTTACTTTATGGCAGATATGAGCTCCATCTGATGTCATATTTCTGTGTGTGTGACTTGAAATCCAAGAAGGGGAAGAAGGAGGAGGGAGGATCCTCACCTTTTCTTTTTTTTTTCCTCAATGGCAATCTGGGTATGGGAGATAACAGAGTGAAAAATGTTGGAAGCAATCCACTCTGCCTTGGAGTAAGACCTTTACGATTTCACCACTTCATTAGGAAGTGGCTAATCTCTCCACTCGAGAGGCCTGATAAGGACTCTGCACTAATGCAGGTGGAGTCAAAGTTCAAACAGCCTTCGATGTTTTGATGCTTAACTTACTAAAGTTCCTGTATGTTCATTAGACAGCTTTATCAGGCAACTCTTCTCTTACATTCCCCAATACCCATCAAGATTGGAAGAGGTGGAGGTGGCGGTGGGTGGGTGGGTGGGTGGGGACAAGGTGGAGAGCGGCTCGGTCTGCAGCTGTGTGGAGATAACAGATAGCGGGCTTGTAGAAGGAGGGATGGAGGGATGAATTGGAGAGAGAAAGGGAGATGACTGGTCAGAGCATCTTCTCTTCTCCTCCAGAGCACTCTCTCTATATCTCGATTAAGCCTTCAGCCCCGACTGGAGTGTCAAGCCAATGGAGAGTGTGTTTGCTTTTGTGCATGTGTGTGTATTGCTGTGCACGCGCATGCGGGTTTCAGAGTGTGTTTGTGCGCCGCCCACATTTGCATGCATCTGCACAGTCGTGTGCGTGTGCGTGTGTCTGTGTGTGTGTGTAAGGCCTTGATGTCCTTATGCAGTCACATCTCCTTCCACGCGACAACAGCCCAGGCCCCTCCACTCATCAATTTTGCATTGCCATTTAAAAAAGCCTATCACAAGTTCCCCATCAGATTCACATCGGCCCCTGGTGCACATAAAAAGGCCTATTTATACTGATCCCTTCTCCCTGAAATTGTTTTTCAAAGGGAAGATATTATTTTGTGCCCTTCTAGTATCAAAGGCTCGCCAGCACTCCAGAGAGTCAACCACATATATCAAAGTTACACAGGAGCAAGAGGACACATCCAAGAGAGTGCGAGTTAAAAAAAAAAACACACACACAAAGATAACACATTTAGCATGAACTACTTTGGGATGTTTGGATGCTCTTATTTTTGTTTACTGAATCTGAATTCTGTCACTTTGTGTCAGGCGACACCCGGGCTGCCTTTTAATTGGGTCTGACATGTTTCTCATCTTAGACTAACTTTACCGATGTACAAACATGCTGTTCGCCCTTCACAGAGGAAGTTGTGAAAAATATAGTACAAACTCCAGAGAGTGACTTAATCAAAGGTTACAAAATGTTCAGACATAGCGATGTGGTACAACGCATTTGAGGGCACTTGCTGTAGTTGTACTGGGGGGCTATACCTCCAGAGCACAGGTGCATTTAGCAACAAAAAAAACGTTGGAGGTATATTACAGTGGAGATTCAGACCTGCTCCGTCTAATTGTAATTGAAGGGTTGTGACAATGCTACTGCAGTCTACGAGATGTTTTGTGAATCAGGAATAGGTTTAAATCTAAGGATCCTATTCTATGAAGTATGCAGAGGTAGTTTGGGGTGCATTTTGATGTTGGAATAAAAACATTGCCAAAATGATTTAGTTCCAGATTCTTAAATGTGAAAATGTAAAGGTGCAAACTGCAAACTGAATATATTTTAACGTTGAAGTGTTAGACGAAAAACAACATACAAAGACGTCACCTTGGACTCTGGGAAAGTAGGCTGGGCAGGAAGAGGAGTTAAGACATACATTACAAAAGATGGCAGTTTGTTGCTCCTTTGGAAAGGGACATCTATGTCAGGTGCCACACAACTGACACAACCCTTTTCTGTGCCCCAGTCCTGTGTCGTTCCAACTGCCACAGACCATGAAAAGGAGCCAGACATGTCCAAGGGATGCACCGGTATTAATGGACAAGGTGTCGAACGCGATGCCACCATACATACGTACGTATTATCTTGACACACATCCCAGTGAACAAAGCAGCCGATGCGGCCATGCTATGGGGAAAGTGTGCCCGGATCAAAGTGGGAGGGTCTCTTCCCACCAACCAATAGGCTTGGGAGACGCACTCACAAAGATATCAAGGCAGGCTTTTCTTGCATAGGGCTTTACCAGCCACACCATCGCCAGATCACATAAATGCTTTCAGAGAAGAGCGCTCCAGAGGCTCAAATGGACCCTTCAACCAAGGCCTCAATGGCAATGGCAATCCCCACTGCGGGAAGGAGGCTTGCCCAGTCTCCTGACCCCCTCCAGGAACTGCTTCATGAGAGAGAAACCAAAACCCTCGTGGCGGGAAGAAATGGTTGGCTTAGGCTTTAGCAGTGGCATGAGACTGCCCTCCATCCATCAAACGACTGCTAAAGGGGGAGACTCAGTGGGGGCTGTGTGCTGCCTCATATAATGTGGGGTCTGCACTAATTTGAGTCGGCACGTCCCGATTGGCCGGCTACACTTCTGCAAATTTTCAGATTTTTTTTTTTTTTTTACCCGTAGAGTCAAGTAGAGGTCAGAGTCTGTGTGAGTTACAACTAAAGTATGAAGAAAAAAGTGAACGCATAAAAAAAAAAAAGAACGAACTCGCTATTAATTGCTTTTCAAAGAGCCCAATTTAAATGGCAATTTTCTTTCGCCGATATACTTTTTAATTGCCGATTCATGGGACGCTGCCACCACTGGGTCCTGCACATCACAACATTTTGGTTTGTTAACCACTCGGTCGTAGTTTAAACGAGGATGAATGACCGCATGGTGCATGTTAGCAGGTTTAACTGAGACAAGGTCAAGAAATATGTTTGAGGATATATGGCTAATCACTGCTAATTATCATCAGGAATCAAGTACTGTATTGATCTAGATCTACCATCTAATCTAGTCTAGTCAGGACTTCTTTAAATTCAGAAGAAAAAAACATGCAATGTGTACAATGAGGTAACAGAGTCTGATGCTGCGTCTTTACTTATCCCCCCATAGTTAACCATTGTGCTACTCATGTTATTCTATCCATCCCCGATATTAAAACATAATTCCACACACCTCCAGTGGACAGACTGCCACTTGTATTGCTGCAAGTTCCACAGAAGTACAGATGGCGGTTTTGTCTGACTGTATTACTTCACAGTCATCCACACAATACATTGAATAACAAAGAGAAGACGTGAATATGTCTAAGATGTTTTATTCTGACATTTCCTTCTACCTACACAGACTGTACCTCGCTGTATCTGTGAGCAGATAACAAATGAGGGTGCCAACTGGGCCACAAAATGCCGCGGAGATAATCTGCTATCAGTGAGCCTCACTGATCCCGGGGAAAAGAAATAGGGCTTAGAGGGCGAAGTGTCAACACCTTAGATATCTGTACATACTTAGCCCTGGAATCAAAGCTCTGGTGGCAGGGCCTGCTCACCGCTCAGCCCCGTATCTCCACAACAGTGACATCCCTGTGCTACAAACCAAAGTGTCTCTTGACTTTCAACCCTGGGAAGGCAGTGAGTCGCCCCACCATCAATACAGCTTGGAAGACGCACTATAATGTTGTCAGTTTAAACATTTTGACCATGATTGCTTTCATAAATCGTGTTGCTTTTTGTAGTTTAAACTCAAATGCTGTGGCCCGACTGACTGGACTTTTGTCCCGGTGTTCTTTCTTTCCTCCGTGACCTTGTTATGTCAGTTGGCTTTTGTCGCGGCCAGAATCTAGTGACACAAGAAACAGGATGTTTTATGCTTACAGCGAGCTTGAAAGGAACATAAATGCTTTGCATAATTAGTTTCTAATTATGCATAGTTTGCTTGCTGAAGTGCCTCACATGGGAAGAGATCAGGAGAAACCTTGAACTTTATATCCATTTACAGAATAAAGGGAACATTTAACAAAGACAGCAGGGATGGTGCGCTGGGAGAAATCCAATCCAGCACGCCGCTCCCATAATCCCAGTGCACATTTTCTTCAAATAATTCTTTCTTTATGTTTTTACAAACCAGTTTCTGTACCATCCTGATGTGTTTTACTGAATGTTGTTTATACTTTTCAGCCAGATTATTTATTTTTTTGCAGCATTCAATACTTGATTGGTGGAGAATCCTTCCAAAATGATGTCACTTGTAAAATCAAAGAACATGAAATATGTATAATTGTAAAAAAAAAAAAAAGCCCATGAACACACAACGCTCTCGGTAAAAACACCATCAATATGTCGTTTTACAAAAACATATGGTGATTAGCTGTGACATTTTCATGTAATGGTGCACATATGAATCTATCTTTCGGTATAAATAGCCATTCTTAAGCATGAATCAGTTGTAACCTTGGCAGCCTTTTTGCCACTGTATCTGTATATTTGTGCCATTAAATGACACACCACAATGTATATATCTGTACCCAATGCCTCTTAATTCAGCCTGCCCAAATGTGTAATTCCCTAGAAACCCTCTAGTATAACAAGAGACTGTATATTAAGAGCATTCCTCTTCTCCCATGAGCTTTGACGGTATTCAACTCCGAAGATTTTTTTTCTCCTAAAACCCACCAGAGCCTTCATTATGAGTCGTTAGGCTTCATAAGGTTTTCATGAGATTTTCTGTCTCTTTCTCTCTAATATAGAGATCCATGTAAATTTCCCAGGAAGCTTAAATCCCCTCGCTACAGTATACCAAAACAGACATTCCAAACTATCGGAGGTCCCAGCGGTGCTTCCTTCCTGATGACTGGGTCTCCGATTACCCATCAATGCAATATTATCTCTTATTCACAAGGCAGTAGAGCAGGCATTCTCTCCTTTTAGGACATATAAATACCATATATAATAGCATGCCCACTGTGCTACTTCTGGGTAGATGCATGTGTATTACAGTATATAAGCACGTAGGCATGGGTGTGTTTATGTGTGTGAACATGTGGATTTTATTTTTCATTTCATACAAAGATGCGTCAGTATATCAAACATAAGTTTCCCTTTATCCAGCTTTCCATTTTCTTTTCATTTGATCTTAGTGCAGTCACTTCAAAAGGCCCAGACAACCATCAGAGTACAAAGCGTGATTCAATCCCCTCCTTTACATCTGAAGAGCAGCCCTGGCCCCGGATGGTAGCGCTCTCAACCCAACCCTGACAGGCCGGCCCGGCTTTATTACCTGGTGGTTTGAGCCTGAGCACAACAGAGGAGACGCCACATGTCAAGTTGCTGTGGGCATTCAAACTTTTTTGGCCCGGTCCATTCCTCCAACCTCTGTCCTCTGTCTCTTTCCGTTTGTCATCCTGCCCTTCTATTTCCGTGCACGTGTGTCACGGCTTCAAGAGGAAGGTCATTGCAGAGGCACTAGAGTTTGTCTTTAATTTGCCAACACATCCTCTCCACTAGTGTACATGCACATATCTACTGAACACAGATGTTCAGCACACAAGGATTCACACTCTCAGACAAAATGTTCATCCTGAAATGTACTCATTCATTGATTACAACAATGCTCTCTCACACACACACACACGCACACAACATAAATAAACACAACACCACCTTCACACATGTCCTCCACCACCTCCAAATTGCAGCCCAGCAGCTCGATCCTCAGAAGTTCTCTTAATCAAAGTGCAGCTGTGAGGCTAATCAAAGAGCCCTAAATAACTCCATCTCCCAACACAGGCCATAGGAGGATTAAAAATCCACTAGCCAGAACTGGGTTTCTTCGATCCGGGGTCCGCTAACGCCTAATGAGAACTCCCCAAAGCCCCAGATCACAGCTGAGCTGCTGGGCGCAGCGTGCTGAGGCCCCTCTTTAAATCCTAAAGAGATCCTATCAGGACCAGATGAAAATAGATATTGCCCTCTCTGGGTGTCAGATGATTAAAAGAATGGCAGAGGATTATAGAGTCCAGTTTGGATGTTAGTTCTGGGAGAGAGAAGAAGAAGAAAAAAAAAGAAACTCACAGTGCTCCTGTATTTGCGTGTGTCTTCTTCAAGGCCCTCACAGATAAGAGCAGCCAGAGACCAAGGGTGGATGTAAAGGCAGCGCTCCATTATGCAGACATTTTGTTGACTTAGATCTTATGGGGCTTACACAACTGTTTACTGTGACTCCACTCAACACACTGGCCTTTTGTTCCAGCGTGCGGTTTGATGATCAGTCGGCGTACGTTCGTCTTTGTTGGACTTCTCTCTCTTCATAATAACGGTTTGCCCTGGACCCATGACAAGCGGATTATGACATGTGGATGCTTTGGACATTGGATAGTGTCAATCGAATGCTGAAATGAGTTATCTGACAAAAGGCATAACAACTATATTCTATGTCTTATTCATGAATAAAGTTGCCTCTTAAAAAATTTTGAAATCAAAATTTCGCCAAAAAGAACGTTGAGTCTTACACATTTTAACTTAACATACTAAAAACTGTGCCGTGACAAGCAAGCCCACATTTTTTTTGCCGTACACATTATACTCACCCGCACCCACAATTGACGATTTAATTTCATAACATATTACATTTTTCTTTAATCCCACCTATGTTATCTATCCCGTGATGCACAATAAGCAGTGAGCACATGGCAAGCCAAAAAACTGTCAACACTCCGTGTGTCAAATCCTTAATTTAATACTGAACGTCGTCACCCCTCGGAGGGAGCTCTACTGTACATTGATAACGAGGTTTTAAGTTATGCAGTCTGGGATATGTACGTCACATGAAATGCTTTAAAACATCAAATACAATCCCACGTCCACGGCTAAGAAATGTATTCAAATAGCGTTTTAGCACGTCTAGCGTTCTAGAATCACCTCGGAAAACTAATGGACATGTATTTGTGCGTACCTATGCATGCACATTAATCCTAACATTATTTGGATTTTGATAATTAATAATGCAACCTATCTGCCTATATGCGACTTTCCAGAGTGGAGGATCTGTATGCTCTAACTAGACCAACACAGATCTGACAAGGTTGTGTGCACCTGTCATGTCCCACTCTCCCAAAACTTTAACATGTTCATGTCTGGGCCTGGCAGGTCATTATAATAAACGAGGTGGGCTTAGTGGACAGCCGCGCCTCGTTCCTCTTCCCTAATGGGAGCGAAAGAAATCTCCAAACCAGTACTTTACATTGACTGATGCTGAAGGCTCAAAGAAACTAGTTGAGGTGGACAATTAGAATGGCGAGGTATGAGGGGGGTGGGGTGGTATATCTCACTGCCCAATCACATGAAATGTCCCTTGTTATTTTAATAATTCAGACAGCGGCTAATTCCTACAGCTCCGCGGTGTCAAGGTAATGTGCAGCTCACGTGTCCTAAATGTGTCACTTTGAACTTACCCGCTGCCGCTTCTAAAGCAGCGCAGACAGGTTCCTGGCGGGGGAGACGGTGTGGACTTTCAATTAAATTAAGAATGAGGGACAATATGGAGGGGGGGAAGAAATGTAAGGAGGAAGAGCCGAACACCTTGCGTGGTGTGATGTCTGCCATGGCGCGCCGCCGTCTGCGTGGCTCTCCTGTCCTTCCTGATTAGACGGCAGCCGTATCCTACACAGTATATATACGCTGGATTCAACACAAGAGGAGGCATATAGCTCGTATGAAATTCTCTCGCCGCTTCCGGCGCCCTGGGCGCTTACACAGTTCAACAACAGACCGACACACATACCTTGATGCTCGAGTCTAAGGCTGTTAGACCCTCCACTCACATCTGAAGTGACTTAGCACAAGTGCAAATCTCTCCAAACCAGACCCCGAGGACTATATTTCATACTCTCCGCCTCTTCCACTCCAAAATGCCTGACCTAGACGTCTGTGCTTCTTTTATCCACATTCCCATGGAAACTCATTTAGCCTAGCTAGAGGGAGAAGGCAGCCCTGGGTTCAATTGGCTGGATTTACACTTGAGATATTATTCATTACATTAGCTGCCATGCTGATCTCTTGCTCGGTTGTTCTCTCTCCATCTCTCTCTCTCTCTCTCTTTCTATCTTTCTCTCATTGTCTGGTGGCAGTCTCCTCAATATATTCCCTGTCTTAAAATTCATGGACTTTCTCCTCAATACATTGCCATATTCAGTTTCCCGCTATTGTTACCCAGCCCGTCTCATCGCCGCATTGGAAATTGCATTCTTGAATGTCAAGAGCAATATTTTCAAGGACAAATTAAAGCGACGGCACAAAGCTGCCGCATAACAAAGTCAACTTTGTCTGCGATTAATTTGAATGTATGCCAGTGATTGTGACAATATGCAAATGCAGAGATGTCCCTTTTCTCTTGCGAAGAAGAAAAAAAAAGAGAGAAGAAAAACACGAGAAAATAAGAAATAATTGAATTGTCGACGCTTGTTAGGACGATTCAACATGGTGTCCAGACAATGTAGGAGTGAGAGGATTTTTTTTATCTTCAAAAACCAATGTGTGGCTATCAGTACCATGGAATGTAATGGCTAATTGTCCTTGTTACTGCAGATTTTATGGTCTTTAAGCGTATTATATAATTGCTTGCCAGAGCCTCCTCCCTGCAGTGAGCTGAACAGTAATAAGCGTGCACGTGTGTACGTGCACGTGCATATCAAAGGAAATGCATGATTCTTTTTATTCACATTTGTACTCAATCCTTATACACCATCCTTTCCTCGTTCTCCGCTATAGCAGCATATTTAATTATGTGGCCTATCTGTTGTGGAGATACAGTATGTGGCATGTTAATGGACATTACATGACTGGAAATATATAGCTATTATTTCAGAATGAGCATTAATATCTTGCCTCGGGACAAGTAATGTCACACAATGATTAGCGTGAACTCCGGGTTTCACACACGCAGCAACATGCTGTACAATCTCCTCTACCTGACAATATTACTTTTGAGAAATCCCTTTTGTGCTTTCTGTTTACGTGCACATGTTTGTGTACGTCTGTGTTGCATTACTGTATACATTTTTTTTGGGGTATTATCTCTGCACAGTCATACAGTAGCGCACACGCATGCAGGTGTGTCCCTGTCTTTGTGTGCTTATATGTGTCTTGAGTGTGCACATCCACATATTGTATGAGCACATGCCTCTTTGTCACAGAGGGAAGGGGGGGGCGGTGGGGGTATCCATCTTTCCCAGTCCATTTTTTGGAGATAATGACGGCCATTTCTTCTTCTCAGTGACTGATGACAGGCAGAACTAACCGCTAATGGCATGCCAGTGCTGGAGCGTGCCACTTATGTTATTTTTCCTGACAAGGCTCAGGGGAAGGCTTCATTTTTTTGACATTTGACCATGCAAATTCACTCCTGCTACATTATTCCACATTTACATCCATCTCTCACCCCTCCCACCTCCTCCCCTGTCTCCACCCGCCCTACCTCACTCTCTTTCCTTCAGAATCTGCTAGTGGTTGCAGACAGTAAAAGCCAGGCTAATAAAGTGCCATGAAAAAAAATCACTTAAATAGCCATACAAAAGGAATTCTGAATAAAGAGCCCAACCTTTTCTATTCAGTACCTTTCCAACTTAGACCTTTTTCAAAGCAGACGAGGCAGTCAAACGGAAAGCTGCTAAATGCAAAGGGATGTGGTAAATATATGCTTTGCAAAGTGCAGTCGAGGTGAATATGAGCGCCACCAAATAATTCATTGACACAGGAAATTTCAATTTGTGTCTTTGTATATTGTTCTTCTTTTTTCTTTTTTTAAAATCTCAGGTTGTGACAAACGTTTGTGCCGTAGCGGTCCGTCACAAACGGACCTCGTGATCCTGGAAACCACTCAGACCATTTGCAAGATTTATAATCAAACTTTTTCGAAAAAGGTTGAATAATGAGGATAGCTCGGTTAGTCTGATTAAACCCCCGAAACAGCGTGTTAGAGTTCAGACGCAGGCACATATAGTGCAGACTAATGCACAGACTAACACAGTTAACCGGGATTCTGATTCCTGGAAGTTCTATCTTGATGTGCGCGTCGAATCAGCCCTCAGAGGTGTAGAGTGTCGCCTCAGATTCTGCTTTTAGTAACACTTTAGCCATAATGGAATACTTCAATTTCATTCTGGCTTGTATTGTCTCTCTCTGCAAACTTTTATCCTTGAAAATTAGGCATCAAACTAATAAACGTAGTCCACATCCAATAATAAGGCATTCCCGTCTTTCTCCTTAGCCGCTATTTCCATCTCACAAGTTAGCGATACGAGACTGCACTTGTTATTAATTCAACAACTTCATCTCCCTTCTGATGATTTAAAGAGCTTTTGTCTCAATGGGTGGTATCGGTCGTGTGTGTGTGTGTGTGTGTGTGTGTGTGTGTGTGTGTGTCCACGTCTGCCGTTGTGCCATTTGTGCATATGTGTAGTTTTACATATGCATGTGTGCCTGCAGTCAGAAATCCAGTGTGTTTGTGCTTCCCTCGCTGAGACGCGAGTATGCGCGCGCGCGTGTGTGTGTGTGTGTGTGTGTGTGTGTGTGTGTGTGTGATAGAGAGAGAAGCAGGGGGTTGATGGGTCTTGGTGGGTCAGCACACCTGCTGCGGCTACAAGCACTCTGGGACAGCTAATGTTCTCTGAGCTGACAGGAATCTCCCCCACCACTCCGATGCCCGACTCTCCTCCCCTCTCCTCCCACCCTTAGTTTGAGCTTAGATAGATTGCCCTTGTAACGGGGGCTAATAATGTGCCACGGAAGGCTTTTTTAATGGGGGGAGACTTTGATAGGTTCTCCACGACATAGAAAGAGCCACACACAGGAAGACATGTGCGTGGCGCGCACACGGAGAGACACGGACGGACACACACACTGATGCACATGTGCATGCCTGTGAACTCACAAACTTAAACAAATGCGGGCGTGCACACACGTCCAATACGCACTCCCACACACACACACACACACACACACACACACACACACACACTCTCTTCTTACCTGTCTGCTTGTTTTACCACATTATTATGGCTGGCAGGGGGTCTCTGGCCCTCTGCGGTTCTCCAAAGGCAGCCTGTAATGTGTCAAGAGAGAGAAAATGAGGAAGGAGGGAATAGAGGGAGGGAAAGAAAGAGGAAAAGGAGGAGGAGGTAGACTGCCAGCTGACAATGAAATAAAGCCCATTAGAGAGAGGTAAAATAACACAGGGAAGGAAGTGACAGCAGGCCTGTTACGCACACAGCTTTACTGTCTTTAACTACTGTCAGCCCCACTGGGTGACAGCAGCTGCCATCGCTCACACACACACACACACACACACATGAAGGCAGGCACTCATTCACACACACACACACACACACACACACACACACACACACGCACACAGGCACACAAGCATAAGCCTTCACACACACAAAGGCGTGCAATCACAACTTCCCCACTTGTAATCACGCACATGCAGGCGTGTGCAAATAATGGGACACACAAATTCAGCGTAGATGGAAAAATGCACAAATATCAAAACAGCAGCGCAGATTGCACATCCGCAATTCACGTTGCACCTTCGAGTGATCGTTTTAGTTGCGTTGAGCATCTTTTAATTGTCAGTAGGTCTGTTTTGTATAAAGTAGACTTATATATTGCTATTTTTTATGCATTTTCAATAAAACAATGCTTCAAAATAAAAACAAAAGGAAAAGAAATGATGATTACTCTGTTCTTCCGACTTGTTCTTTTGGTGTCTGATCATGCTGTAATGCTTTTGCATTCCGTGAGTATTTTGTAATGAAAAGATCCACAATGTTTCTTGTATCCCATTTCCTTCAACAAGCCTCGTCTACGTTTACTCGAGTCAGTGTTTTCTAAAAATGAGGTTATTCTTCCTCCTCCCTGCATCTATAAACTATCACAGGACCACCTGTTCTCATCCATCCCCTCCTTGTCCCAAAAAAAAAAAATGAGTTAATGGCTCGGAGGAGCTGCATGTGTCTCCTCAGCCACAATTATTCTTGCAAAAGAACTCGCAGACCAAAATAAATGGGCAAAAATGGATGTAAAAGAATGTGAAATGTGTTCAGCTAATTTCTGGTTACTGCAGTTTAATAAAACACTGGCGTTCTAGAAACAACTAGCGGGAACAGGAAGTGAGCTGCTGCCTGCATGGCCCCAGTGATATGAGGCTGGCCCTCTGGAAATAAAATGGATGTCATGTAATGGCATATTTCACTAATGTTCTTGTCACCATGGTCATTCAAATGCATGTTTTAAAGTGACATGAGGCTGACCTGTCAGGAAAAAAATTGACTTTTAAATGATATAGACAGAAGACTTGTAAAGCCAGGTCTCACTAATATTTTGAAATATTAATGTGTACCTCCATCAATGCATGAGCGAGGGATATTCTAATAGATACTTAATTATTCATACCCATAAATAAAACCTGCTTACCTAGATTAAGGCTAAAAACCCCTACTACGGTGGTTTATGGGGACAGTCTAATAACGTATGTATGCAAAGGTTTTTGATGTTCAGCGGTACACCTGCACATTAAGTTCAGCCTTCAGGCTGAGAAAGAAGGATGTCATCACTTAAAGTATGTCCATCAGATTCACACTCAATTCATATTCACAGAACACAACTTTCTAGACCTTTACACCTCTGTTTCCTGTACTGAGGCTGGGCCACCGTGCACACTTCAGCATGCACGTTTAATGTATGGGGAAGGCCGGTTTGTCGGACTGTCAAACCAATACATCACCAGTTTACGAGAAAACCACGTGGCGACAGCGACGGCGACTTTCATGTTACTCTTGCAGCCGTCTCATGCAGATTTCAAGGATTTGTTTAGCGTTTTAAAATGTATTGCATCATGATATTGCGTCATACTTGCTGCAGATGTTTATAGCAATACTTTATTTATTTATTATTATTATTATTTATTTATTAGGAAGCATGAGTTTTCTAAAGCAGCGTGCAAACACAAGGGTTCAAGGTTCAAGGTTTTTTATTTGCCATTTGTGCATAGACCAACAGTCCAGACACATTGGAATTATTGCGCAAGGCTCTCTCAGAGTCAACAGTTTAGGAAATAAAAACACACTATAATAATAAGAAAGAAAAAAATATAAAATATAAAAACACTATACATAAGTTGGTAATATGTACACTTTCAGATACAGTTTTAAAAACAAGTTCTCAACAAAGGAGAGGGAACATGTTAAATAACAGTAATAAATAGGCTAGTTGAGTGCTAAACACAAACCACACATTAGCCTATTAATTAAGGTGAAACGGTAACGACAGCCCCAGATTCAAGTATAGTGTTTACAATGTGTACGGTAACACTTTATAATAACTGCACGCTATGAAGTATTATATAATGCTTCATAGCGTGCAGTTATTATAAAGCGTTACCGTTTATTTGTGTTTGTAATATTTGGTCCTGTTAGAGGAGCAGTGGCCTAGAGAAGTCTCTCTCATGGCTCGGTAACAGTCGGTAATGAAGCATTTTTTATAATACTTCATTTACAAATGGTGAATCCATCATTTATGAAGTGTGGAACAATGCTTTATAAATGATGAATAAAGTGTAAAGGGCTCATACTTAACTAATGCGTCATAGCGTACAGTTATTATAAAGGGTTATAATGTTTACTGTAAAGAATAGTGATACATTTAATCCAAATACTCAGTCAAATTATTAATTCCACACACATCCATTTGAAACAAAATGAAGAGTGTCTGTACTTTAACCACGACCTACCTTGCTGGCTTCACCAGCCGCTTGTTGTTGCTCCGCCGACGCGTCGGGTTTGTTTTATCCTCCAGATCTGTGAGAGAGAATTAGCCGCTAATCAGTTTTACTCTCAGGCTGTTAATATTTAATTGAATAAACAAACAGACACAAACAACTTAACAGGGAGTGTTATGATAATGTTTTGCCTCTTCCCTTACTTAAAATTCTGTCATGAGAAATGTAATTATTGTTGACAAAATTAATCACATTATAATTAGGTTGTGGCAGAAGACAAGAGTTGTGGAAAGTAGGTTAAACACAGAACTCTTTTCTTGAAGTTGTTTCCTCTTTTTAAGTTACATTTCATAATTAAGCTGCAGAATTAAGTGTGTTACACACAAAGCGACTGTTATGTCTTTTTTGTATAGTATATCACAAAGTATTTTATTTTTACATTAGGACATATATTTAAGCTACTTTGGCCAAAAATATCAAGCAAAGGAAACCAAAATGTATCAAAGTACATATGTTTCCTGCAAGAAGAGACACTACAATAAAAAGTAAAACAAAAATGTTTTCAGAAATTCTAATCATTAAAAAGGCTTTAACATTGAGTTGCATTAATCGAGATTGCATAATTGAGGTTATGAGGCATATGCTTGTACTTGGGCGTGATGCAGTCAATTAAAGTGGATGCTCTAATAATCAGCGATCACTTGGTGATCGGTATTATTGAACAGGAAGTGACTGTTTCAAGACTTCTGATGAGGCGACCAGTAAGCTGCAGAGGATCTGAGAGGCACAGATAATGAAGTCGTCAGCTGTGGTGAGGAACACAAAGCTGTGTGTGTGTGTGTGTGTGTGTGTGTGTGTGTGTGTGTGTGTGCGTGTGCGTGTGAATTACGATCCCAAATTGTGTAATTAATTATGAACACGTCTGAATAGAGCAGAGATGTCAATAAAGGCTTTGAGATACATGCAAAATGAGAGGGAGAGGAGAAGAAAGAGGGCGATATGAAGATGATTCCTGCTCGTGAGTCGTTTCCATCTTAATAAAGCAGCGGGCGAGCGATGAGCCTGCTGTGCCCTCCTGTGGCCACAGCAGTGAAATATTGCCTCTCCCTCTTCTCCGTCAACACCTAATTGGAGTCACTCTGGATTATTATACCCTGTTAAATCAACGAGGGTGGTTTTATTAGCAGTTTGGTAGAAAAATCATTATTTATTTCTTTTTATCAGTGGAAAGAAAGGTGGATAAAAAACTGGGAACTAGATGACACAGCTCTAAATAAAGTGTTCAAGATGCATTGGCAATGCACTCTTTAAATAATGGGATGCATATTAAAAAAAGAACAAAAGACAAAATGCCGTGATCAAGATCATTATGATTAAAAACTAGCTTGTTTTGCTTTCAAGATGTTTTTTCCCCATGGTGAGAGCATTTGAGAAGCAATAGATGTTTCCAATCTGCAATGCTCCTTTAATCCTTTATACAGCTAATATAATTGGCATGCACGCTATTCACGAATATATCTCGGTTAATATGATATTGCACATATTTGGATGTCATCTACCTTGTTTTGCTGTGGAACCGTAGGCTCTGCGAGCTGGCAAAACAATGAGCAAACAAACAAGCCAGTCTGAGACAAACAGCAACCAGTCAGTCAGACAGTTGGCCGACGAGCCACCCGGCGGTCCGCGAGGAGAGTGACAGTCATTCCACATTCCACGAGTCAATCAGACACTCGGCTAATCCTTTAGTCAGTCAACAAGCCAGTCAGCCTGCCACTCACCGGGTTAGCCAGTCAACATGCCAACACGTCTACCAGCCATTTAATTTGCTGCCTCGCAGCCGCCCAACCAGCAGCCGGTCTGAACTTCAAATAACCAGTCAGTCACTCAGTCAGCCAGACAGGAAACCAGTTAACCTCTGCCAATGAGTCAACCAGTGTGTCAGTTCAACCAATAGCCTCTCTGTCAGTGTAGCACAGTATATATTAAGTAGGGGTGGGAGAGCCCGCATGACCTTTCTCACTTCCGAATCATTAATATTACTATGGTAACCGCGGGGGCAGAGACACTAACTGGGGATAAATAAAGACTGAACCATTTAAGGATGGCCTCCTCACACAAACATATGTGCATCCGCATATGCACGACACACACACACACACACACACAACGTGTTAGCTGACATGTGCCCATCTCCTCTGTTCTGCCCTTGGAGAATCTAAATGCTAAATGTATGTGCATATTTTTTCATAGCAAGAGACATATTAGAATTCCCCCCCCCCCCCATCCCCTTCCGCTGCCTCCCATACGGAGGACATGAAAGAGTCTGAAGCGCATAATGCTGGAGGAATTAAGGGATTCCTTGGTGGCCCCGAGTACCAGGGGCCATCGTAATGACGAGGAGGCTTAAGCGCTTTGTATCCTCCCTTCTTTTTTTTTTCCGCACTCTGTCTCCGCAGGTCGAGCACTTTTCATTTTTCCGTCTTTTTGAGAGTGTGTGTGCATCATTGAATATTCATCAGGAGGTGAAGCAATGATCATCTGTTTGTTATTGTAAGAGGCACATACATTACAACACAGAGGAGATAGATGTGTCCTCTTGTTTGGAAAGGGACGAGGCCGAGCACGGGACGAGGAGGGAAGTGTGTCCTGTGTGTGTGTGTGTGTGTGTGTGTGTGTGTGTGTGTATTTGTTTGTATATATTAGATTAAAGAAGTCTTCATCCAGAGAATTGTGTTCCCTCTTTCCTGGAGGAGGGGGGTTTATAAATTGACTATCATATGCGAAGACGGCAGACTGCCAAAAAAGACACAATTTCTCCATTTTCCCCTGTGAGTTTATGCCAAATGATCTCACTCTCCTCTTTTATCTCCTCTTCTCCAATGATGGCTATTGATCTGGGTCAAAGGGAGCAGAGGGGAATTGATTGAGAAACTCTAGCATGGTCAAAGAGGAGGAATCCCCACTGGACCTTCTGACTGGTGTTGTATACTTCCTATGGATCTCTCTCTCTCCATCAGGGGCCACTTACCATCTCACCACTACTGTCAAACATTATATCGCAGACAGACGGAGGCTCTCTTCCTCCCTTTTGTGAGGGGAATGGTGGAGGCCGCTGATGTACTATTAGTATTAGTGATGTTTGGGTCTAAAAAGTAAACTGTGCTGACTTTACCCAAGGAGATGATGACAATATGACATTATTGTTACTAATTTCTTGAAATTCACAAGCTAAAAAACATGTTTTGCCATTATTTAGCATGTATAGACAAGTCTCCATGCATGTGTTCAACATGCTGTTGAAAAGGGCCTTTGACAGCAAATATCCACTAGAGGGAGAGATTGGACTGCTTATGAAGAAATTAAGCTAACAAAGTATATTCACATTCTTTGTGCAGATGTAGAACTGATTCAACTGTTCAGGAAACCTGTAAGAAACTAAACTAATAATATGTTTGCCTTGTTTCCTTCTGCTTGCTTTAGTTTAGTTGCACAACTTCAGATGGTCTCGCGCTATAACACTACTGCCAAGGCCACAGTTTGACATTTCACTTGGTATTAATGTCCCTTTTTTACTCAGACACACACAAAAAATAGCAGTGAGACGTGTCCTCATCTTTATTTCAGTGTGATTTAATCAGAAAAGTGAACAGAAGGACTTACTTTGCTCTTTATTGTGTCGTGGCTCTTTTGTATATTGATTTTTTTTGTGACCATACACATCTTTGATCTGTTTCAACACTCTGTTGTGCTTATGAAGTGCAGCTTTTTGAAGAGCACTGAGAAAAATATTATTTTTTTAGCATTAATTAAGACAAATATCTTATATTCCAAGGAAAGGTACTGTACATATTTTTACTTTTACCACTAGCATTCATGTTTTGTGTGTGTTTAATGTCCTAGGCTAATTCATGACATTTTACTTTTCAAACCAGTAACAATTTATAAAAAAAAACATCTTCATATACTTCTAATTTGCAACACAAAATACAACTGTAATGCTGCCTGGATTACAATCTTGCACATGAGAGTAAAATCATAATTGCAACTGAATCATTTTTGCTATTAGAGTTATATAATTTTCAGTGCGTCACACTCGCACTGTGTTTTGTGACGCTATTACTTATCCTTGTCAAGTTTTGAGAGGGTACGCTTTTTTTTTCTTTCATTTTCACAAAAGGGAATCAATTTTTCACTGTCTAACCGCCCAAAGGAATCAAGAATGGAGAAATCTATCTGCCCGCTCTGCTACTGCGAGCTCACCGTAGTGTGGCAGGTCAGATTCATGTTTTGTGTTAGTTTTGGAGTTGTTCCCTCTGAGGGGGAAACTGAACCTCTGTCAAAGTGTCACATTCAGGCAACACTTGTCTTGATCAAAGCTGGCACCCGCCTGGCCCAGATGGTTCAGGCACACACACACACACACACACACACACGTTCAGTGCATGTCGACACAAATTCGTAGAGTACAAGCATGCCGTGCACAAACTTTAAAGCACACAGTGTGCACACAAAGACAGCAGGCATGGACATTAGCACAAGCTCCACCAAGCACACTCGCATGCTCGTATGCACAAGTATGAACATACTGTGTATAGGACACACACACACACACACACACACACACCAGAGGAATACCTTTTGAGAGAAAATAAGGGAAGCCTCTCCTCCGAGTGTTAATCCCCTTTGTTGTTATCGATGTTAATTGAAAGAATGAGCTCTATAAAATGGTTCCCTGCTGGCTCATTACTTAGCCTAAGCACAGCCTCGCACGATGCATAAACACTTCCAGGAAAAATGTGAATTAAAGCCATTCTCTGAAATATTGCTTTTAATAAACTCCTCACTTCTCGTGGGGGGGAAAGTGTTTATTTGAAGACACCGATTTGTTCAGCTATACGGGTGTTTTAGCATCAAAGAAAAAAATACATTTTAGAGCACAACAAATACCAGGAAACGGAGCAACTGACCTTTTTTCTTTGATGGACCCATATTCTCACCGGCTCCGGGGTCAAGTGAAGTTCACTGGCCGTTTACGCACGCTGTCAGGTGACCCCTGGAGTCATCCAAGGTCATGGTTGTAGTAGTCCTGAACTCCTCTCAGGTCCTGCGAGACATATTGGTGTAACTTCACAATGCAAGGCAAGGCAAGGCACATTTCAACAACAAGGCGATTCAAAGTGCTTCACATAAAACCATTAAGAGCATCAAAACATAATGCAGAGAAAACAGGATTTAAAACAGTTAAGAAAACATTAAAACAGTCAAAAAGCTAAATAAAAAAATTAAAATGGAATAAAAGTTGCAGTGCAGTTTAAGAAATAAAATGCAGTAGTGAGATGCAGCAATTGAATCTGGATCAATTAAAGGCAACAGCAAACAGAAAAGTCTTCAATCTGGATTTAAAGGAGCTGAGGGTCTCAGCAGACCTGCAGCTTTCAGGGACCTTGTTCCAGATATGTGGAGCAATGCAATGCAAACAGACATTGGTCCAACTCCTGCGTTTATGATCAGAAGTTTTCCAACTGGTGTAAACAATGTGATCTCGTCCTACATATATTTATACTAGTTTACCCAATAGGAGGTATGTATAGGTGAATACCCCAAAAAATATGTCTGTGTTGATTGACAGTTTGAATGTTGGAGGGCTCTGAAACTTAATAAGGTCAAACAAAAACAATCAATGAAAGTAAAAAAGAAAAAAGAAGCTTGTTTTCCTTAAAAATGTACCAAAGAAAATTGGTGAAAAAAAAAAGCAATTTAGGGCAACGTGATATTGCTCTTCCAGTGAATCATTTTCATCTGTGATTATAAATGTCAGACTTCCATATCTGCCGCGTCACACAGCACGTCTTGCAGCTCTGCAAAGGGCCGCTCCTGGCGTGTGATGATCGGCGTACGGAAGTGACGGTGCAATTGTCTACATATTTCAAACTTTAATGACCGGAGAAAGATTCCGCTGATATCCGTTCTGAGGCTTATATGTCTGTGGTCGCAGCTACATGTGCACCCACAGGGAGCCTTATGTGGCTCCAGGGGGCTCTCAATGTGAGAACAACCCCAGACCAGCTGTTCACAGGATCTACAGCAGGAATGGAAGGCGATTTTCACCTCACGGACCAACGCAGGGAGAACGGACGGGGCAGGGATTTCCCCCATTAGGCTCAAATCATTTTCCTTATTTCGTCCTGGTTTCTTGGTAGAGTTTGAATACATTACATGTACCACCCCTGCTCCCAACTTCAGTTCATTTAAAATATTTAAAATTGAGGAATTGTGGATCATCACACAGATGATTATCACATAGAATCAGATGTTTAATGAAACATGTTTAGCTATAAGAAGTAGAATTTGCTAAAGGAAAGGCTTTTAAATGCCAGCAAACCCCTGTGAACATCATTCAGTAATAATTCATCGTGTCTACGCCCTCTGGTGGCCAGATGGTGTACACTACAGCTACAAGACGACATAGATTCACAAATAAACACATAAGCAAATTAAATAAATGAAAAAATGCACACACATGCACACCCAATCTTCTAATATGTGGCTGATGATTGACTCGCCCACAATTTGGCTCGTATAGCAAAAGCTCATTAGCAACACATGCACAAGACTAGATTGAAACGCTGGTGGAAGTGGAAATGGTTGAACAGATAAGCTTACACCAAAGGCATGTATCATGCATTATCACTAATCTCCAAACTGCACACGCACATACTATGCGCACACTGTGCACGCATGCATAACATCCAAGCAGGTGCTGGCCATTCATCTTGTCAGTCTTTTGTAAGTACAGCAGCTCTAATTATCCAACAATCATAGAATAATATTTTCCCCTTTAAAAACAAAATGACCCCCCTCTCTTTTTTCAGTCATTATGGAATGCAGCCTTGGCGCTCCGTGTGTGTGTGTGTGTGTGTCTTGTACTGTATAACCGAGCACAGAGCGAGAAGCTGTCAGTCTTCAGACATTTGGCGCAGGCCCTAGATATGTTACCATCCTAATTAGGTTGATTGAAATGCACCCTCGGATTATCACGTAAAGTTTTCCATTCATTAGACAGAGGTTGTTTGTTGAAGAACGAAAAGCATGAAATGTGCTTCTTCCATCCCAGTTTCCATCCAGTCTCTCTAGTCTACAGTATATATATATATATATATATATATATATATATATGGAAGGTAGAGGAACGGCATACTTTGTTTTACTCATTTACCCTCTTTCATAAAAAGAGCCAATCTAGGCAGGGATATAATTCATATAGTATACAATATAGCCCCATATTGTTCAATTATATCAAATGAAATAGTTTTGTTTTATGTTGCTATGTTGTGGTGTGTAATGTATGCATGTGTCTATGTGAGTTTCTGTACAGACTGTGACAACATACCTACCTACCTATCCATCACCCATCCATCAGAGCATGTGGACATTGCTTTGCCTGAGCTGCTAATATTGACCCAGAAATGAATGCTACTTATCAGCATGCAGTCTAGTTTCTTTCCAACAGCCCTAATTGCAATACAACATTATCATACAACATTTATATCCCGTGGAAAGTTTATGTCATTTCCATGTACAGTGTAGTAATATTATTGGTGATGCAAATGTACAACTTGAAAATATGACCAGACATTTGATATATATGACAATGCAACACGCAAGGTAATATCTAAACGTGTTGCCTCTTTTTTTTTTTATTTGAGTATTAAGGTGTGCTCTTTATAAGGAAAAAGGAGAAGACAGGTTACAGAGGCTCAGGCCTGCTACTCAACCAGGAAATGGAGCGCAACAACCTGTGTTAGTACTTTGTGCTGGAGTGAAGAGGCATTCGAACCAACCGGCTTCAAATAGAGAAGTACAACCTCGACTACTGGTGGATGATGAGTTAAACCATGCAAGCGCCTACCTCGGGAACCCTTCCCTGATTCGTAATCAGCTTAGTCTAATTATGTTTCAATAATCACTAATGAACTGTAACAGCTCTGCAAGTCACTGATTGATGCCTCTGAGTGGGCAGCTTTTTATAGTGAGGGATGAAGGGTGCCTAAACAATGTAAGAGTGATTGAGGAGATGTTTGGAATACCATCTGAGCTTAGCTGGCTCTCAACATGTCTGTTTGACAGTCTCTTCTCTTTCTTTCCATCTCTCGGTCATTAGCCTCTCAAGGGGAATCCCCGATACACAATAGCGTGCCACCAGCAGGACATTCACACAGCGCTAAACCACTCTGTGTGAAGATAGATCGGCTAATGTTCGTACTGGTTTGCCTCAATGAGCCGAAGTGAAGTTTATGAATTGAGTTCTAACCTTCAACATGTTTTTCCTCTTGTAGAAAGCCAACCGCCCTGACCAATAATCTATTGTGTTGGTCCTAATGTGGGCAGAGCCGCACACTGGGTAACCTCTTTATGGTATAAGTATCATGTCGTAGATGAAGGTTTAGAAAATGTCCACTGAGGGCAACATGCTCCAGATAAAAAGGATGGAATGTGTATTGTTCAATTTCAAATTGAATATGATGGTGGAGAATTTGCATGTCGTAATATTTCATTTCATGTGGCTCGGTATGTTTTCAAATTCAGTTCTGCAGACAGGACGCAGCTTTAAAAACATGTGTTATGTCCGACAGCCCTCATCTCTGATCACCCATGATGAGAAGTGTGAGAAAACTAGGTTTAAATAGCGCTCCTAGTGGTAACTAGTATGTATTACAATGGGTTTACAGGTTAAAGGTCAAGCCAAATAATTGACACCGAACGTACTCTGCAATTATATTAATGAAGTAACACTGCATGTATGCAATGAAATCAAAGAGAACTGCATTTGAAAAGGATACAGAAGAACTGGTAGATATGCCATAGAAGAACTTTTGAATTCATCATCTCGACTTTATTAGTTACCAGTTACTTTGCCGATTTAGATTATTAATACACAATATAAATGAAGGAATACATGATCATATAGTCCCTGCATCTTACCTCCACCTTTTTCCAGGTGCAACACTAAAGTGATGTATCACTAATAATGCAGTAAGACAATATCCACAATTCTGAAATGGGCCACTCTGCATAATTAATACTTTTACTTTTGATACGTTTAGTATATTTTGAAGCAAATACACAAAATAGTATTTGAAGTGAGTGGGATGTATCCTTGCTTCACGTATAATATATTTCATATTTTATATTCTGAGTGCTATATACACTTTGTCACAAGAAACTGATGAAGAAGACTAACAAAGTACAGACACGGAGTAGCATACAGCTTAACAAGAGTGGTTGTGGGTAAACATGACTTAGAGTGGAGCCAATGCCAGAGTGGATGCAATACTGTAGAAACAAGGTCAGGAGTGCAGAGATGACATAATTGAGAGGAAGCACAGTGGATAAATGGAGACTTGAAACATATGATGGATGCATACTAGGTAGCTGCAGCTTTAACACCCTGAGATGAAGTGATATGGGTTCAAGTGCAAGGGTCACCCACTGCTCACCATAGCCACCAATCATCTCGGAAAACATCTGAAATTAGCGTCTTCGTCTCCGAGCAAACTCCACATCGGACACATGGTGGAGAAATCTCCACGCGTGATGAATCAACACCCTCAGCATCAACGGGAACGAGGAGAACTTGAGAAAGCACCTGTTGAGACAAAGGAGTCCATTTGATATCCGCCGAGTGGCTTCAGTCATCACAACAGGTGTCGCGACTTTGTCCAAAACTCTTTCACATGGCTCCGCTCGTCTCCAGAAGTAGCAAACGAAACGTAATGGGGGAAATTCATACACTTGCTAAAAAAAAACTGGTGAGAAAAAGAACATCCTTTGGTAAGTGAAGTGTGACTCAAGTGTGTAATACATCACAGGGGAAACCCATTCCTTCCTCAGAACATCAGTTGAACTGATATCCGTATCAAATCTACAATCTACAATCCAGGATGGAAGAAAAGCCATTTTGTAGTGACAACTGTGCTTAAAAAATAAATAAAAAAAGACTGATGTAATACAGAACGCTTCAAGAAAGACTACAGCAATGATCTCTGAAGACATTACTTTAAAATAATAACATTGTGGAATTGATGGAAGGAAATTGGTCATGCAAAACAGATAATTATATTATCTTATAATAAATAAACTAATACATTATAACAACAGGACAGAAGAAGATTGTTGAGTGTGGCTCATTATCTTGTGAACAGCTCTATTCTCTAATTATCTTAAATCATGGGCATAATAAGTAATATGTATTTTACCCCATAGCCTTTGTGGTCCTATAGTTAAAAAAAAAAAAACATTCTGCGTATTCACACACATTAATATAAGTATCATAAAGATGTACTTAAATATGTCACCCTGCTTCCTGCAGTGGGTCTACGTGGTTTAAGTGAACATGGACACACATGGTAATTCTTTGGCGATGAAGGCATGAAGCTTGTAAAATTACGATAGGAACTTAAGGGGAATCTGTTAAGTCATGTCAAGCCACAGCTCTCAAATAAATTCCTCGGTTGGTGCCACAACATGGCAACTGCATAATTGTATAAATCACCACAACAGTACATAGTGAGGGTCTGTAAGACAAGGAGAGCATCTCCAGAAATTAGTACGTGGGTTCTTTGTTGACCTCTATTTATTTGGCATTAGCTCGGTCTGCATTCTGCATAGTTGCATGCTCGTGACAAACTAATATCGGACTCCAGATCGGACGAGCGCTAACGTGGCTTCTGCTGCAACGCAGTCCAGGGCAGCTGCTACCAAGGGAGGCTGTTTCCAATGAGAGGGATTAGTGATAACCAGTTGCTAGAGGATAAAGGAGAGCCTTGGGAGCAAAAGGGGTCTCCCTGAAACCCCAAAACACACACACACACACACACACACACACGCATGCACACAATTTACACGAGCACATGCTGGCACCATGAAACGGGAGCACATGCTATTAAATGGGACCAGCACCAGCAAACATATGCAGACAGAGTTTTCCCGAGGAATTGTCACTCAGTTAGAATCGTGTGACCCCGGACTGAATCAAAATTTGAAACACATGGAGTTGTGCGACAAACAGATCAGAAAACATGTCGGCGGCGATGGCCGCGCCGTGGAGCGCAACATCCGTGATCACAGACGGTTAGATAGGGTGACCAGACGTCCTCTTTTTCCCGGACATGTCCTCTTTTCGAGACCTAAAAAAAGCGTCCGGCAGGGATTCCAAAAACGTCCGGGATTTTGCTACGTCGGGGAAAATAGTTATTACCCCCTTACAAGTTTTGGAAATGGTATCTCCCTCATGTTCCACCTTCTTGCGCAAGCTCTGACTGTAGAGAGAACTGTCATTGGTCGACCGATCTCAACGTAAATGTAAGTTCACGGCATGCTACACACTAGGGCTACCCCCCCCCCCCCCCCCCCCCCCCCCCCCCCCGCGACAAAGTGTCCTCTTTTTCACAAACTCAAATCTGGTCACCCTAGGTTAGAAGCAAACGAAACAGTTGACCCCGTTATCATCGCTCACAATGCTGAGCGGTGATCAATCGGAAAGTCTGAGGGCAGTGTCTGTGAATAAAACCATGGAGATGGCACCATGAGCCTCAGCTCTCAAGCCTCTTTGATCTCGAGGACAAACGTCACTATTCCTGAGCGTAGGTCAAGGAGCTTTTCAATTAAATGCGTAACTTTTCCCATAGATTCCGCAGTGTAGTGGAGCGTTTCAGCATCACTGACATTTGCGACAGAGCTGAACACAGCACAGATTCATTCTCGGGGAGTTCTTTCCCCCCCCCCCTTCTTTTTCCCCACCCATGTTTAAAGGTTTCATTTCCACTTCTCACATTGCTGAATCTGGAGACTTCCTTTATGTGGATCTGCAGTGAAAGACGCTTCGTGCCAGGAGACTGATGGTCTGCTATTTTCAGATAATAGGCTTGTCGTTGTCTCAGCTGTACGGACAGAGTGACAACTACTTGGAGACTGCCCACACAGAAATGCTCTGTCTTTCATAGCAGGGGCAGGCTTGTGGGAGAGCCACTTGTTTGGGGACCGCATTGGTGGACTGCTTGGGTCTGCATGGGTCTTTTTTGTTTTTAATATTTGCATTGATGTCTGCATTGTGTCACTTTTAGTAAATACATTATACTAATATGGCGTTGATAACAGAAAGTTACAGTAAACAAAACAATATTAGCCAGAGATAGTGATACACATGAAGTTAGTTAAAGAGTACAAGATGCATCTCTCACTTTTATTCTCACGAAAGTAGTTTTGGATTTTTTTACGACTGAGACTTTTTAAACTCAGTACGTGAGTGTGAGTTGCTTTCGTCTCCTGTTTACTGTGCTTTTAATATTCCCAAAGAAATTGCCAGTGAATGAAAAGTAAGCAATAAAACCTTGAAAAGTATTAACCATCTCACTGTGTGCAGATACCGCATGGATAATGTATTGGTGATTTAAATTCAGACTGTACCACCAGGGCTCGTTAATTCTGGCTACCTGTGGATTTTGGTGGGACTTGCTTGAGAGAGAGAGATAGAGAGATATGGAAAGAGATAGATAGATAGATAGATAGATAGATAGATAGATAGGTAGGTAGGTAGGTAGGTAGGTAGGTAGGTAGGTAGGTAGATAGATAGATAGATAGATAGATAGATAGATAGATAGATAGATAGATAGATAGATAGATAGATAGATAGATAGATAGATAGATAGATAGATAGATAGATAGATAGATAGATAGATAGATAGAAGAAGAGGAGAGTCATGGTGTCGGGATAGATAGGTTGACACCACAGCCAAGCAAAAACAGAACAAAGATGTATGTATATGTGTATATATATATATATATATATATATATATATATATATATATATATATATATATATATAATATATATATATATAATTATCTGATTTAATTGATAATAATAATTTAGGATAGAATATATAAGCATTTTTGCTTCTACCTATACCTTTTCAGTCTTTCTGTTTTGTATATTATATAGAATATTGTATTGTATTGTAATGATTGACTGAATAAAACACACAAACAAACAAACAAACAAATAAAATGAAGGTGGCACATAGCTCACACTAATTCGATAGAGGGATGAGGGGTAGATTTAGAGATATGAACATGATGGATAAATAGACAATATTGACACGGCGGCCATAATAGATCATCAAACAGATAGGTAGACAACACATTACAGACTTAGAGAAAATAAAAAAGACACTTAGTATTTGTAGATGACAGCAGTAGCTCAGTCTGTCGGGACTTCATGAGAGTCACTGGTACAAGACCAGGAGTCCAGACCACCTTATGGAGAGGGGACAGGTCGCCTCTCCATAACCCCATTACTCTGACTGCTCTGCACAACTGTGTGATGAATAATTACAAGAGCGTTTTAGAATGTAATTGCCCCAATGAAAGATTAATAGATATAACTAAACGTTATTGCACCAATATTGATCTAAACGGATTACATTGAAACCGATAAATGATCGTCATGACACGGCAGCCATGATGGATGGATGGAGCTATGAAGAGATAGAGATAGAGAGAATAAAAGCAGGTTGAGATGTGGAGGGATAGATGAAGAGATAGACAGAGTGGTCTTGATACGGAGATAGATACAAAGACACACAATCATTGCAAAAACTAAATACACTTAAATTATAAATTAAATAGACAGAAATATACAAAATTGACAACAATAAATCCCATGGTGGTGATCAGACAGAATGCATTATTATAGGTGGGTGCATCCGAGAATGGTGTCACATTCAAAACTTGTAACCAATTTCATCACAGATCTGTCCCCATAATGGGTCATTCCAATCCCGGAAATCTGAGTTCATCAGAATAAACTTATTATTGTCTTGGAGGGACAAATTATTTGGCGAGACTCCATTAAAAAAAGTTGACAGACGAAGCCTTAAGTGCAGTGTTCAAGATGGAGAATCTGGGAAAGACTGGGGAGTCTTTAGTGGAGCAAGACCTTTTAAGTCATTCATAAGAAATTACTTTTGAAGCGAACTCCACAAACTATTCAAGTAAACTTAAGTAATGACCAACTGATCAACACTTCGTCATCGACCGTGCTTATTGGCTTTTCATCTCTAAATCCTTTAATATTGTAAATTTGGCTGCTGAAATTTTAAAATTTAGATCATTGAGGTTGAGGAGGGATGACCCTCGACCCCTGCGGTGGGTATTGTCACTACTACTATTGTCACTATTATTGTCCTACTTATAGAATGCACCAACCAAAACATGAAATCACTCCCAGGTTGGCAGCCCTGACATAGGCTCATGGATGATTATGAAGCTACGACAGTTAAGGCCATGTCATGGCAAGGCAGTCAGCAAAACACAAACACTATTTTGAAAAAAACATGGTTCTGTAAGAAATTCACAAGACTTAGCTTTATAGGCCTACTGAGAGTGTATTAGGTTACAACAACCACAGGCAGCCAAACAAATGAAACACAATACAAACTGCAACGAGCAAACTGAAAAGGGCTGACTGTTTGTTGTTGCTTGAAAAAAAGCGAACTACATTTGGACCATAATTGTTTGACATGTGATATTTCAACTTCCTGGAAGAAAAAAAAAAAGTTAATTCCAGGAAGAGATTCAAGATTCAAGATGTTTTTACTGTCATATGCACAGATAACAGAGTTATTCTATACAATGAAAGGCCTATTTTGCTGGGTCTTCCTAACACAGAATTAGAATAAACTTAAGGTAAAAAAATAAATAAAAATAAGGCACAAAATATAAAAGATATAACAGTATTGCACAAAAGATAAAACATATTAGGTATGGGGGGTATTGGGGTTATGCAGCAGAGGAAGGCGGGACTAAAAACTCCAGCCAATAAAACCATCACAAACATTTTTTAACAGCCTCCCACTGCTATCCAATTGGTTGACTCACCTTTAAAGTCGAGATACATTTTCTTTATATTTCTGTATCAAAATCCAATGAGCTGGTCTTCCCGTGTTTGTCATCTTGCAGAAATAGCGGAGAGAAAAGCACAACTATACCGTCATAGTTGATTTGAGATGATAACATTTTGCAATAAATGTCCCAATGTGGCGAATGCATTAAGTCTGTAGCAAAGCGTGCAGGTGCAGTAGATACAGTTGCTGTTTGCGGTCAGATCTAACTCCATGCATTATATACAAGCAATAAATGTCTTACAGGAAATATTCGTTTGCCACATGGGTCTTATTCTTGGTGATAATGTAATACAATAACAGACAAAAGCCTAAATAGCTGATAGTAATGCAGCTGTGAAGCTGATGAATACAGCAAAGGCCACCTTATAATGCTGCTGAAATAAATGTATGAAATATGTTTTTTATACCAGTGTTAGCAATCCAACACCATAAATCCAAATTTCTGAGGTCTGAGTATTGTTCCACAGCTGGTGGAAAGCAACCATTCTGTTTACTGTCTGTCTCCTACGGCTTTCTGATGTGAACCAAATGAAGAAGATGTGCTGACGTGTGACTTTCTCACGCCATTACCATGAATAAATACTCTTGCGGTTCTGCCTTAAATATCATTTAATACATTTAGTCAGTTCAGTTTACACAATAAAAGTTCAGTGGCTGCATCTTCTGCGGTGAGAGGAACTTTGCCTCACATTGTTTTCACTGATTTTAGTGTTTTGTTTTCCACTTGGAACTTTGTAAAAAATAAAAAAATAAAAATGTGAATACATGAGCAAAATACGGCCATTGACATCCTCTCTTTTGTCCAGACAGACACAAAACAGACGACGCTTTTGTTACCCGAGGTAAACAGGATAAATGGTGGTATGAGAGAATGTGAATGAGCATCAATAGGTTTAAAGTGTTGTGACTAACATCTATTAGCGAGAGTTATTTTTTTCTCTTCTTCTTTGGATAGCTACCAGAACATTCAACCGCTTCACTTCTCATGAGGCTTTGATGCTGCTTCTACATTGAAGAGAATTGGAAGCTGTGGTTGTTTGAATACAGGCAAGCATGTGTTAAAATGGTGAGGTGCTTAAAGTTTACAAGCAGTTACAGTGGCAGATACCCATTGGGACCTATTAAAGTCTCAGTATTAGTTTTCCAGTAAGCCTGGTAAAAGACTCCCTCTGTGCAAATTGTGTAAGAAAGACTAACATAACAAAAGCTTGCCTAAAAAGGGGACAGGACTTCAGATCTCTATTACATAATGTCGTTAGCTACGCTAGCTAAGTGACTGACAGCAGTCGACTTTGGGGCTGACGAGTGATAGCGGGAAGATGCCTCCAGCACTTCTGCTTACACAGGCTTCCCTAAATCAAGACAACGCAGAGCACTTGGCATGTTATCGCTAAATGCATGTCAATGTGTTTAAATGTTCCCAACAGAAATTGCAGTTAAGGTGAATATAAACAACGGCAGGAAGTCAACAGAAGGCTCCATTATTTGGAGAGAGAGAGCTGGCAGCGCAGATCAAAAGTCGGTGCAATAAATTACTTGACATCTGTGGGTCATAACGTGTGGTTATATTTTACTGTATTTTTTTTCTTCAGCTTTTCAAAAGAAAGGTTGTCTCTGAATGTCAGATCTGTCTCGCTTGTCGGCATCAGATTTCTGTCATCTTTTATCTTCCACCCAGATCGAAGGTAGGAATGTGGTTTTTACTGGTGCAGACATGGATATGTAAACTCCCTGCACTACGGGGTCACAGGGCGTATTACATTCTGAAAGAAGCCCTTTTTTAAAAAAAAGTCATAATAGTGACAGTGGAAATATGTTCATAGAGAATTTATGGGCGATGGTTTGAATTTCCATTGTTATGCTGAACAAATGAACTACTTATGAATCCATTCAAAGGAGGGATGTTCATAGTTTGTGAGAATGTATCTGTGAGGCTGGTGGTGAGGTACTTACTCCTTTGCTTCACTCCAAGATCATGTGGTTGCACATCATACACTGTTTATAATACAGTGTACTATAGCGTAGAGTTTGTCTGTGCACTTTATTTTATAGTTTGTATTATATTGTTAATGTAATATTGTTTGTGTAATGTATGCACCACCCGCCAAGACAAATCCCTCGTATAAAAACATACCTGGCAATAAATGGTTCTGATTCTGACTGATTCTCATACCACCGTGTGGCTTTCTTCACCTCATATGGTAGATTTCAAACAAATAAACTGCTAATTAACAGCCAATTTAGAATTAGCTAAAAACTAGTCATAATATTCATAAAAATACACTGAGAAAAAACAAAAGGTGCAAACTAGCCTTACCCTTTAATCGAACCACAAAGTGGACATGTTTCCAGTTGCTTTCATTCCATAGTTTACTTTACACCCATTGGTTTCTCTCAGTGTTTGATGCTTCCAAACAAATACGTGCAAGTTCAATGACACCGCCACTCAGGCAGCCATGACAGCTTCTGTCAACCTGTATCTCAGGACCTTTGAACCTCACAACCAAAATAAAGCCTGGCCCCTGCTACACATGGACACCTATTCTGTCTTTGATGGGGACTCGTGAGGATGGGAGTGGCGACGTGTGACGATTGTCCGGTTGCATGTCGAGTGTTTGTTGTTGTTGTTTCTCTATGTGTGAGAGGTTGCAATTAGAGGCAGGTGGGGATAAAGCGCCTATCGGTCATGGGCCGTGCTGCTCTTTCACTTTTCTTGCCCACACTCATCCCGCTAATTTGAGGATCAAACTTGTAACCTTCCTGCCGTAAGATTGTGAAACCTACACTACCGTTCAAAAGTTTGGGGCCACTTAGAAATGTCCTTATTTTTCAATGAAAAGCACTGTTTTTTTTCAATGAAGATAACATTAAATTAATCAGAAATACTCTATACATTGTTAATGTGGTAAATGACTATTCTAGGTGGAAACGTTTGGTTTTTAATGAAATATCTACATAGGTGTATAGAGGCCCATTTCCAGCAACTATCACTCCAGTGTTCTAACGGTACATTGTGTTTGCTAATCGCATAGAAGACTAATGGATGATTAGAAAACCCTTGGGCAATTATGTTAGCGCAGCTTAAAACAGTTATGCTGGTGAGAGAAGCTATACAACTGGCCTTCTTTTGAGCTAGTTGAGTATCTGGAGCGTCACATTTGTGGGTTCCATTATGGACTTAGACTTGGACCGGGATCTAGATCTGGAACGAGACGGGGACTTGGCCTTGACCTTCTTAATGGCCAGAAAAAGAGAACTTTCATGTGAAACTCGCCAGTCTGTTCTTGTTCTTAGAAATGAAGGCTATTCCATGCCAGAAATTGTGAAGAAACTGAAAATGTGTCTGGGTGACCCCAAACTTTTGAACGGTAGTGTATGTGAGGACACTTGCAAAAGTGAAAATACAATTAGTTTGAGCTTCTGCAGCCAAACACACCTTGCTTCAAAGCAGCACTCGCAAATATGTAATTTCTGTCAATGGAGAACTTTGTATTTTTGAGACAAGCGCACACAACCTGTGTTCCCGTCTTAAATTATATTAAATTGCCTTGGCAGATAGTCAGCACTTTTCTTACACTAGATAGTTATACTTCAAAAGATAACAGTTTGAGCCCTGAGGAAACTGACTAACTGTAACACATAAATCAAACTAAATACGTATGACACTGTCAGTAGCCCGGTAGCAGGGAATTACATGACCTCTGCTGATGTTCTATTTATTTTGACTTCTCTGAAACCCTAATGATCCTCCTCCGTGGCCTTATGCATCACCTGCTCTATCTCTTACAGGCTCATTCATGGACACTAATTCATTGCTGTTAGTAAACCTTAGCTTGAATGCCCATTAGTATAATGCTGTTCAGCTTGTCTGCACTTTGAAGAAATTAAGCATTACTTAAAGAACAAAGCAGGCCCTTCATAGGGGAAGGTGGAGGGTCCCTGCAACCACACAAGGCTTCAGCTACCGATGGGCTCCATGGTTAAAGAGTTCAAAAATACAGGCTTGGCGTCTTGGTGGAGGATAGTCATTGTCAATTAGGCCATTGTGTCACCTAGATAAACCTCCGTGCATGTGCGTGTGCATGTGGAAACGTGTGATAACTGCCATATTCTCCTCCATTACTCTGATATTTGTTCAGGACTTTGTGGAAAAATGCAACTCAACATCCAGTCGGGCAAGCTGCCCCATGCAGTGCCCGTGTGTTTGTGTGTGTCTGTGTGTGTGTGTGTGTGTGTGTGTGTGTATCCGTGGGTGGTCTCACTGTGAGACTCCCATACTTTGATTAACCCGGGGGGGTGCGGCCGGTTGTTGGTTCGGTGACTGGTGGTGAATTCAAGTTTGTCCGAATTATGTGCGAAGGACATTTTAATCCATATGGAGCGAGTTCACCCGGTGCAGCTTTGAACGGTGCCGTCATTTGTTCACGTGCGTGGTGCACAAATACATACGTAAAGTATGCCAGTAGATTATTATCTGACATGTGACTTACTCATCAACTTCAAGACTCTGTGTCTCAGCTCATCTGCAAGAGTTTGAGTTGCACAGAATCTATCCTAAAGAAGAAGAAAAAATCCTAAATCCTAAACAATTACTAATTAACTCGGTGTGTAATCCTCCATCTCATCTATCAAAGAGAATCATTCACTATGGCAGCCCTGACCAAACTATTTCAGTTCACATTGTTGAAACGTGGCCCTTTTCATACTCCGGCTGACCCACATTGGTACCTATAAACTCGAGGGATCCCGTTGAAGTTACAGAGGCGGCCACTGTGTGAGCCCACACACACACTGTGTATCTGCTCTGCATACTTTCTCTGGGATGTAAATCAACTGTGAAGCAGCACTGAAGGAGCGCTGCAAATGCCCATCAAGTATGTAGAAAGATGCTTATCTGATGCTGGTTTAATACCTTTAATTAAAGATTGAGATATGAGATTCTCCATTCTGGTTATCATATAAATAGTAGAGGTCAAAGGTCAGAATTTGTTTCATTCCCCGTCTATGTATGGTAGTACCAGTGAAACAGAACACATGAACCCTTTTGCAGCATATTTCATTGCATTACCTACAATATAGAAACGGGTACACTGACATATTTTATGAATTGGACTTGACTCAGCGAGACTTTCTCAGTATGAACATTCACACATAGCCTCCAGCTAAATGAGGACTTTTGTTCTTTTCCTCATCTTCCTGCCAGCAAGGTCCAGTCCCACACCACACCATGGACACTGGTGGGTTGTGTGGGTCAGGCGCTCTTGGCCAGACTTCGGTTCCCACAGGGTGAAACCCTGCCACCGGTTTTTGCAGACATGCAAATGTTTGAGTGCCCGAGAGAGTAAACACTTTCCTATGGGTCTGGCAGCGTAAAATAGAGCTATTGTACAGTACAGAAGGTGAGACTGGCAGTGCTACTAAAACTGGCATCACATTCATCCTAGATTTGTGCAAGACTCGGGCAAAGTTTCTGGAGATCAAGGCTTTTAATGAGAATTTGTCGAGCCACGTTTACTGCACATCTTACACGTGTATTACTCATGGATGTGGATGGAATATGCTGCTAGTTACATCCAATTCTGATTCAAAAAACCTTTCAAATTGGCTGTAGAGGCTTGTTCCCTGCCAAGATGAAGGCAGTTATTATAACCGGGCTGCTTACACAATACAGAGGTGGTGAACTTTAGCAGGCTCTCACCCCTGCAGAGTGTCATAAGACTAGCCACTTTGTTTTTAGGTTACACCCCTCCAGAGATGCTCTTTCTGCCCCAGCGAACACATACAGCTGACTACCAATAATTAGCGCAATTCTTCAGCCCTTCATTTTCATCTGCGGCTCTCAAACTCAGAGAGAGAGAGAGTGGTGCTGTGTTAGCAAGTTGCTAATATTGCTTCTTTTTTTTTTTACTTTAATGTAAGGGAGCACCTTGTGAAAAGAGAAATAAAACAAATAATCTGTGTGTGTGTGTGTGAGCTGCAGTTAGGGATTTAACTGGTTTATCTTGGAAAAGTAAAGTAAAATACATAATTATCTAAGTGACTTACAAGGAGGAATATGTGACCTGACGCATTAACTTTGCCGGTGTTGTAATTCAATGATTTCACGCACTCAAAAAGCGTGACCAGTGTTTGGATGGGACACTTGTTGCCGTAAATAATGTGCAACTGATTGGGTTATTAACCTGAACCGCTATACTTGGACAGCAATAGATCAACGTGATGATTACCACGATAAATCAGATTAATCAGGAATATGGCAGCTTGGTCCAGCATCCTGTCCCGATGTGAACCGAACCACCGGCCGCTCGCAGGGTCGGGACGAGACCTCCCACGCTGCAACACTTCTGGGGCCAACTGATGTAGAGCACGGCCATCACAATAACCTCGCTAATCAGTGGTTATTATGAGGAATAATGCTTCAGTCGCTCAGCCATGTCCAATACATTATCTAGTTCAGTGGAAGCTATGTGTCCGGGAGGGGTGAGGCAGCACAGTAACGTGTCCGAGGTGAAACTTTCCACTGGATCGCTGGAGGACCTGCAGTACCAACAATCTGCTGTTTTGTGCTAAATTACTGGAACTACCAAGCTGCCGTGATTTCACTGATTGCTGTTGTGACACACAAATAAAACGGGCCTGATTAGAAGACTAAAATACTTGGTGGTTTCGTGCTTAGAACGAGGCAGATACTGTTTTTTCGGGCCAGTCACATAGAGAAAAGTATTGTGTTTTTTGGGGTCATTCTTTACAGATTTGCACATTCTTCTCAAATAATTTTGGAAGAGAGCAACTGTCCTGTTCTTAGTTTCTTCACACATCTGACATGTATTCCAGTATCCACACTGCTGAAGACAGACCATGTGGCTCACACACAATGCGATTCGTGCTCGCAGTTGCATTTAAGTTTTGACAACCAAGTTGTTTTTTTACTGACAATCAGTCATTGGTTTGTGTAACGTAAATATATATTATTTTAAATAATGCTTGTTTCTGCCGTTTTCATACAGAGGATTCCTCACTTTGGCAGGTAACTTATGTTGCAGTCCCACCAGCATCCGAACCAGCATCCGACTTAATCGTCTGAGCCTCTATTGCACTGCACCCTTATGTGCTTCTTATTGCATACATATTAATCATGGAAATGTATCCTCTCTGCCCATTTGATATATAACATGTGAACACTTTATTGCATTATCTTTGGCCCAACAAATAGGACCCAGTATAACCTTAAATCATTCCAAAGTTCTTCAATCATCCATTTGTGAAATGGCCCAAATATGGTGTTGTTTAACAGTAGTTTACTTTAGTTGGAATTTTTTTAATAGAATACATAGAAGTCTTCTAAAATGTAAAGTAAGATTGATAAATGGATGACTGGGAATAGGTCTAGTGTTGGACAAAAGCCAGACTTCAGCACCATCTGTAAATATTTAGAGGAAACAGTTGTTTCCCTCTGAGCTGATACATCCAAAGTGTATGGGTTGCACTCGATAAGGTCACGGCTATAACAGTCTGGGCATCAGTATTCTTTGACAGCAGTACAGCATTTCTGCAAAGCCTGACTAAACCTTCAATCATCAAATTGGCTGGCAACCACAGTCTCCCTCTGCTCCACACTCACCTTCATCTTCCTCTCCCACCTCCCTTCACTCTCACTCCCTGTCAGCTCCCATCAGCCTCCCCTCTGTGATGCTCAGAGAGGAATTTTACAGCTGCTGTCAGCTTACGATTCACAGACGCACACACACACACACATCGGGACCAAAACACACACACGCACACGCCTACATGCGTGTGCAGTTTCACACTTGCGCCAACGCACAAAGACACAGACGCACATAAATCACATAAAAGAGCGCGCACACAGTCTCACATATGCTCACCACAAGCCTACGCTCCCGTACACTCCTGCACTCATGTTGCCCTGATGACAATTTTCGGCAGCTAATTAAATTAGACCATGGAGTGAAAAATACCTGGGGAGACAAAAGTTGAAAGAAACTTTAAGACCCACGTTGTGAGTATTAAGGGGATAAAAAATAAAAGAAATCCTCTTGAATCCAAGGCCTCTAGCTCGAAAAGGAAATGCCCGAAATGAAAAGAGTGTATCTCTGCAACTACAGGGTATATAATCCTATGCAGAAAACACATAATGGAATAGTTTGAGATTTTAGGAAATACACTTATTTGCTTTCTTGCTGAGAGTTACATGGGAAGATCAATGCCACCATATTTGAATGGTAAATAGGAAGCTATTGCTAGCCGCCGGCTAGTTTATCTTAACGTAAGGACTGGAATCGGGGGGGAAACAGCTTGTCTGGCTCTGTAACCATATCACATCTGAACATTACCTCTGCACAGACTGATGCTAATAAAGTGAAGTGGTTTTAGCGGAGGCATGTTGTGGCGGAATCTTCAAATCGGCCATTTGGGTACATTTGGCAACCATTGGACAATTTTTTTTAGCTAACGGTAAAACTGTTTTTTGTCTTTGTTTTGAAAAATCAATCAATCAGACCTCTATAAATGTGCCCATTCAAAGAAAAAAAAGCACTTACTGAATTATTGGTCGATTTGACAACCTAAAGTATCAATATTCATCCATTAGATGGAGACATAGATTGTGTTTCCCCATGCAAGGCTGGGTAAGATTGGATTGGAGACATTGGAGTTGCCATTAAGCGCACTGATGTGCAAAACAGCAAAGGTAAGACTTAGTTCATGGTTGCGGCCGTATCAAGTGAAGTTCCTTTGTTTCTCTTCTGCGGCTGCTGGTCCAGTGGGTGTTGGTGGTGGGAGTGCTAAGACCTGTAGGCCAGCGTTTAAATGTGTGCAGTCTCAGCTCCGTTATCTGTGCGGGTTGAATGAAGCAGCAAAGTTGTCAGAACCAGCACCACTAAGTTATGCGTGCATGCACCGTTGGCGTTAGCATTTTGTTTGGGTAAAATGATTACCGTGAGCTTTTAGCCGATCTTCTTCCCATTATTTTGGTATGCAGGATGAGATTGTTGCCACATGTTAAACATGCTAAACGTGTGCGTATCTGGTGTGTGTTGCCATGTGCAATATGTCAGACCAGCATGCACTGCATGTGTGAGACCACATGCCTTCAGTGTGCATGGAAATACACGGGATGGAAGGCGCTCCCTTCATGAGCCGGGTCTTTGCCTTTGTACGAGCTGCAAAGAGAGACAGAGGCGGGCGGACAGGAACTCGGGGGTTCAGAGGTGGCAGACAGCTCTCCGGGGTCTTCTCTTTGTGTCTCAAAGTCTGCTCTACTTGCGTTCAGCCCAACACGGACGACTCACAAGCCAAAGGTCCGACTGTTCCAAAAGTTCAAGACTCCCCAATCAGCTCTGTGCATGTGCTGAGCAAATGCACAGAAACTGAAACACACAGAAATATGTGAGCAGCATGTTTTCAGGTGCAGAGTGAGTAGCGTGTGTGTGTGTGTGTGTGTGTGTGTGTGTGTGTGTGTGTGTGTGTGTGTGTGTGTTAATGCAAGAGTATGGGTGATATAATTTCAGCAGCAGCTGACACTGTAAAGATTCCCTGAGCCTCCAAACATGTGGTAGGAATTGCCTCTGATGGCATTATATCACTGATTAAATCCAGAACTGGCAGAAATCTGGAAGTCAGCGTTGTACATGTATCAGTTTTATAGACTTAGAGCATAATGCTCTCAGGATGATACTGTTCCAACATTTACTTTTGCCCACTTCTTATCTGCGGGGAGTTGCATTTCGGGGAGGTTGGTCATTTTGAGGCTTTGTCTCGGTTATTCCCGTCCCGTCCTTCAAAACAAACGCATCCTTTATGTGTGGCACTATCACTGATCTAACGTAGCACGGGGCATTTGGAAGATGCATCAAACGCCTCGCACAAAGCCTCAGCACAGAGCGTCTTAGAGAAAGTCCTGTCCCACTTGTTCACTCAGTGTAGTTCTTCTCTCATCACCTGCTCTCTAAAATGCCGAAACATGATAGTGAGGTTTTCTTTTCTTATCTCAAACTGAATGGGCGTCATTAACCAATGCTGGATTCCCAAACCTTGTGGCTAAGACCCATCAGCTGTTTAGCTGTTGAGTCCCGACAAAATAATTGTTCATTTGTGAAAATGATATGTTGTCGAGATGAATCCTCTGAATTTTTTATATCCCAAATTCACAAATTGGCCTCAAAGGGCTTCACAATCTGCACACATGACATCCTCTGTCCCAGGACCCTCGCATTGGGTAAATGAAACCTTTACAAATCCATTGCACACCGACACTTGTGGAACAGACGCTATATGGCATAAAAAAAAGGGGGTGGAACCTAAATTATAGACCGGCTCGCTCACGATCACCTCTGATTCCTTTCACTGTGATCCAGATATTCTGACTTAGTGCCAAAAAACGATCGCACCGTAAACCCTCACACATTCATTTCTCCCGCAGAGCGCTCATCTGGTTTCCTTTTGGGAAGATGAAATGCTCCAGAATATGAAACAAGCGCTCCCGATCCTCTTGGCTCCCACACTCCTAAAGCACTACCATGAATGATTGCGGGGAGTTTATACACGTTGGCAGGCTGCCTATCAGTGCAGCTGCGGAATACGGGAGAGACGGGAGAATGACGGGCGGATGAAACGGGGTCAAAGGTTACGTTTCAGGCCGTAGTCCGTCACAAATTACTGATTACCAGCTCCGGGGGGTATAATCTCCGCATCACGATGGGGTGCAGAACCCAGACTACTGAAAAATGTGCTTTGAAATGCATCATCAATTGAAAACCACCTGATGTGGAACTATATATATATATATATATATATATACCCTTTTTATTGCCGTCTCCTTACAATTATGCAAAGTGAACACTACCAGTTTTCTCCTGTTTCATCACACGCTGACTCAGCTCCTTTCACAGTCATCTACCTGCAACCTGAGAGATGGACACAAACCCCATCTCTCAGCACAGGTGTCGAATGTGATTGGCTACAGGCTGTATTTACCAGGCCCCCACCCCCTCCCCAAAACACACACACACACACACACACACACACACAGCAGCCCTGCCTTCAGTGCTCCCTCGACCAGGCTCCCGGATGGGGGGACAGTGAGAAGACGGGAGCCTATTTAAGACAATCACATGATTTCACTGGGAGTCAAAATTGGTCCGCGGGGGTCACTGGGTAGAGAGAGAGAGAGAGAGGGAGGGAGCGGCAGAGAGAGCGCGTGTGTTAGAGAGAGAGAGAGAGAGAGAGAGAGAGAGAGAGAGAGAGAGAGAGAGAGAGAGAGACTTTGGGTCGGGCTGCATGAGTGGAAGGAAAGAAAATGACTTGCCGGGAGAGGAGACTTGAGTCCAAGCGGAATACTGCGCTTGGGAAATGAGCGCAGAGCAAAGTGGCGCAAGTCTGAAGAAGAAGAAGAGGAAGAAGTCCGCATCTCGTTGATGCCTCGAGACCCGCAGAGCTGCTTCGGCTGCAGTCGGACTTATTCATTTCATCTCTTTCAGCTCTTTGGCCCGCTGGCCAGAGGCCAAGTGGTGTGACTTGAGGACTCCAGGTTTTTGTTTGTTGCGGTAAAGTCGCAGAGATGTCGTTCCTGCGGACCCGTGCAGCGCGGAGAGCGTTGCTCGTGTTTCAGCTCTTTTGCTTCTTCACTCTGAGCGAAGTAAGTCAAGTCATTCATCTCCGCGCTGCACGCACGCACGCACGCACGCACGCACACGCATGCAGAGCTCATAAAGTTGTCAACACTTCAAATGACAGAGAGACGAGTTATTTTCCGTGATTTTTTTTTTTTTTTGCAAGATAGGGGGCCACACAGAGAAGTCACATGTACGTCTCCTTCTCTTGCAGAGCGGGCTTTTGAATGATGGCGCAGACAGCGGTGAAGCCGGGGCCCTGCTCCGATCCCTCAATCTACCTCAACACACAGGTATGGCAAATGTTGTGCAGCGTCTTGCAGGTTTCTGCGACCATTGTGTGTGTGTGTGTGTGTGGGGTTGTGTGTGTATGTGTGTGTGAGGGGGGATATAGTGCATTGTGATCCACCGGGTCAGGTTGTGCTTTTCGGTGCAAAAAAAAAGAGTTAAAGTAAAGTCATCCCCTGCATCCCTCCACCGGGGCCAGCAGCATCAAGCAGCGCTCACCTGCGCCGTGCGTTGCGTCTCTTCGCCGCTAGGGGGCGACCTGCACCCTGACACGGAGCCGTCAGAGTCTGCTGCAACAGTGGAGCTCAAATCTGGGTCCAATGCAACAAAAAAGCAAACAAAAAAAAATAAGAAGTTTGAGTTGCTGTAGTAAATTTCACGAGCTACTCTAACGTGGCTCTTGATTTGTGGAGCCCTGCAACAAAAAAAAAAAGCAATTCATGGAAAAGTATCAATGTGTGACATCAATCTAGTGGCTGAATACCACAATGGAAATGCCTTTCACATGTGTTTGCACCCCAGAGTGGCTTCAAAGCCTCATTGAAGGCCTGCTTTAGCTGCTTAGTCAATTCGGCAATTAGTGCGAGCAGCGAGTGCAAGGCATTCATCTGTTCTTTGTTTTGTGGATCCAACCCCATGTGGTGCGCTGAGTCAGCAACTGCTTTGGCTGTGCACTCTCCTTCAGATCCTTTGTTTTGTTGTTGTTGTTTTTTTGTTGTTTTTGTTTTTGTTACCATGAAAAGCAGACACGTAAACAAATAAACATCATGTGGAGATGATCTGAAACAGAATTAAAGGGGGAAAAAAAAAAACTTTCTTCTCCTTTCCAGCACAACTATTGCTGAGTATCGACGTGTTGCACATCCATACAGCTCAGTCGGAGCGGGAGAGGAAAGAGTTCACGTGTTCATTCTTTTGTTGAGGTTAAGCCAAAGCACCCATTGGTTGGACCTCCTATCAGTACTAATGGCACTCAGGAGCCACTAAACCAACAAAGTAGCCACCACAGGGTCTCGTCTCAGTCCATCAGACACTGCATGTGTGTGTGTGTGTGTGTGTGTGTGCTCCATTCCCGCAGACTCTGTGTTTGTATACTGTCAGACATGGGTCACTGCAGCTGTTTTTCGAGTTAGGGCGGAACAAACACAGTTGACTAGGTGTTAATGTGCGTTGGGGGTAGGTGGACCAAACGCCAAAGATAGAGAACACCGTTTTCTGGTTTTTGGCCCAAGTGCTTCGGTGCCGGCGCACCGAAGACTTGAAGTGTGTGTGTGTGTGTGTGTGTGTGTGTGTGTGTGTGTGTGTGTGTGTGTGTGTGTCTGCTCTTTGCGGTCCTGTAACCCTCTGGGTACGTCTCCGTTGTAACACTTTCAAGGGTTGGAGAGGTTAGCCACCCGAAGCTAAAACGTATGCAGTCACGGCGCTGCAAGGTGCCTGAAATAAATGCATCCACTAATAAGCACGTGTCCTGTTGTGGGTGAGGGGGCTGCAGGTCGGCCTGAAGATGCACCAAATGGTTCAAACCTCAGGGCATGCACACCGCCAGGGATGACACACTGTCTGTCACCCTGAATGTTTCTTCCGCTGCCAAAACATGTCTGTCTGGGCGCTATATTTACTCATTATTTGGGCTTGCTAAAGCAGGTCACACTGTACAGTAACAGAGGCCGGCTCTTGTTGACTCTAAGCCCCGAGGTTGCTGTTATTTCTGTGCACTTAAAGCTGATAGAGAGACCGCGTATCATTTTCCCATGGCAAGACTGAACACATTACAACACTGTCTGTAACCAAATCAAGCGTTCACTGTTTGATTTGTTTGCTCGGAGGTTTACGCATAGACCCAGAGTGTACCGAGCGCACAGTGTTTCAAGGTGTGTGTGATGGCCCTCCCTCCTCTATTACCGATAAGATCTCACCACAGTAACACGAGTTAGTGTCAAGTTTCTCCCAGCATCGGTTAAGCGGAAACTAATTCACTCTTTCGATAGCTTCTATTGCATTTTGTAAAAAAAAATTCTCCTAAATGGTCTCCTAAACCCTCAAGACGATGACATAGCAGGTCCTTCTCACTCAGACTCGGATGGACGGGAGCATTTGTCCGCTGTCACGGTTTCCTCTTGGAAAACCAATTGCGATGCGGCTGAAGGAGTCAGCTACTCTTCTGAGTTAGTTGACCCTCGGAGGAAAGCCTGTTTCTGCGGCCACAAAGCCATTTAAGTGGTTTAAGTGGTCTAGAAGGCCAGGCCTGTGACCTGCCACCATCTCCCTTTATGACCTGCAGTTATTCAGCCCGAGCTGTAGTAAAAACTGTAGTAAAACACAAGGTCAAACATGATTCACTCTTCGCTGAAGGGACTGTGTTGGAATTGTCTAAAACCCTTCCTCTTCTTGTAACTCTTTGTTGACCCTGCCAGCAAAAGTATATGAGGCAGGTCAAGGAAACCTTACAAATGCAAAAAAGGTTGTGGTTTTTATTCAGACTATGATGCAACCGAGGTAGCAGCTGACACAGGATGCTCTTTATCACAGTGAATGGTTTTGAAAGATGGAATTAATTAAATTACTGACCACAAGGACAATGTGTTTAATTCCTGCCAAGTTGCATCTGCAAAATATAGTTCATAAAGTTATAGCTTTCTCTCAGCGATCTCTCCCCCTGTTTGATCTCTATACATTTATATATATCCATATCCAAAAAGGTGGATTTTTAACTTTAAACTCTGCTTTCTCTCTTGGCCTGTTCTCATTGCATTTCAATTCAGTGTTTCACTTTGCCCAAACTTTGCAAACATCCAATAATCTTCTGCTTTTTTGATTTTTTCTCCCTCCTCCTCTTTCCCTGCCTTCCTTTATCTCTCATCCAGAATATGAGATTGTGTCTCCCTTTGAGGTAAACCACCAAGGTGTTTACATTTCTCACGAAGTTGCCCACAACCAGCGCAGAAGGCGACGCAGATCCCTGGATGGCTCATCTGAAAACGGCGGCGGCGAAGCGGTCCACTTCCGAGTCAGTGGCTTGGGGCAGGACTTCCACATGGAGCTGAGGGAGGCCTCACAGAGCCTGATCGCACCTGGCTTCACCATCCAGGTCCTGGGAAAGAACGGCACAAAGAGCCTGAGGGCCTACCACCAGGACGACCTCTGCTTTTACCAGGGGTCGCTGAGGTCAAAGGTCAACTCCTCGGTGGCATTGTCCACATGCACGGGGATGGTGAGTCTGAACATGCATGGGTCGAGTTGCGGGAGGATTTGGATGAGAAGTGGGGGGGGGGGGGGGGGTTGAGTCTGATGTGGGAACAAAAAAAGACTACAGGGCCGGTTCATTTGAAAGTTTTGTTTTATTTGTATTTAAAATTATTTTTGGCAGCATTTGGATTGATCTAGCAAGTGAGCGTTGTAATTGCGTCCACTGAACCAAAATAAATAGTCAGCCTTAGGGGTTTTTGTCACGCTGAATTAGTGCGGAGACTAAGTAGAAGTAAATAGCTGAAAGCAATACATAACAAGTAATGAAAGATGTTAGACACCAGATGCCAATCAGACGCTGATCTAAAGGAAAGACTGAGAAGTGAACAAAGTACGAAAGGAGGAGGAACACCTGATTACACCCAGTCAGGGAATCTAGATTAACCCTTTTCTTTGTCATTGAAAGGCACTGCACATTTTCTATGACACATGCACAGTCAGCATGCAGTGTTTCAGTGTGTTGCTGTGAAGCTGCTTTTCACGCAGCATTTGAGTCGGTGCATTGTCAGAAAATGGACTTGCACTTGATTGTAATTGACTTAAAAAGCCCGATGGCTGAGGTGCCAGTCGTGCACAGAAGTTTCTTCCTTCTGTCTGCCGTGCATCATTACTCCTAGTCCTCGCTCATTCTGTGTATATTGCAGGTTTTGCCTAAATCAGCTAAATTAAAAAGTCATGTCTGTGAACACCGCAAACTGTTTGGTCAGCGAGCCAAGAAAATCACCATGCATAACATGCCCAAAGCAATGTTATGGCGGTAGTTTATCTTCATATTTATTAAACACATTACACTGTTTGACCAGCTCAGTATTTTATTAGGCTCGCTCTCAACCTTCGAAGCAATAATATTTGCAGATCTAACCGCTGGCACCGTGATGGAGGGAACTGACTGAGTGCAAAATGCAAAACACAGTAGATAACTGTAATTGCTCTGAGTTATTAGACATAAGGAATGGTGGGGTGCAACTTGGGAGCCAGCTTACTTGTTAGTCATGTTCGTATCGGGTGTCATGAAGCTATAACTAATACGCTGATATTCAAATCCAAATTGGAGCAGAGACATTGGCGTTGAGATGATCGGTTCGTAACAGAAGCACATGGTGTGTTTGTGTTGGGTTGAAGTGTGTGCACTGAAGACAAGCTCTGTGTTCAAAAGTAATCTTATTTTTGTTTCAACCATGTTTCATGTCATGCATCTCAGATACAAGTTATTGAGATAATGTGTTGGCTGATACAACTAAATGCACAAACGCTAACTGACTTGTTTGTGTTCTGTAAAGAAAGCTCGCTAAATTCCAGTTCTTGCCTTGGTGGTCCTCCTCTTCTATAAAGGAAACATTATTGTGAGAATGACATTAAGTAAGCCGAAGTGAAGCAGTTCCAGCCCAGTAAGACCACACTCGTCCTCTTAGCAGCCTGCACCAGAGAACAAAGCGTTTAATGAATACACACTAATCCTTTCAGTCTTGGACTCACATACACATGTATTCATTTATAACCAAACACTCACTGGAAACAGCGTGCAGCAACCGCGCAGCAAGGAGACAAACTCCTGCAATGTTACTTGTTTTGCACTTAAATGTGAGTGCAATCTTGCAGTCGATTGATTGAAAAAGTCTTGAAAACATTTAAGCTTGTGGAGATATAAGCTTTGCATCTGGAGGACCTTTTTACAGCAGAAAATAATGTGAAATCGCCTTTCAATGTTGCCATCTTTTCACAGTTTTAACCAAATACATGCTTTAAAAACTAGTATGAGATCTTTCACTTCAGCATAGCATTTCAGTGTTCTTTGAGGGTTTGAGTTTATATCTTTTTTTAGAGGTCCATTGCTGTGTCTGAGAATGGCCCTCTGAAAGTTCAGACAGAGGATGGCATATCTCCTGGGATTCTTCGTGCGTGTGTGTGTGTGTGTGTGTGTGTGTGTGTGTGTGTGTGTGTGTGTGTGTGTGTGTGTGTTCAGACCAGATAACCCAATAAAAGATTCAGCCAAAAGGTCCAGAGTTGCACAGACTGTAAATTTGGTTCTCACGACTGAGGCTGGTTCGGATGGACCGGGTCAACGCATGAATGAGAATTGGACTTTTTCTTATGTGAATTATGGAATTGCAAAGCTACATCAGAACAGAATGATATTTAGACTCCTGGGAATGCCAAAGACAGTTTCCAAGGGCGTATTTATTCACAAAACACATTCACAACATGACTGGAATACTGCATATTGTATGTACCTGAACTAATCCAGCTGTAGCACCGGCCTGGCTATGCACTGAAGAAAGGTTTCTTTAAACACCAGATGTTCCAGATTATTTGATGAGAATTGCTCAAAACTTGGTAACACATTCCCTCTGCCACCTGAGCGCTCGTGGGAGGCCTTGCACTTTGGTCAAAGTTCCTATTTGGCAGGAGGCCGGTCAATATGGACCGTAGACACTCAGATCAATAGCAGTGAGAGCCGCGTGATACTGCTGAGATGAGATCATTCCATCCCCTTCATTAGCTCCGTTATTATTTGAGAAATTTTACTTACCAAAGACCCTGACCTAGAAATCACATATAGCAAATTCTAAATGGACTTTCAGTGTAAAACATGTTGTTCACCCCAGTAGCCCAAATATGGAAGAGATATGAAGTTTGCTCTTTAGTGTCCAAATTCATCAGGAACGTCTCGTTTCTTTTTGTTAACATATGTCGTTGTGTTTACGCATGCAGCGCGGGTTGTTTGTTGAGTGTGTGTGTGTTGTAATACGTCTCTTTAAACAAAGAGGGGAAAGTACTCCTTTCGATGTATATTAATGTTGCTGTTCCATTCGTGGAGATAGCTCGCACTCAGTCAGATATTGTAAACTCACATTCTCTGCATTGCTGTTATTGCATTGGTTGTTGGAAATATATATTTTTATGAATTGCTTTGTTTTTGTTAATTTGTATGTGTTTGACTCATACACACTCTGTCTGTATGTTTCCCTGGGCTTACCAGTTTAGGGAGACAGAAAAGAGAGGGAAGGATACAAAATGTACAGTCAAGAGGGCCATGAGAGTCATTGTTCCCCTCTGGCATTTTGAAGTGCTGAAAACCCCCTTGTAAGGAGTGTTACGTTGTAAAGCTTATGCATAAATTGCCTTTTCAACTCCTCTGGCAGCCCATTTAGTGGTTTACCCCGCTTTGATGACAGTAGGGAGTTCAACCATAAAAATCTTGTACTTACAAGCAAGGAATTGGAGGAATAAAAGAAGCAGGCCGATCCCACGACTCTGTTCACCTGCCAAATGGTTTGAGACTATGCACAGTGACATGTGGAAGGGGAGATCATAAAGCTGGGTCCTTCTCTGTGTCGACTTCATGTGGCAGCGTAAGCCTCTTTAGTCTGGCTTTTATAGGGGTGAGGGAGTTGAGGGGTGAGAGTGGCATGCAGCCATTGTTCTTTTTTCCCCAATACATGACATGTGTGATTTTGGTCCAGACTGAAATATCCCAACATCTATTGAATGAATTTGCACAAACGTTTGTACAGATATTCCTAGAGTCCAGAAAGATGAAGTCTTCTGACTTGCGTGATCCCTTAACCTCTCATCTAGCGCAGTCACCGGGTCAGAACTTCCATTTGCCTCATACATACATGCATACATACATACATACATACATACATACATACCGTAAAAGTCGGGTTACAAGCCGCTCCTATGGCCGGTCATTGTCCCCGCTGTAGCAAGCTAGCTAGCGCTGCTGCTGCTACTGCCCGCTGCTGCTACTGCCCGCATCCCCTCTGCCCAAGTCGGGTGTCGAGCCTGGTCCCGCTACCGTTGGTGGTTTTCGGGGAGCTAGCGGAAGTTAGCAGAAGTTAGCGGGGAAGTAACGGAGCGCTAGCAGGAGCGTCGTAACCCGACGTTTACGGTACATACATACATACATACATACATTCCTATTAGCCAAAAACTTTGTGTTCAGTGCTAATTAGCACATATTAGCATGCTAACACACTTAGCTAAGACATCAACGTGTTTGTATGTCATTGTGAGTGTGTTGCAGGCTGATGTTAGCATAAGCTCAGAACACCACTAAAACATTTACCTGCTTACTTCAAATATTCTGTAAATATTACGACAGTATCCGTTTGTCCAATAACATTTTTTCTCAGTTTTCGTATGCACACCTTACTTTTGCACCAAAGGGAAATGCTCAGCGTCATACCACTACAAATCACTTGGAGGTCACGCGTTTTCCTCTTGTAAAAGGTCGGGTGTGTTTCTCGCCTCAGGCCGAGTAGCAGTCATAATGATAGAATGTTGTGCACTCGTCCCACCTCTGGGATTTCCAAGAATATCTGAGGGATGGTCTATTGATGTGATGATGCTTTGAAAAGCAGTCAGTGTGGTCTCGGCAGGTTTCTATATGCAATTCTATCCACACAATAAGAACAATGAAACGTTTTGCATTTGCTCAATTCACTATGGTTTTGTCAGTCATACAAAGTAGATTAGACACTGAGTCATATGCGTGTGTCTCAGAGGCTGGGATTAAGTCAGTTTGGAGCTCTTTTTTTTTCCAAATTGATATAAAACCCAGTTGGTGTAATGGGTTCTGGGCGGCGAGCCAACAGATGACTAAGGTACATCGTGAAGCGAAATCGCTAATTGATTAAGAAATAGTGTCTCATGCTGAAGTGCAATGTCAGCGTATCCTTTCCAGTTGTCCAATAAGCCCGCTCAACGTTGTGCCAAAGTTTTAATGTGCCGTCAACTGCCAGACACTTTGCCATCGTGGAACCAGTGTGCATGCACCAAACACAGTCAAGAGAAAAGTTGAGAAGAAAAGTAAGGTCGTTTGGAAATCTGCTTTTCAATAATGGATTCGTAAAGGCAACGTACTGCTCTTGTTTTTAAGTTAAATTCAAAAGGCTTAAATTCTTCTGTTTTTTTGGTTACAATACACACAACTATGGGTTGTATATAAGTACATCTGACCCTTAGTATTTGTTTCTGTCCTAAAGTCATGTGCTCGGACTGAAATAAAAATCCAGCTTTGACCAAAAATGTTGTAATAAATATGAACTCAAAGTAAGTGTAGGTGTTCGGTCTCTTTTGGTCTCCCTTAAGAGGAGCGACTAAAAGAAAGGTAGGCAGAATGAAGCAGAGCACCATATACTACTCATTGTCAGGTGCACCTAGTAATGCACTGAAAGCCCCCCACCCCCACCCCCAGTTCCGTTTTCCTACCCAGCCCTCCTTTCCTGTCACTGCTTGTCTGGATGCGTCTGACTCCAAAGAGTCCAGCTGTTTACGCCCTCCCAAGTAGTGTTTCAGCATTTTACGACTGCTATTTCCACCTCGTAGAGCGAAGCGTGTAATCTGATGACTCTGGCTATTTAGGAAATGCACAGTGACTCGCATAGACACACACACACACACTCTGAGGAAGTAGCGGACGCATGTTGTTCTGTGTGACACCAGGCGTAGGTTTAAAAGACTGCAGAGTTTACAAGCTGAAGACATCATAAAAAGATTATCTGTCGGCTGGTTGTTAAGCTTTGGAAGACAAAGAGAATGCATGTTGCTTTGTTTTAGACAAAAGAATATTTTAAATGAATTTACATACGGCATTCTGCTATTACATATGGTTTTCTGGACAATTGTTGGTCTGGTTTCTGTTATAAAGCTGGTTTTGCACACTAGATATAACATGTTCATCCTTTAGAAGAACACAGAACCTACCAGCACATGTCAAATAATACAATATGTAAACATCTGGATCGAATATCGGAAGCACAGGACAAACGCACAAAGACAGAATTCATTTAACAACAAGGGGCATTGATCTAACTTGAGGGGGGAAATTCCAGCCAGTCAGTGTGACTGCAGACGTAGATGAGAGGAAACAAGAGGGTGTGTGGAGACACGTGCATCTTGTTATGATGGAGCCTCAAAACACCAGCCATACCAGTAGCACATCCCTGAGCATGAAAACGCTTCATGTGACCTCAACTTTCACTTTAACAAGGAACCACAATTTGAGGAGATAAGGGTTGTTTGAAACACATTTAAAGTTTAATAGAAATGGACAGTTGTCATAAGGATCTACTTAGACTTCATAACATGCAGTACATCCTTATGTACAGTTGGCAGTAAAGCGATTGAAAACTAGGCACCCTGGATTTGGAGCATCATCATGGACCCTTGAAGATCCCCTGAGTCACTGAATCTGTTTTGCACTAACCATGATGACAGCAAAGACATGTAATAATAAAAAAACTGCATGTGCTGCTGAAAGAGAAGAGACAGAAGTGGCTGTCAGAGAGTGAACGTTGTCACCATGAAAGTTCAGCCATAGCTATCGTGGCTTTCATGCCCGTTGACGAGCCTCAAGTGGGATTGTGACAAAGGCTTTGGCCGAGGCTGCAGACTACCTGTGCATGATTCTGCTTTGATAGTTTACGCTGATACTCTGAATAGTTAATAAGTGCCGTGTGCAGACGCAGTGAGTGCAGTATATATAACAGCGAAAGCAAAGCCATCTTGGAAATAAGCCCCCTGTAAGTAATACAGCTCTGCACATATCTTCACAGTAAATACATCGTTCCTCTTAAGACTGAATGTCAGCCAGATTACCTTTTCAACTCCAGACTACTCTTTGATTTACATCAGATCATGGCAGTCAAGTCCATAGGCTGCAGGTGTAAGTCATATGATTGTCTCTTTCCATCATGGATTTCCTTTATCCTTTATCTGTCCCGCCTCTTTCTACTGCTATTGGAATGAGCCGACCAAAAACAACGCCTCAGGACCAAAAATAACTTTAATTTTCCTACACTTTAATGTTAGAATCAAGATACCAAATCACCAGAAACGTTTGTCTTCACTATCACACTAATGCCCCAATTCTCAACCCCCCCCCCCCCCCCCAAAAAAAAAATGCACCCACCCAGGCAGACTGCATGTGAAGTTTTCAAGGTTGACAGCAGTTCAGGTCAGAGGCCTCGCTGTGCCTTGGAACCAAATTATGACAATCGCCTGTGATTACACAGCGCCGGGGCGGGTGCCATGCGCGGGACAGGATCATGCACAGGCTGTCACATGTGATTGTAACCAACGAAGCTTATTTCGTGACCGCTCGTAATCAAGCTACAGAGGAAGGTGGTAATGCGTTAACAAGTCTCTCTCTTCTCTGTGTCTCTTTTTCTCAATAATTCATCCCACACCCTCTTCTGTTCTTATTCCCAAAAAAAAGAAAGCTGGAGCAGGGGAAATTGTTTCATAGAATCGGTTGCAACATTTTTAAGCCGAAAACCACAGCTGTCCTTTTTGGAGGGTTTTAACACAGTGTAGAAATGACAGTGCTGGTGAGTTGCTGCTGTAGAAAAACATGCACACTGTCTGAAGATTCATTGTGTCGGTGTTTAAGGGTTCCTAAAAGATTGTATTCATTTCAATAAGTACTGGGCAAAGAAGTGTGTTTCCGGCTGTAAATATGTCTCCAAATCTATTTCTGCGTTGCTGTTTGGGGTTATCATTTGTCTGTCAAACACCATGTTTCTGTACGCTGGGAAATGATCATTATCTGACGCAGAAACACCTGTAAACAACAACTGCTGTCCACTTGTGGTAAGGGCATACAAGTTAACAGTAAACTCATTTGAACTCCTTGGACTTCAGGAGGCAAACAGATGCATGCATAATATTGAAATGTCTTTGTTCTCTTTTTGCTGTTAGATTACTCAAAGATGGACCACGGGTATTTTTTTTACAACATTTGAGAGACGAAGCCAAATTGGCTGCTGTAGAGTCAATAATATCATATTTATTAAATAAATGCATGATAACTCTCTCTTGCCACACTACGTGATGAAAGCTGCGAGCTCCACAGCCGGTGCAGTCACAGCTCACACATCTGTGTTGGCTTGTATTTACAGAGTTCCACGTTTTAAACTGCAGCGCTTAATACGGTTGCAGCATTTTCCAAGGACTATGTTCCACTGGTTTCCTGATCCGTGGTTGAAAAGGCTGGGGTAGCAAGTGATGACGGAATGGGGAAAATCAGTTGCGGAGATCATTGTAGCGACATCAAACACATCAGCAATAGAGGTCTGCTCCTGCAAGATGGACCGATACAATGCAACACGAGACACTCCCACTTGAATGCACACACAGGTGTGCACAGCTATGTCCATTCACACGGACAGACATCCAGTTGCACGTGGATAATCTCTGTCTTCCCAGCTTCCACGCTCACCAATTTTTTTTTGTCCCGCGTACACACATCCCCTTTGTGCTGTGTTGATACAGGCGCACACACACACACACACACGAGTACGCGCTGACCCTGGGCCAGACGCAGCCTCGCGACTGCCACTGTGTCAGCCCGTTTCTGTCAGCCAAGGACCTCACACTCCATTCCCAGTGAAGAAGAAGAAAAAAAAACGTAGTCAATTAAACGTATTTTAGGGAAACTACTATTTCTGCCAAAAACAGTTACAGTCCAAACACTCGGTGCCAGTTGACTGTCAACACAGATGTGGTGCGTGTTTGGAGAGACCGGGGGAGACAAAGAGAGGCAGAGACCAAGTAATCTCCAAGGAAAAGTATCCGTCTCCTTCCCAAAGAGACAAAGACAGACTGAGATAGAGGGAGAATAAGGTCAACAGAAGAAAACCTGTGCTGAACCTTTACAGATTTATAATAGGCTTTCCCATAACGTATCCCCTACAATCGAAAGCATACGGCACTGGTACTTAAAGTGGGGCCCTCTGTAACAGCACTTTCAAAGAGTGAGAAGTATGCATTACATCTAAGAGCGTACATTTCATATTTAGATAGTACTTTGGATGTTTTTGTTTGCTAGATTTCTAATTCATGTGCATACCAGAGTAATGAATAGAGTATGTATGGAGATGCCTAGACTTTGAGAAGTGTGAGCGTATACATTGTTTACAAGAGAGACGCCACCTCCTTTCATCCTCACGTCAGCCCTTTTGTTTGAAACTCTTTCTATCTGACCGAGTCTTATTTAGATTCATCTGAGATAACGTCTCAAACCGAACAGCAAAACAGATGTTGAACATGAAGAAACACGGCCAGTAATTGAGCCTCGCAGAGGTTTAGGGGGTGGGGGGGTCAGGTTCGCGGTGACCCCAGAGTAAAATCTTGACTAATTGCTGACAGAGACAGATTGGAAAGCTAAGCGGATAGCTGGTGAAGGGTATTATTCTGTTTATTGGTAATAATACGACTGCAGACCCATAGGCGACTTTTTTGAGTGGAGGAGAATATGTTGAGTGTTGAGGACACGAGACACTATGACAATATATACTCTACAAGTCCCTTTTAAATATGTTAGCTACTTGAATTAAGGCTGAGAAAGTCAAAATAGAGCATATTTTTGCTCCGGCCTAAATCGATCCTAAAGAGCCAGCTCTGTAAAGCTAACAGGACTTTCTGTTTTGCCTCTAGTCAGGTTTGATCAGAACACAGGACGCAGACTACTTCCTGAGACCCGTGTCCCACCGCTTGGCCCAGAGAGGGAACGTCACGGCACCCTCCAGTCACCAGCCACACATCCTCTACAAGAGCGAGAGGGACTCCCGTTCGGAGCCGAGAGGTCACGACCCCCGGGCGCTTCAGAAGAGATCCCCGGATTCTACTCGCCGCGAATCGCGCCGACACTTTGTCACCAAGAGATCCACGAACTCACGGGCGGACCCCACCACCCACAGCGCAGCTCACGACGACCAACAAGGGGGCATCGGTCACGCGGACCAGATGGAGCATCATGGCGGTGGCCATCTCCACGACCGTGACCACAGACAGAGGCAACACTTCTGCGGGAGACGGAAGAAATGTATGTAAGGGCAATTTCTCATTCTAATCCACGTGTAGCACGCAGTGTTATTTATTTTATTTGTTTATTTTGCAGGGACAATGCACACTAATCAACAGTGAAACTGTAAGTGAGCCAGAGTTAGCCAATGAGGCTAATTTTCATCTGCTGTCCCTTGCCCTGATTTTTTTATGGCAGCCTGAAATTACAACATTTCCAATAACATAATGCAACTAAGATTCATCCATAGACAGACAGTAACGTATAGACAAAACTAATTCACATCAAATAAAAATAAAAATGTAGCTACAGTATAAGCACATATTATAAACTGCACTTTAATATATCGCTGTCATCTTCATGTTGAGATTACATTAAAGTCCTGCAACTGCTTCACATGCATATATATATATATATATATATATATATATATATATATATATATATATATGTATATATGCAAGTAAACAGGACGCAGCTTTATACAGATTTCTTTAGTTTTTCTATTTACATTCTACAAATCAAAGTACGCAAAATCAAACCCTGTTCTCACCAACTTTTGATATGTTTCAACAACTCAATAAGATTGTACAATGAGGTTAATCATACTCACCTATTGCCTCTGGATATTGTTTTTATAATCTAGATCATGTGACATATTTTCTACTGAAAGAAAAGTCATGTAGTCAGTTTGTCAGACGTATGTCTCACATTGCACTTTTTAGGCACAGTAATAATAATATGCTTTACTTTCCATGTATAACTAAATTAGTGGTTTGAACTCCAAAAAAAGTGAAGCCACATTATCACATCACTTGCAGAACCATAGAGAAGAGGATAAAGATTGACATGTGATAATAATTATATTTGTTGACATTTACGGTTAAATGTGTTCGCAGATGGCCTCCCAGGTGTTGGATGGTGTGAGTGAAGCACACCACCATTAATGTGTTGTCATATTGCTTTTTATTGCAATAAATGCCTATGTTATCATATATTTAGTTAGCGCTTCATACCTTCGCTAGTACTTAGAGTATTCATGGAGTAAAAACAACACATGGTGCATAGTTTGCAACACAACATTAGGACTGGCTGTCATTAACACATCATTAGTTCCAGCTGTGATAAATACAGAGAACAAGATGACTTACGAAGCTACATTATTAATCCATGCTGCCTTATTTTTTTATTTTTTAGAGTTGACTTTTCTAAGCTAACCTTTGAACACAATGCTAAATCAACATGTTTGGTAAATTTCCTTGAAAACGGATCCTGAGCTTTCTGTGTGTGTTTTTCACGCGATGACTAATGTTTCGTTTGAAGAATATTATCTCAATCTGTATTGACATTTGTGACGTGACCCGTGAAAGGTCAAGGGAAATGTTTTATATTCACTTTAACACTGTGACAAATGTTTGCGCTCAAGGAATTACCACGAGATCAGTTAACATTGCTGGGGTCACAGGGGTCATTTGAAAAAAGAAGAGAGCAGGCAGGGACTGGACTGGTACCACCACCATTACCCTGCAGAACCCCAGCTGTCTGTTCCCTGAGAAAACACAAAGATGTTTACATTCCCAGAGCATGACATCGCCGAACACCTGTGCCATGTTTTAGTCAAATAGGCACATATAGGTCGCTCACCTGCTGTCCGCCTATATAAACAAACCTTCCAGCCTTTATAGTTTATCGCAGCCAGGCAGTGAAGGTTTTGATGACCTGGAAACGGAGAGGGGAAGATGATGGAGGTGATATACTTTTAGACTGTGCTTATCTTTGACTTGTGCGTACTGTTGAGACGTGAGGATGGATGTTAGACGGGTCTCCAAAGGCGACTCAGCTTTCAAAAAGGAGAGTCAAAAACAGGCGAGGGCTGGGCATTTCATGTCAAGATTAGGTGTGTGTTTATCTGAGTCACATGTTCACTTAACAGAGAGCACTGATACGTTTTCACAATAAGCTTGTATTGTGAATTCATCGCGATTTACGTCATCATTTTTCCTCCTTTTTGAGAAAAAAAAAACTGCTTATCTTATCTGTGAAAAACGACCTTCATTAGCGATGAACATTTCATATTGCAAAACATGTAATCAGCTGTGGGAAGGAAGGATTGCATATTTGTAATGGGCGTCATAACTGCCATTAACTTGTTATTAATTTATATGCGCTTTTGTTTATTGCTTTCATCAATCATTTCGGTCCCACTCTACTCTAACGGTGTGATCCCATTCATGTCGACTCTGCAGCCACAGTGTGCTTCATTCGCTTTCATTCACTTTTTTTTTTTGTAGTTTCCGCATTTTCTTTGGTTTCCAAATGTTTAATTGGTTCACTAACTGGTTATTCTGCAACCTGCTTTTTATTCAGACATGCCCAAACCTCCAGAAGAGGACGCCTTCATCCTTCCAGACGAGTACAAGTTCGTCCCGAGGAACAAAAGAGCGCTGCCGATGAAGAACCAGGCCAACCAGAAGCTCAACGTGGAGACGCTGGTGGTGGTGGACAGAAAGATGATGGACAACCACGGTCACGAGAACATTACCACATATGTTCTCACTGTGCTTAATATGGTGAGGGAATCCTACTCATAGGAGCTGAAAGAAAAGGTGTGATACTTTGTGTGAAGTACCAATGAGCAAATATTAGCATGCAAATACCATGGACTCAGAACATGGTGAACATTAACGCTGCTAAACGTCAGCGTGTTAACGTTAGCGTGTAGCATTATGATGTTAGCATTTAGCTCGATACAGTCTCACAGAGCTGGTAGCATGGCCGACTTATTCCTATATAAAAAATAAAGGTGATGGAGGATATGTTTTTCTTCTAGCTGTGCTATGTCTTTATGTCTTTAGCTTTATGCAAGGAGAGAGAATCTTGCAATACATCAACATATATGAAGTGAAGTGGATTAGAGAGTACAACAACGTCTATTAGTTAGCGGCGATTTATTTTCCTCTCATCCCAAGAAGTTTTGGCACACTTTGCAAAATTGTCCTGATGTAGCATGTAGAGGTCCAACATCAGCAGAGGTTGATTTGGAAGCCGTAGATACATTCATTTGAAGTTTGCCATAGCTTAAGGTTTAGTGACTTGACACCCCCTGTCTTCCATTCTCACTTATCAGAAAGAGCACATCTAAAAACATGAAACTGATATCCGGGTGAGATCATTGCCCCGACGCTCACAGTGTCCGCCCGACCCTCTCAGCTGATCCGCGAGCAAATTCCGTCATGGTCCTTTTGCTACTTAATGACTGACTGACAAATCCAAAGATAATCCGTCTATTTTGAAAACATAGTTCCCTCTAGTAGAAATCCAAGTTGGAGCAGTCACAGCCCGCCGCAGAGGAGTCACCTAAATGCAGTATGGAGTTTCACAGAAAGCACCCAACCCCCTACCCCAGCTGCCAGCTCCCATGGGTCTCAAAAGGGTTATTTCATATTTGTCACAAAAAAAATCGGTAGCACTTTATAATAAGTACACACTTTTTAGCATTAGTAAAGCATGAATAAACAATGAATTCATCATTTATAAAGCATTATTCCAACATGAATACTCATTAGTAACTCATTCATAAACACAGTTATAAATGTTTCATTCTTGATTAATAAGCTATGGTTTCATACTTTATAAATGATGAATTCCCCATTTGTAAATGAAGTATTCATGACGTATAGATGATTAATAAGATCATTTGTAAAGTGTTAGTAAATGATAATAAAAAAAATGCTACAATTCATGATGAAATCAGGTAGTTACTACTCATTAATTCAGTAGTTACTACTCGTTAGTTAAGTATTAGTTAAGCATGTTCTGTGACTTAATATAAAGTGTAGACTATTTATGCCTTACAAAGCATTAATACATGTCATGATGAATTCAGTAGTTACTATTGGTTAGTTAAGTATTAGTTAAGCATGTTCTGTGACTTAATATAAAGTGTAGACTATTTATGCCTTACAAAGCATTAATACATGTCATGATGAATTCAGTAGTTACTACTGGTTAGTTAAGTGTTAGTTAAGTATGTTCTACCAAAAAATCTTCGCAGCAGAAAAGACTTCAACAAATGAAAAATAAAAAACACTAGTTTATGTAGCATTAAACACTGAAGCTCTGTAGAAACTGGTGATTGTTTCTTCTGTGAAGGAGTGAAAACACACTCATTCACTGCGTCTGTTGAATTTTGCAAATCTGGAGCTCCGTCAAACAACGGTGTTCCAGGAGACCGTAGTTTAAGTAGTGGTTTTGATTGCCTCTTTGACCCCTGTATTTAGCTTGAATTTGGTAACAAACCACAGCCATGTGTCTTCTCATGAGTCAGTGCCGAGGAAGACCAAACATCAGGAACATAAGGAACGAATGAGAGGGGGAGGGGCTTAGTGAGTGGCACCTGAGGGCCCGAGAGAAAGACACAGCGAACAAGAGCAACAGATCAGAAGTCCACTTTCAAAGCCCAGAGTCTCATGATTGATGGTCAGATAATCGTCTGAGTACTTTAAGATGGATTAAGAACAGCAGTGGTGGCTGTCATACCTCAGCGACACAGGTATATAAGGTATATTGTCTCATACACTTGACACAGACCTCTCTATTGTCTACAATAACTTATAGATCCCGAGTATAACACTATCGAAATCAAGGCTTAATGTAGAGTTGATAAGCTTGAATCTCGTTGTGTCAGTGCAGATACCTTTTTGAAGAAGTGCTTCTGTCTGAATCTGACTATTTTAATGACTATTCCTGCATGCCTGAGGTCAGAATACCACCAATCCAATCCAACGCTCTCTGAAAACATGTTCAAAAGTCACATATGCTCACCTCCCCCACTCAACAGTGCATCAGGTTTAACTGGATTGGTAAGACTGTGTTTTAGCCCAAACTGAAAAGACAACTGTAGACAGATGAAATGCATTTTTTTGCAAACAATAGTGTTAATAACATGTGATAATGTCTGTTTGTGTGCCCTAGGTCTCCAGTCTCTTCAAAGACGGTACGATAGGGGGGAACATCAACATAGTGATAGTCGGCCTTGTGCTTCTGGATGAAGAGCAGGTGAGCATCTCAAAGCATGTAAAGCATTCTCAGGGGAAAACCCGAGTATGTCCAAAAATCCAGATTCTCAAACCGCTACACTGGGACTGAATTTGAAACGGGTTTGTGCGGTTGAAAGTTTGGAAAATGTCTTTGTATTCATACTCTTAAAGGCACTTCAAGAGCACCGCGGACAGATCATGTGTTTGTTTGTTTGTCTTTATGCCTGAAGGTCCAGAACTCTTAGGTCTCCCGGGGGTTGACAATTACAGAGGTTAATTATAGGGTGTGCATTTCCTTGGATCTTTGCCAGATTTAGGAGGTAGTGCGGGAGAATGAAGGATACTTTGAGTACAAGAGAAAAAGAGGGAGAGGATAACAGGTGGGGCACTGTCAGCAAAAAGAGCCAAGCAGGCCTCTGGTTTCCATCCACCTGTGATGTTGATAGATTTCAATCTTCCTTAAGAGGCAATTATCTGCAGGAAGCATGCCAAAAATGGCAAAAATGTCCCAGACGTTTGTCTTCCGAGTAGAAACACTCAGACGATCAGTGTCCCTCTCTCACGTCTTCACATTGCCTTTGTCCTGCAAATGTCTACAGATCTTGGTAATTGAATGTGAAGAACAGGCAAGGATCTGGTGGAAAGATTAGCAATAAACGTATTTGCATTGCCTTCCTGTCTTCTGTTTATGTGGCGAGGTGGTTTGATTAACGTCTGTCAACGCAGGCGGAAGGGGAAAGGTAATGTCATCCATTCGACCAACTGTTTTATCGTTTAGATCCACAACACTTTGGGCTCACAGCTTCCTTCCACGAAGACGACATTGTCTCTCTTTCTGCCTCCTTTTATCGTCTCTTTTATTGTCTCACAGGACGGTTTGGTGATCAACCACCACGCAGACCACACGCTGAACAGCTTCTGCCACTGGCAGTCCACCCTGGGAGGCCGAGAGGGCCGACACCACGACCACGCCATCCTCCTCACAGGACTCGACATCTGCTCCTGGAAGAATGAACCCTGTGACACTCTTGGTAGGCTACATCCTCAACGTTAAGATCAGTTACAAAATGCCCGAAAGTGTAATTTAAATGATATGAATAGCAGGTAAAAAAGCAGGTAAAAAATCAATAGATTTTTTTGACACACTTTTTGACACACTTGCATACCCAATCTACAAAGGGTGTATCTCTGCAACCACTAGGGCTGTTTGAATAATTTTGGTGTTATAATAAAAGGTACACATGTGAGATTGTGTTCAGATGTGTAAATATCAGTCTATATGCTACTGGTTAAGAGTAAATGAAGATGACACACAGAAACAAATTAAAAGGTTTCAGGTCCGCCTATAAAAAAATCACTTTCAGGATGATTATTTCTTTGAAATGATGCAGCTGTAAGGTCCAACTCTAACCCAAATCATAGCTCAATATGTGAACATTATCTAACCCAAATCATAGCACAATATGTGAACATTCACTAACCCAAATCATAGCACAATATGTGAACATTCTCTAACCCAAATCATAGCACAATATGTGAACATTCACTAACCCAAATCATAGCACAATATGTGAACATTCACTAACCCAAATCATAGTACAATATGTGAACATTCTCTAACCCAAATCATAGCACAATATGTGAACATTCTCTAACCCAAATCATAGTACAATATGTGAACATTCTCTCTGCAAAGGTTGACTTTGAAAAAGTGAAGCAGAACAAAGTTAAAGAGGGTTTAGTACAGAGAAAATGTAGGCGAGGTCTCCGAGATTTCCATTGGGGCACATTTGCGCACATCTGTGACATTTGAATTTGTTCATGTACCAAACCATATATTTCACTTGTATATTACTTATGGTGTTCGATACATCCAAATACAGCAGTTTGGGGCTTTTTTTCATTCAGGTGGATTGGATGCCATCTGTCCATATTGTGTTTTTGTTGTTTTAGCTCTTGATGTAAATATGGTATTCTCTCTTGCTGTCTTTCTCTGGGAAGGTGTCCCTGTCCTCCGTCACACGACGTGACCGAGGGTCATGTCAGCCAAACCAGATGTTGAAAAAATCCACAGCTTTCAGATCTTTTTAACTCCACAGTATTACTTACTTAAAAAGTTTAACAGCTGATGAAAAGGAAAGTTCTTACTATGAGCACAACAAGCATCATCGAATCCAAAACATACATTGCTGCATGAATGCAGATCCAACTTCAGAGGAATATAAGAAAATGACGCGTACTATTCATGTTTTCACTGAATTCACAGAGCATTCAGAAAGTGCTTTTTTTAGCTATTATATGTACAGACCAAGCTTCCTTTAAAGCCACTCACACTCAGTTACCGTGAGTGTGGCCCATCTAACAAACTAACAACAGCTTGTTTGTGGTAATGACCATGCAAACACATTGTGAGAAAAAACTTCCATTGTGTGTCCCAGAGAAACACGGTCGTTCTCTCACACACGCTCACACACACATGTACAAGAAAACACACATTCCCTTCACACCCCAGAGTTAGGTTTTGACTTCAAAGTGCTGAGGCTAGCATTAGCCCTAATCGTTGCTATGGAAGTTCAGTTCAAAGGTCTGTGTGTGTCTCTGTGTGTTTGCGGTCAAAAAAAGTTAAAGTTAGCGCCGACTAATTCCCAAAGGTGCGAGGGAAAATGACCAATCAAATGTAATGCAGTGCATTTGCATTATTGTTTTCCTCCATATATTACAAAACCAGTATATCATATCAATGATCTACCTCTTTCCTGACAAGAAAAGGGAACTAAATGGTAGTTCTCACAGTCTGCTTGTGGTTAATATCATTATTCACATTAGCAATGTACATGAGAACATTACTTTAGGGGTTTTGTGCTCTATGGCGAATGACTTAAAGCCGTAAAATAACAAAACACCAAGCTAAATTCTCCCCGAGACACCGAGACAAAAACATTAAGAGAGGCCCCCGTGGGTATTATCCTTTTTGATTCAGAGCCAGGGTGTGTGTGTGTGTGTGTGTGTGTGTGTGTGTGTGTGTGTGTGTGTGTGTGTGTCTGTGTCTGTGTGTGTGTGTGTGTGTGTGTGTGTGTGTGTGTGTGTGTGTGTGTGTGTGTGTGTGTGTGTGTGTGTGTGTGTGACAGAAGGAGAATGGACAGAGAGAGGCATAAAGGGAGCTGAATAGTAAAAGGGGGTTTAATAAAGAATGAGAGATGTGAGAAAGAAGTGAAGACAGATAAAGAATGTTTTAAAGTGACGTGAAAGGTAGCAGGGGATCTCGGAATGTTTCCATGGAGTCCCATATTTTAACATGTGGAGGGGTTTTAACCCAGTTCTGGTGTCTTTGATCTTTCTTTATTCATGCAATCTAAGTCTGCGGTGAGTTATGTGCTTCCCATCTGAGAGAATCCTGTTGGGAGTTTTAAAAAAAGTCCACGTTTTGTTTGGTACGAGTAAACACAGCTTGACAGTGGTTATTATAATCAATCAATTACAGTTTATGTTGGAACGGAGTGAGTTGCCGTTGATGAAATAATTGTAGTGCGATGTCGAATTTTGTCAAATTATATCGCTGGTTTTGCAGGTTTCGCTCCAATTAGTGGGATGTGCAGCAAGTACCGGAGCTGTACCATTAATGAGGACACGGGCCTGGGTCTGGCGTTCACTATCGCGCATGAATCCGGACACAAGTAAGGATTTACATCCTTCTCATGAGTGCACAATGACAAAAAAAAGAAACGTCTGGTGGCGGAGTTAAGGCGTCAACCATGGTACACAATGTCCAGCCATAGGCTTTTTTTTTTTTGCCTTGTTGTCTTTTTTTTGTGCAAAAAAAATAATAATGCACTACTGTGGTTTTTGCTTGCTCAACCTTGCTACACACACTCACATGTTCCGGCCACCTGTCTGTCTTCTGCTGTCACTGTTAAATGAAATAATATGAATCCATTACCATCCAAACCACAACTTGTAAATATTTGTATTTTTTTTTTTTCCCACTCAAGCTTCGGAATGGTCCACGATGGTGAAGGGAACGTTTGTAAGAAGTCAGAAGGCAACATCATGTCTCCCACGTTAGCCGGTCACAACGGCATCTTCTCCTGGTCGGACTGCAGCCGCCAGTACCTCAGCCGCTTCCTCAAGTAAGCAGACGTGTTTCCCTACTACTGCTGTGGTTTTGTTGTTTTGCTAAAACAACATTAAAATAATTGATTTAAGAAGCACTTATTGTTAAAAATGGCATTTATGGATATGACCGCTTGAAGGGTGACATTAGGGTTTCTCAATCACATCCATATGGCACACTGATAATGAGTAATGAGTAAACCCTGCTGCCAGCCTTTGTGCAACAAAGCATATAAAGCACTGTGTCAGTTTATAAAACAGACCACTGGTAATAGCCGATTTGATCATGCATTGTGTTTTTATTATTCCGCACGTGTTACTGATAGAAAAAAAACACGTCAGCAGCAGATATTTCAGTTAAATGCTGCTCTGATCCGAAGAGGGCCAAGTGAAAAACTATTATGGGACTTGATTTGGCAAAAGCAAGGACCAACAGACCTACTGCATGCACTGTGTGTGTGTGTGGGAGGCTGGGATATATAGCTGACAGGGCAATTAAGTGGTATGTGGTGCTGCTATTCTCCTGTAGGTGTTGCTTTACAGACTGCATACTGTACATATTACATGTCAACATATGTGTGGGAGAAAGTATGTGAGGGGGGAAGTCCAGTGTGTGTGTGTTTGTGCGTACAGCGTGCCCCTCCATGTGAGGAAAACAAGCATCACGGGCATAGCGTCCATGTGTCTGTGCATGTGTTTCTATGTGTCTGTGCATGTGTGTGTGTGCTTGAAATGAGATATCTCAGAGCCAGTGCCCGCCACTAAATTTACCAGTGTGTTAACTGAACTGTCAGGTCTCCCCTCTCAGAGTGGTGGAGACAGACAGTGTATTTCCTCGCTGAGTTATTAGAGCCGCGGTGACCTCACCCTTGTTAGGCCTGTCAGCCTTATATTAAACTCCCGTCGTCCCCTGAGGCCACGTGGAGGGGATCTCTTCACCGCTTAAAACAACCCGGGGTCGTCTTCCCCGGATAATCCCTTTATGATAAAAAAAAAATAATGGTGAAATGCTGTATGTTTTCCTAAATTGCAATCAACAGAATGTTATGATATTTAATAGTTTTTGGCTACATGTGTCTGGTTGAGTTAGCTGAGACCGCTGGATGCCTCTACCTTCATCTGTTACGGAGGTGGAGTTCACATCGCGCTCACGCTAAGTCCGCCTCTCCTCGGTCGGCTATGACGGAGAGGTCTGAGCCGACACTGTATGTAAAGATGCCTGATCTGACCTCTTTGTCACGCCTACAATGGACGGACAACTTCCATGGCAAGGGAAGCAAAATCCCCTTTAAAGCCACTTGAAGTTCTTTTGTCTCGCATCGATGAACCCCATCGGAAAGCCAGTGAAACGTTAAAAAGTCTCTTTTCCCAGGGTCAGACACAGTTTGGCCTATTGGTCACGTTATAGCCAGCATCTTTATGTCTCTTGTGGAAGCTTTTTGTCTCGTGACGTTGTATTCGATTTATTGCCAAGAAGAGCATAGACACCACTCTCCATTCTGAGCGATAATCAGAATCAGAATCAGAATCAGAAACTGTTTATTGCCAGGAATGTTTTCACAAACGAGGAATTTTTCGAGGCGGAAGGTGCATACATTGGACATGGGACGTTAGACGAGACAAACAACAATCAACGACAACAACAGTGCAATGGGTATTAAATAAGTGTAAGATAAGATAAAGTGCTCAGACAACAGATACGTTAATGTGAGTGTACGTTAAAGTGACATGTGTGTTTAAGTTAAAGTGTATGGTAAAGTGACGAGTGTTTAAGTTAAAAGTGTATGTTATGTGGCATGAGTGTTTAAATATGAAGTGTGCAGAGGAGTGACCGGTAAGGAGAAAGAAAGAAGAGAAGAAAAATAAATAAATAAAATAAAAAATAAAAAATAACTGGGGGTGACAGTCAGTCAGTGGGGGACCCGAGCCCTGTTGATGAGCCCGACTTCCGACAGGAAGAAACTGTTTGTGTGGCGTGAGGTGTTGGTTCTGATGGACCTCAGCCTCCTGCCAGAGGGGAGGGACTCCAACAGGTTGTGTCCAGGGTGAGAGGGGTCAGCTGCAATCTTCCTAGCTCGCCTCAGAGTCCTGGAGGTGAACAAGTCCTGGAGGGATGGCAGATTACAGCCAATCACCTCTCAGCAGAGCGGATGATGCGCTGCAGCCTGGCCTTGTCCTTGGCAGTGGCTGCGGTGTGCCAGACGGTGATGGAGGAGCAGAGGATGGACTCAACAATGGCAGTGTAGAAGTGCACCATCATTTTCTTCGGCAGGTTGAATTTCTTCAGCTGCCTCAGGAAGAACATCCTCTGCTGGGCCTTCTTGGCGATGGAGCTGATGTTCAGCTCCCACTTGAGGTCCTGGGAAATGATGGAGCCCAGGAGGCGGAAGGACTCCACAGCGTCGACGGGGGAGTCACACAGGATGAGAGGGGTGGGTGGGGCTGCGTTCTTCCTGAAGTCCACAACCATCTCCACTGTCTTCAGAGCGTTGAGCTCCAGGTTGTTCTGGCTGCACCAGGTCTCCAGGTGGTCAGTCTCCCACCTGTAGGCGGACTCGTCCCCACCAGAGATGAGTCCAATGAGGGTGGTGTCATCCGCGAACTTCAGGAGCTTGACGGACTGGTGACTGGAGGTGCAGCTGTTGGTGTACGGGGAGAAGAGTAGAGGGGAAAGAACGCATCCTTGGGGGGAACCGGTGCTGGTGGACCGAGAGCCTGAGACGTGTTTCCCCAGCCTCACGTGCTGCTTCCTGTCAGCCAGGAAGTCTGTGATCCACCTGCAGGTGGAGTCGGGCACGTGCAGCTGGGAGAGCTTGTCCTGCAGCAGAGACGGGATGATGGTATTAAAGGCAGAGCTGAAGTCCACGAACAGGATCCTGGCGTAGGTTGCTGGGGAGTCCAGATGCTGGAGGATGTAGTGGAGGGCCATGTTGACAGCATCGTCTACAGACCTGTTGGCCCTGTAGGCGAACTGCAGAGGGTCCAGGAGTGGGTCAGTCAGGGTTTTGAGGTGTGACAAGACCAGGCGCTCAAAAGACTTCATGACCACAGAGGTCAGGGCGACGGGCCTGTAGTCATTGAGTCCTGTGATCCTGGGTTTCTTGGGGACGGGGATGATGGTGGAGGCCTTGAAGCAGGCTGGCACGTGGCATGTCTCCAGGGAGGTGTTGAAGATCTCTGTGAACACCGGAGACAGCTGATCAGCACAGTGCTTCAGGGTGGAGGGGGAGACAGAGTCCGGGCCCGCTGCTTTGCGGGGATTCTGCTTTTTAAAGAGCCTGTTGACGTCCCTCTCCAGAATAGTGAGGGTCGTCACTGGGGAGGCGTGAGCCCCCGATGGGCTGGGGGAGGGGGAGATGATGGTCTGTGGCTGGTTGATGGGCCTGTGGGGCATGGCGTCAGGACTGCTCCATTGTCTTTCAAAGCGCGGTCTTAAGTGCGCGGTCCGACCCGGCAGATGGTTAACTTCAGCTCAGCACAACGACTGGACACAGGAAGCTTGTCTATGTCCAACATCTGTGTTGATCGGCGACTTCTGAAGCGAACAGATGAACACGTTATATCTCGCTTCTGAACAAACATCTGTATGAAGTGGAACAAACAGAGTTAGCTATTTTATGAGTGGCTCTGTGCCTGACTTTTTCCTGGCCTCAGCCAGTAGCCTCCTGCCAACTAACCAGGAAACTTTACACTTCAGTGTTTGTGCGGATTAAACAAATGAGGAGCGGCGTGTTAAGGTGCTGATAGGAGGATTGTGTTACCTTTTGGACAGAGCCAGGCTAGAGAGCTAAGCTAAGCTAACCGGCTGCTCAGTGTGGTTCAGGTAAGAATCCACCTGTGACCACTGATCCCTTTGCCAGTCTTGTAGTTGGCATAATGTCATGAAGACCTTTTCACTTGCCACATAACATCATTTTGCTTTCTTTGTGTTTGATATACCCACAAACCATTACTTTTGGAATAAATGAGTCAGGAGATCTGCAGGAAATCCTAGAAAAGAATGGTGCTATTGATGATAATAATAATCTCATTTCATCTTAAGGCTCTCGCCGTCCCAATAAAGAATATGAAAAGCTGCTCTAAAGTCTGTTTGTAAAATCTGTTACGTTGGGCTTGTAGTTTCATGAGTGACTGACTGCCTGAGTCCAGGCATGCCTCCCGCTGATGTGTGTACACTGTAAACGTAAATGTGTTTTTACCGAAACCCTATCATGTGAATAATGTTAAAAACATCTGAATGTTGCACTTGCAGAACAGCCATTGTTTTCTGTCGACTCAGAGGACCCATAAAGCGATAGAAGATCTCCCACACACACACACACACACACACACACACACAGAGACTCACAGACACACACTCTGCTAAAGCAATCAAGACCACTCACAAGCACCATGGACCTTTCCAACATATTTTGCCTGCTCATGCTCTTTCCACCATATAGTTGCATTACATTCCCCTGACTGCAGTGTATGAGCAGTAAAACATCTCTGTATAGTAACCAGTGATATCAGTTAACATTGGAAACCCCCCGCTGGTGTTAGGATATGAGCAATACGGGCAAGGATTTTATACGTCCGTCATAATTGAGCCTCTGATCCATTAAAACCATTACTCTTCTGGTTTGAGTTTGGCAACATGTGTTATGTTACCGTGGCAACACTTTACACAGCACTCTCCAAAATGAGAAACAGTGCATGGAGCATCGTAGGACTGGTGCTCCCTGTTGTGGGATTTCTGTATCCACAGCATGGAGCCGTATATATACCGGCGACCTCACGTTAATAAAACACTGAATCGCATGTCTGTTTGACTGTTTATGTCTGCATGCATGTTGTTTATCACCAGTTGTTTAAAGATTAATAACACACACGCTGTTTCTTTTTTACCGTCCTCCGCTGACCTATTCACCTCCACTCGTCTCGCCGCTCTGCTCCTCTTCTCACACTTTTGTTGACCTCTTCATTCATCCTCGTCCTGCGTCCTCTCTTTCCTTCTTATCTCTCCTTTTCCTTTACTAACTGTTGCATTGCGTCCTCTTTTATCCTCCTCTCCCCCAGCTCCGCCCAGGCTGTGTGCTTATCAGATGAACCCCGAGCGGTCAAGGAGTACCGGTACCCCGAGAAGCTGCCCGGCGAGCTGTACGATGCAGACACACAGTGCAAATGGCAATTTGGGGAGAAGGCCAAACTCTGCACTCTGGACTTTAAGAAGGTAAAATTGACTCAATTATGCCACCCCATGCACATTTTAAAACAAGTTAAAAACCCCATGCCATGCTTTAATTTTCTCTGGGGTTTTCTCAGCACACACACTCTCAAACTCGAGAGCTCAATTACTTTAAAACAATGTGGTGGCAATTGTTCCCTATTGGAAAATAACTGTGAGAGAGGTTGAGGTAGGGGGGAAAAAATGGAAGAGTGAAGGAAAGGGGAAGGAAAAGAGAAACTGATTAGGATTGAATTCCCGCATGTGCTCATACACACACACACACACACACACATGCATGCACATTGTACTCTCTCACACGCGCAAACACAAAATAAACAGTGAGAGTTATAATTCTGCTCATGAAATACTCTGGGATGGATGACTAAATATACACTGGAGCGTTGCCAATGGGAATCTGCACTTGTTGCTCTTCCTTTTGTCTCATTACTGCTGATGTTACTGTTTGAGAGACCCTGTTAGAGTCCAGATAGGGTTTAGATTACTGCAGTGTTGCATATAAAATGTTATGAAATATTGGTGGATTAGTGATCTTCCTGGGAACAACAATGGTACCCCACCTGAACCCCACAAGATACACCTGCCCTTCCAAAAGAAAAGAGGAGAATAAAAGAAAAAGAAGAGTCAATGGCTATTTATTAGTGGTGGCTTTTGAAACAGTAGTTTAATTTGCCAGCATTCTGACACAACTCACGTTTTACTTTACACTCAGAAAACTCATCAACACCAAAATAAACTGGCCACCATGTTTACCTCCAGGCAGATTTAAATCTAAGGGGCGGTTCAAAGGTGAAAATGTGTGAAAAGGGAAGTCGTGTGGCTTTCATCCTTTTACAGGGTTCTTACGGTCATGGAAAACCTGGAAAAGTCATGGAATTTTAAAATGGTTATTTCCAGGCCTGAAAAAGTCATGGAAAAAGTCATGGAAATGTGTTATATTCATGTGTTCATGACGTTCATTTACGCTGAGTTTGAAATAATTAATATGCTTTTAAAAGAAAGACGCTCAAAATATAAGCAGGCATACATACAGGCATCTATATAAATGTTTATTCTTTTAATCAAACTATTGTCTCTCATTCATTTGTGTCATTTAAGGTTTACTGTATGCTTTGTATTCTCATTGTTAGTTTAAATACTACATTTTCTCACTTTTTCATGTTTACACCCATATTTCACAAAATGTTTGGTCATGGAAATTAGGTTTAAAGTCATGGAAAAGTCATGGAAATCCATTGGTCAGAATGTGTATGAACCCTCCAAAGCGTTCTAAAGGTTAAATTTAACCTAAACGTTATCTCTGGGTGCAGACGTCGAGCCCTGAAAAATGGTCTCTTTGGCGTCTCTTTCACTTTTAAACGTGCCATCCGCACACCTACATTGACAACAATGGATGTGAGGGCAGCATGTGATTGGCCCTTTAAACTTTAAGACTATAGCAACATACGTCACAGCATTTCATAAAAAGAATTCATTTTCTCTGCTGTGTGCAACCCTTATGGTCATTTGTGTTGCCATTGATTGTAATGGTTCAACCAGCGTTGTTCCTATCGCACCTTAAAGGGACACACTGATCAACTTGTTTTGGACGAGACCTTTCGTGACTCCTGAATATGCACAATGGGAAAACTACCTTGTTCCGCAGTGTATTTTTTTAGGTCACGGCTTTGTCTTCATGGAGCAAACGTGATTAGTTCTCACAGCTTCAAAGCATCAACACTCGACATGGGATGAGGATCCAATGCTTAATACACGGAATTGTGTTTGGAAACTGAATGGATTGAGTATGGTACAGGACTGGCAAGAATACAAGTAATTCTTCTTCCTCTTCAAGATCACTTTTGAAGTGTTCTGCTTTACTGAAGACGATGTTGGAAAGCGTTTGGAAAGGGGCTTCGGAATGCCTCAGAGATAATTTGCTAGGATCCCCATGATATGAGCACATGGTTTCCTGCTTAGCCCGCCCGTTTAAACATTGAAACATCTCTGCATCATTTCAACTGTAAGATATTATAGAACTATTCCCTCGCGGTTTTTGTTTTTTGGTCTCTTTTCAAGCACCTGGTAGCGGCAAGGTGCACAGTCCCCGAGCAGCACTTATGCTCACTGTCTTCCCAGACACTTGCTACTCATGAAAAAAATAGTAATATGACAATCATCCTCAGTGGTGCCATTTCTTGTGAAATGAATTCATATTTCATGAAAACTTTTGGCAGGCAATGTCAAGATTAGGGTACCGCTGAAGGAGCCAAATGATACTCTCCATGGTGTGTGTGGTTAGAGAGAGCTGGGCTATACCCTCGCAAAAAAAGCCAAATAATAAGTGTGAGTGTTTTTCACCTTTTCTCTCTTCAACTCAGTTTCGGGTCCCACTCTGTCCATCATCTCTCTCTCTGTCTTTTCCTTCCACCACTCACTCACTCTTTCCCCTGTTGCTCTGTGCCATTTGTACTACTACAAAAGGCCCGAGCGAGCAAAACAGCTGGACAAATCGGCCTTGGGATGAATTCCATGGTGGTTCTTGGCAGCAACAAGCTGAGGCCAAGGTGCCTGTCAACATCTGCACTGAGTTGTCAAAATCTGATATAGTCATTCAGAAAGTAATAGAGTGGATATGTTAAAAAAAGAAAAGAAAAGCAGCAGGCCATGTTTCTCAGGCAACGTGAGCAGGGAAAGCACCCGGTGCTCCCATCTGAATCTTTCAGACCTCTGTTGAGAAACACAACCATGAAGTCATGTAAGTTTAAGTCCGCTGTTAATTCACACAATCAGCAGTATCTCTCTATCCTTTGTGGGTTTCACTTTTTCCGAAAGAAAATGTATGAAATGACTAAATCAACTTTAATTGTTTTGTCATTTTTGATTACAACTGATGCAAGGCCTGTGGGATGATACACTGTTGTTATCCTAGCTACTGAAGCATAAATATTTTGGAAATATGAGGTTGCTGCACACTGAAAGCTTGCCAACGGGTCATTATTCAGACAATCTCTATTTCAGCAAGTTTCCATCCGCATGTTTTAATAGCTCTCTAGTGGCAAAACAGCAATGTTAGCATTATTTATTTTCCTTCCCATTGCGAGCTTTGTTTACAGCTGTTGTGCGATACCGATACTGAGCACGAGTTAGCAGCGTTAGCAGTGTTAGCAGCGTTAGCACTAGTGTTAGCAGTGTTAGCGGTGTTAGCAGCGCCGTGTAATTGACTCTGCCTTTCTCCCGTGTCATTCCAGGATATCTGCAAGGCTCTGTGGTGCCACCGTGTTGGGAGGAAGTGTGAGACCAAGTTCATGCCAGCTGCTGAAGGCTCTGCCTGCGGCCCTGATATGGTGACTTAACACGTGTATTTGTGTGTGTGTGTGTGTGTGTGTGAGGTGGAGGGGACTGGGCAATATATGCTCACAAGCCTTGTCACCTCAAGTGTGGTATCATATGACTTGTATGGGAACCAATTCATTTCCATTGGACTTTTTGAAGTGTTCTTACCAAAGACATTTATAGCAGGCAGCTAGCAGGCGCATGCAGCACTTTTTTTTAAATGCATGCTCTACCAACACTGAGATTAAGTGTTCCATTTTAGCCAAAGGAGCCAAAATGCCTGTTTTGTCAAATGAGGACAGCATGTGATGTTCTTCTGTTTACTTGACTGTTGCCAGCACACTGCTCCATGGCAACATCTTGCCAAATAAATCCACAAATGAAAGCCACCAAACAATAGCCTCTCACAGACGTATTTGCAGTTTGGGTGAAAATATGCTCAACAAAACAAGAACATTGGATGTGACAGCTCTCAGTGGCCCTGCATGTTAACGCACTGCTCTGCACAAGACCAATGAAATAAGTGAATTCAATTTCAGAGTGGATTTTCCCTTTAGGGCACAAGTTGGCTCAGAGTGTTTCTTCAGTGTGCTGCTTAGTATAATCAGCTGTGTGACATTTAGTTTAAGAGGGGTAGAGCTTGTAAAGAGACGCCTCACACACGGTTGCATGCATAGCTTCCTCCTCCGAGGGATACCACTGACCCCAAAGAACGATATTATCTTTTATGGTAAACAGAGCACAATTTATGGCGATACTATCATAAAAGTAAAATATGTTGAGTGTTTTAATGTTATGTAGAGCAAACTTCCACCCAGTTTGGCCATTTCAAAACAAAAGGCCTTGAACTGAAGGCTGCTGCACTTTGTTTAGGCATCTTTTTACACACTAATGCCTTTGTCCCCGTGCAGACTAATAAATCAACTTCTGAGCAAGGAGTTTGGATTCACTTGGATTTAGGTTCATTTGAGTGCAGTCTCAGTTAAAAATCTCTCTTTTTGATAGCGGTACCACGCTCTCCCTTCATTATTTTACCTCAGGGAGCAGCTGCAATTGGTTTGTTGCTGACGTGACAAAAATTGTGCCATTGGGGCTGGCGCCAAAAAGCAATCTGTGCTCTTTATTTATTCTTTGTTTCATTCCTTACTTCTTTCAAGATGATTCTCCCCCTAAGGCCCGCTCTCTCTCTCTCTTACCCTCTCTCTCCCCTGACAGCCCCTCATCCACATTTGCGTCTCAATATATTGAACTTGATGGTTTAATCCCGCCCTCTCCCTCCACGGGACAATTAACTGAACACAAACAATGACAGGCTCACTTAGGAATCCGTGGCACTCAGCCGCAGGGGGAAAACTGAGGGGAAATCAGCTGTTCTAGTTCTGGAGTCAAGGACCTCCAGATTAGTTGGTGGGGCGTGTGAGGCTGTGTGTGTTCCAGTGTGTGTGTGTGTGTGTGTGTCTCGTGGCAGGCACAGACATACAATGCGAACAAGACCAGCTTAACATATGTCACCCTAATCAATACCAATGCGTGAGTGGGCTGTGTGAGCACAGTGTGTGTGTGTGTGTGTGTGTGTTCCGAGATGAGCAGTCGGGACTGAAGTCATCTTAACACGCACACATCCAGTTCAATCCGGTGCCAGCGAACAGCCATGTGACATAATGTTGCTGCTAATTTTTGGACAGTATGATTGGTCGGTTTGGTGACGACTCAGCCTTTTTTTTTTTTTTTAAAGTTACATACAGTAACCGCCATCGTCCCATCAGACACACTGTATTTACGTTACTTGCCATTTGGTTTAATATTTCTCCCCGGCCTCGCCTGGTTGCCTCATCGTGGAACACATTTTGCAGCGATCCACTTGGTGGCTGCGGTCGTTGTGCTGAGGAGGGGTGGTGGCATCTGAGGAGGTAATTATGAACCCCACTGACGCTCCTCTATGAAGGCTAAAAAGAAGCAGCTGGTGACTTCATGTGAGCACATGGCTCCCCTGCCTCACCAAATTGGGAGAACATGGGTTTATTTTATTTGTTTAATGCTTGGTAAAAAAAACCCTGCTGGTTCTGGTTTAGTTCTTTCAAGAAAGATGTCGACACCAGTTGTGAATACGGAATTGGATGAAGTCACAAAAAGGCTGATACCCCACTTTTAATAGTTGATCTACATTGGGAATCATATCAGTGCCTTAGCAGTTTTGTATTCTTTTTTTAGCATTATAAACATTATAACATTGATTTGTTTTTGGACCTTTTTCTTTTGTTATAGTTATTGCGTTTTACTGTCACCGCTTTTAAAACAAAGAAAAATAATTAGGGAAAAAACGAATGTTGTTACGGTGTAGGTCAACATGAAATGCAAATATGACTCTATGAGAATATCCTTGTCAGGTATGAGACAATTTTTCCACATTTCAGTTGCGTGTTTGGCTCAGCCCTGTTAGCTTTAGCTGGTGAAAGCTCAAGGTAGAGGCTGTCCAAAAAGCAGCAACACTGCAGTTTCCCTGATAGATTGTGACTCTGGAACCGGGACTGGACCACAACCTCTTTGACAGCAGTTAAACCTGAAAGCTACATCATGCAGTCATATTCTCTGGTTTGACAGACAGCCATCATAAAGAAGATAACGGGCAGGGTCCACTGGAAAGTCTGGATGTTTTTGACACTTTTACGACACTTTTCCTCCCCTCTGCTGCCTCAGCCTCTCTGCCTCCCTCCTAATCCCTATTGGCTCATAACTCCTCTCTGTCATTCTCCAGTGGTGTCGTAGGGGCCAGTGTGTGAAGCAGGGCGATGAGGGCCCGAGGCCTCAGCACGGCCAGTGGTCCGAGTGGTCGTCCTGGTCGGCCTGCTCGCGAAGCTGTGAGAGCGGAGTCACCTATCGAGAGCGCCAGTGCAACAACCCGAGGTAGAGATACACACAGTAACAGGCCCGAACAACGAAGTGCAGTAGTGCATGTGACAAACTATTTCAATATTGTTGCAATCAGTTGAAGAGGCGAGGAAAATGCTTTGCTTTCTTATCAAGATTTAGATAAGGAGATCAGTACAATCTCAAAATCACAAATAGTTTATGTTCTAGCGTTGCGGGGGAGCTAAGCTAGCTAGTCGGTATGGAAAGCTAAGCTAAGCTAACCACCTCCTGGCTCTAGCAATTGGATCTTTTTTTATAATTATTCTTTTCTCTCGAAGTGAAAGAGTATTTGTACAGTTCACCAAACACATTATACACCTTTCAAACTAATATATTGAAACTATGCAGGGGAAAAGCTCAAAACAAGGGTAACACCCACAACTAAAACTGACTGTTGTCGACTTGAATCACGTAAAAAATATCAACTTTGATCATTTCCTAATTTTCAGGACACACTGAAGATTATCAAGGGGCTATGTGTTTTGGTTCGGACACGTCTGTACTGTTTGTGATTGCAAGACTCAAGGCCAAGAGTATATTAAGACATGTGATTAAAATAGTGAGGATCACTCACATGGGTCTGTCGCTTCATCACTTATCTGCTCACTTAGTCTCTATACTCATCAGTCACTCAGGATTATTTGCTCTGCCCGTCAGTAGAGGGGCCTCCTCTCTATCATGTCATGCCAAGATCCTGACAAGTGGCGGGTTAAATTAGACAGAGGGTGTTGAGGAGAAAGAGAGGGAGATGGTGGTGGAGGGTGAGGAAGACAAAGACAGGCATGAGGAGAGAGAGAAAGGTGGAGGGGAAAGGGGGTGGTGGGGCTAGGAGAGAAGGGATTTAAAAAAGCAAAAGATGAAATGCAGAAATATAAAAAGAGAATCTGAGAGCGAGCGAGAGATAAGTGAGAATGTGATTAGAGGGCTTAGAGAAGATGTAATTGACCCGTGGAAGAGATTCTAAGGAACATAGCCTGGGGACATACACCTGTGATTGGAGAACCCTTCAAAAAGCACACTCACACACAGCCATATATATATATATATATATATATATATATATATATATACGGGCAAGCATGTGCAACCATTACACGGAATTACAATGAAATTCAATGTTCTTCTTTTTCTTTGTCATTTCAATCTTTAAATCTTCATTGTCAATCCTTCTTTGCAGACCTGCATATGGAGGGAGGTTCTGTGAGGGCTCCTTCAGGTCCTACAAACTGTGCAACACTGAGGATTGTCCCCCCGACACCGTCGAGTACAGAGCGCAGCAGTGTGCCGAGTTCAACGGCAAACAGTTCAGAGGGTGGTACTACAGCTGGAGGCCGTACACCAGAGTGGACGGTGAGACAACTGTCCCTCAAAGAAATGGGGGAAATTATGGCGGGGAAAGAATTTGGGAGAGGCTTTTACCAACGAGCCATATCATATTGGTAAACTATTTGCTTGTTGTCTGTGTCTCCGGTGGTTATCTTCCCTCCTTCCAGATCAAGATGTATGTAAGCTGTACTGCTTTGCTGAGGGATATGATTTCTTCTTCGCCCTGGCCAGCAAAGTTAAGGACGGGACACTCTGCTCACGGGACAGCTCTAACGTCTGCATCGACGGACTGTGTGAGGTAATGCTTCTAGATGTCCAGCAGTGAGACGGTAACACGGTTTGCCTGATAGTGATTCCGAGTCATTGCTCGATTTCTATTGAAGATGATGTCATATTTGAAGTCTTTGAAGTCGAGTGTGGATTTAGCACCAGGAGAACATCTATAGACTTTAAATGTCATGAAAAATAAAACGTTGACTATTGTCACCACATAAAGGGTAGTCTTGTTTTAACAATAGTTTATAGTACGTTGCATGCTATATAATCTACTTTCTTCACTAAATCAATGTTTTTTTCTCCCACAGAAAGTGGGCTGTGACCGTGTTTTGGGCTCCACCGCTGGACCTGATGCTTGCGGGCTGTGTAGCGGAGACAACTCCACCTGCAAGATCTACAAAGGGCAGTACAGCAAGCAGCATTATACCAACCGTAAGTCAGAGTCGTTCATTAGTCACCTCATTGGCTTTTGGGGATTTCGCTGAAGACATTTTAAAAGCTAATTTTGTGTTTCTTTATCCCGACTGGATTTCCCTGCCTTTTGTCATTTTAGAGCTCAAACGTGTTGCTTAATATGTTGTTCTCTTTCCCAGAGTACTATGGGGTGGTAACCATCCCAGCAGGAGCTCGGAGTATCCGCGTGATGGAGCTGAATACGTCCAGCTCCTACCTGGCTGTCAGGGACACCCAGAGGCGCTACTACCTGAACGGGCACTGGACGGTGGACTGGCCGGGCCGACACCCCATCGCCGGAGCTATTTTTGAGTACAAGAGACCCTACAACAGGCCAGAGAGCTTCATATCAACCGGCCCCACCAATGAGACACTAGTCATAGAGGTGAAGAATCCCTGGACATGTCATACATTTTATATATCAATTCACGCACATATTGGTGCAACTCTGTCTTTCATTCCCGCGACATACTTTCTTTACTTCCCATCATTATGTAGGTCTATATAATTGGGCTACTTGTTGTTGTACGTTGTCTCATGGCTCTTACCACATTCTCTCTCCTGTAGATATTGTTGCAGGGCAGGAACCCAGGTGTACGTTGGGAATACACTCTAAAGAAAGCGGACGAGAGAAGGAACCACATCAAACACAACTATACATGGGCCATCATACGCTCCCAATGCTCAGCTACTTGTGCCGGAGGTAAGTGTAAGCATGAATGACAAAAATAGTTTTTATTTGCTTTATTAAATCACACTGAACATTGTTTTTGAACATGTGCTTTTCATCTCCCTTGTCACATCAAATCTGTTCTGCAGTTAGCTGTTCTTCTGCTTAACAATACTTTTGTGTCTTTTTTTTACGTTTGCTGTAATAAACTAAACTTATTTAAAAGTACATTGTTTAGATGATCATCTTCAGATCCTCAATCTTGGCCTAAAGCTCAGTCTGACCTCTCTGATCTGTCAGAGGGCTTTTAGCTCCAGGTTAAATGGAGAGGGGCGCATTCCCATCAGTAGCTCTTGTTTGGGACTGGTGGGACCTCTTCTTGTTCTATTAGAGACCTACTATTACACGCGCGCACACACACACACCCACACACACACACACACACAGATATGCTAAAGGAAACAAGCACACACATGCATGACTTTGACCAGTGGCCTTTGTCCCACCTGAGGCCTAGTATTAAAGGAGCACACACAAACACATGGAAACTTTGTTGTGATGACCTGGGGAGACACACACACACACACACACACGGTGTGTGTGTGTGTGTGTGTGTCTGTCTGAACAAAGCTCCCAGTGTAGAGTTCCTATTGATTGACACTGCAGGTTAAAGTTCCCCACCCTGGTCTGTTGCGGTCCAACCTAAGCAGCTCCGCCTCTTTGTGTCCTGATTGTAGGCCATGATGGGTTGGGGGTCGTTTGCGTTATTAAAGAGTGTGACTGACTAACTGACCCGAATGACTGAGGATGTGCAGATTGACCAAGCCCAAGGCCAAATACCGACCAGCTGATCTGTAAAGCTGGGGTTCATGTTTCGCATAAATCAAAAGTGGATTTTCATTACTTTCTTCATTTAATTTGTTTAACCCTTTAAGCAAGGTAGAGCCAATTTCGGCTCTAGGCTTTTTTTTCTTTTCCCCTGTGTTTGAGTCGTCGTAGGAACCCCAAATTAATTCCAATACTTGTGTTTATTGTATGTATTTGTTCAGCAAAGTCTTGGGAAAAAACATTTATATCTGCAAAAAAATCACTTTTAAAAGATATTTTGATCAAAACTATGAACATCCAGCACGATATGAGCAAGATTTCCCCAAAATGCCTCCTTGAGCGGTCACCGAGTTTTTCAAACTGTATTATGGTGCCCTAACAACAGCCCACATACTAATAAAACACTTTTTTGGAAAGATTAGGACCTAAAGAATCGGAATCTGCAACACAATTCATAATAGAACACAGCATTTGGGTGTTAAAAGGAGTTTCAATAAAAAAACGGTGTCATTCGGTTCAATACTTAAACTTAACGGTTACTTGAATTATGTTTCACACCAGATGTTTCTTCTCACAAGGGTTGCGGTATTGTAGCAATTTAAATGAAGTTAAACAACGATGTGGTTCCGGAGATAAAATGTTGTTGTTTTTTGTCTGATAATAGGCGCAGGGGGATTTTCGCACCCTGTTTAGAGTGAATTTTTTTTCAAATGTTTCAGAGACAAAAGGTTTCTTTGCACATCATACAGGTGTGCTGGAAAGACATACGTGTTTACAAATCCATCAACATTCCTTTAACTACTAGAAGATACAATGGTGTAACATTAATACACAGGTTTCACATTGCAGGTTTATTATGTGCAAACATTTGACACCATCCAAAGACTTAGCCAACCATGCTGTGTTGTTCCAAATAACTGCTGTTTCCAAGGCCAAGAATGAGCCAGCTAGCTCAATAACACTGGTGTTTTAATACATTAGTGCCAATAATCTATAATACCCCTCTCCGTAACTATTTAATCCATCAACGTAAATATGAGTGTTTTGTTTTACTGTTATCTCATAGTAGCCAAGTGGCAGACGGAATAGTGTCAGTCAAAATGAAAAATGACGTTCTCCTTTCACGCTGATGTGCCTGCCATTATTTAAACATCCCCCATACAGGTCAGATGAACACCAAGGCCGCATGCTACAAAGACTTGAGAGTGCAAGTGAACACATCCTACTGCAATCTCAGATCAAGACCGGCTACTGGACTGATGCCCTGCAACACCCAACCATGTCCCGCCAGGTCAGACTTCTGTCCGTCACATGTATGTTGTGTTTGCTGGCCACAGTGGTGATGGTTAGTGATGCAGAGAGATCTGCTCCGATTAAGGGATTAAAGGGCTCTCCGTTGTGATTGGTTCTGTTTTAGCCATGCTAGCATGATGGCTCTAAAAATGGCCACCACTGTGGTCCAGAATGAAATAGCTCAACAGCTATTAAACGGACTGCCATAACTTTGTGTGCAGGCATTCATGGTCCCCCATAAATCTTCAATGGTTGACATTTTGTTAAACTATCTCAGCAACTGTTGGATAAATTGCAATCATTTTGGTGATTGTCAGAGTTTTTTATCCAGCCACCAAGTCAAAATTAAATGATATCTAATTTGTCCAGTTCTTTGGGTTATAACTAAATAACTATTGACATTCCCACCACCCTCAACTGTGTGCGTTAGTGCTAAATAGCTAATATTAGCATGCTTACATGCTAAACAGAGTTTGTGAACATGGTGAACATTATACCTGCTCAAAATAGGCACGTTAGCATTGTCATTGTGAGTATGTTAACATGCTGCCATTAGCATTAAGCTCAAGAGTCACTGGGCCAAAGTGCAGCCTCACAAATCCGCTGGCATGGCTGTCCACTGTTGTTGTTCAGATTAGAGTCCATGTCATCGCTACTCATTCAGCTCATACCCGGGTGATGTCAACGACAATGCGTGTACGAATGACCTCATGAATACATCTATATTCTGGCTCTCACTGTGGACGTCATTAGAAAGTGGTATTTGAACGGTGCAGACATTTTGGGTGGAAGAAAAGACAGAATAGTTGGCCCATCCAGACTTCTCGACTTCGGGGTATGTCAATGATTCAATTGTTAAATTGGCGTATAGCCTGTGAGGTCTGTTTGGTGTACTGTAGGCGATGTGACAGCCAGGTACATTGTTGGCTGTTGCCGCTTGACATTCTGTACATGCATGTTCATGTTTGGAACTTGAGGAGGCAGCTTTAGGGGCCACCAGCCAAATAGGTTGATACAGTTGTCAAGCTCACCACGCTTTGTGAAGAGATAGATAGATAGATAGATACAGTATGTACTTTAGAGAGAGTTTCCTGTGGACTGTATTTGAAGTATTATCTTTACTTAGTCTTTTCTTTCTGCATCTGCCATCCTACTTCCCCATATGAGGCTTTCGTCTTTTGTGTTCCTGCCTTCTGTCCTTTTCCCCTTCCTCCTCCCTCACTCCCTCACTCCCGGCCGCCATGTGTTATTGGTCTACAACACCTACACATCTGTTCTGTAATTTCTTGACACGCGGTGTCAAAAAGAGCTGTTTATTGGTTGAGTCAACTCTTCCAGACTTCCCACACCATCTCCTCATAATAGAGCGAATGAGGGGTGTCAGGCAGCTCTGGCTGTATCCTCCACCCGTTTCCCGGGCCCAGTAGAGCACCTGTTCTACGATGATGACAATTTCCTCTCATGTCATGAAAAATAACTCGCATTTTGGCTTCCACAGGGGGGAGGTTTCAGTGGATATTCTCCTTGTGTCTTCATCTAGTTCAGCGCGATACCTCACCAACTGTCAGGAACGGTTAGCTTCTGTGTTTGTTTAACTCAGCAGGCCAAGGACTTGTAAACCTTTTCACATGTAGCATCACTGTGGGACCCAAGCTCATAAGACAACGCCAGTTCTCTGGCCCCCATAAAGACCCACCAGAGACATCACTTTTGAACAAAATGAACTGCTTCACTCAAGAGATGGGGCATGTTGGTTCCTCCAAACCCTGCTGATCCTCCATCATATGTTGAGGTTCCCATCCAGGATGCTGTGGCGAAAGAGGGCGTTTCTCGCATGTTTTTAAATGTCACCGCTGTCGCTTAGAGCGGCACCGACACATTTTCCATGATGTCTGATGATACCAGACAGAGAGAGAGTTTGAGCGAGACCCAATAATGGTTCTGTGGTTTGAGGTTCTGTGGGATCTTGGCTCACCATCTGTTCCCCTAACACACAGAGCCACGGCAGAGAAACATCAATCAATAAGGTCCGATGGTGCAGACATCATAGGGAGTGGCGTGTTCACTGACAGGCAGGACATGTATGAACACAGACACACATAGAGACACACGCTGGGGAAATGTCTCTCCCTCGTCTGTGCTGCTCTGGACAGTGTCACGAAGGGTAACACTTTGGCCAGGAAACAATTCAGTGAAAATACACTCTTGGGATAACGTTGCTTTTAAAGGGAGAGGAGATTGTCTTGATGATCTTGATGTCTTGATTTTATGTTGAAGAAAAGGGGATTTTTTTTATTTTTCTTTAAGTCAAGTAACGCTGTGTAAGGTTGCTATTGCAGTTTACGTCAGAGCAGACAAACACATTTCATTTTGTTTGGTTTTAAAGGGGTTAGAAAATGACACCAAACTTCAATTAGTTGCTAAGTTGCTAAGCTATAATTGGACAATGTTTGTCATACACTTTGTATGAAATAATTCAATATATTGCCTCTGGTAATGGCTTATAACGTATTTTACTGTCCACAATTATTAGCCAATGGCACAAAACATCGTAGTAAATAGACTGCAACCAAAACAGAGTGTGTGTAGAGCCTCTATGAGGACTACCACAGATAGAGGAGAGTATAGTAGATGCCTTTCTCCAAAGGAGTAACAAGAGCATTAATCTAGAGGCTTTTGACAGCTGCTGTTGAGGCGTCAATTCCTCCGTGCCTCAGAAATATCTGAAATATCAGCCAGATTCTTGCAAATGAAGTGGATACTGATGACACGTTGTGCTTTGATTCATAAGCAGAGAGCGGTTAAGCTGAGACCTCATCTTGGTCAGTGTTGCATGTGGATGTCCAGAAAAACATGCAGTTGTTGTATGTACAATTGTGCCTTCGTCCCCTGCATGTAAAACTGTTAGTTACGTTGTGGCCAAGCCATGCCTTTTAAAATATTATAAGAAGTCTCAATATAGTTCTCGATATTGGAAGGCCAAGCCAGAGACGGGCACAATAAGGCCTTTTTTCCCCCGGGCATCGTGGCCTCTAACGTTGTGAGTTACTTAGTGTTTGCTAAATGCCTGAAATGTAATATGATATACCGTAAAAGTCGGGTTACAAGCCGCTCCTACCTCCGGTCAATGTCCCGCTGTAGCAAGCTAGGCGCAGCGCTAGCTAGCGCTGCTACTAGCTCCCCGCTCCTGCTGCTAGCTCCCCGCTGCTGCTGCTACTGGCCGCTGCTGCTGCTGCTACTGGCCGCTGCTGCTGCTAGTGCCCGCGTCCCCTCTGCCTAAGTCGGGTGTCGAGCCGGGGCTGGTCCCGCTACCTTCGGTGGTTGTCGGGGAGCTAGCGGAAGTTAGCGGAGAGCTAGCGGCAGTTAGCGGGGGAACTAGCATGAGCGCCAGCTGGCTACAGCAGGGAGCAAACAGGGACACTGACCGAAGGTAGTAGCGGCGTGTAACCCGACTTTTACGGTAGTTGTTTCCCATGTTTGAGGAGCAAAATAAAAAATACTGGACAGAAACAGACAAAGAGGAAAAGCAAATAACATCAAGTGTTAAGAGATTACATGATGCAGGTTTTGTTGACTTTGCAGTACAGTTTTTGTCATGCATGTAAAGTGTATGACGCTGTTGTTGCTGCTATAATGTAGCCACGAGTAGCTGCTACACACACACAGGCACACAGGGAGAAGACAGGGCAGGGCAGGAGAGGAACAGTGATGGTGTTTGGTTACTATGAAGTTCACTCACACCCAAAATCTCTCACCCTCTCATCAAGACTTCCAAGGGGAACATGTTTCTCTCGTCCGCCCCGCCCGATGAACACTGCAGCACAAAGTCTCAAACTGCACTAAAACACATCACAGTAACACTGTAGTAACACTAATGGATGCTTCTCTTTGAAGTCTCCCGTCTTCCGTGTGAAGTCATCTCTTCCTTAATCTGCAGTCCATTGGTGCCGTCCCAAAACCTGCTGAAAACACATATAATTTAACATGGCACCAATCTTATATAAGCAGCACTGAAATCATGGAATCCCAGTTACATTTCCATCTATCTCATGTTTTATTGGAACTAACAGCTGTTCGAAAGGGGATTTTCTTTTTAGTGTCTGTGCCTTAATTTTCCTTCTTGCTTTCCGTGTGTCTCCGTTGTGGAGCAGGTATCCTAGGAATGCATGATGACCACAAAGATGTCTCATATTCACTGACATAAAGTAGAGATCATGTTGACAGAAAATAAATTATATATATAGTTATATATAAGTATGTCATCAGATAAGATCAGAGCTTTCTAAGGTCAGACATTTTAAGTAAATGTAAATTGTAAATTGTTGTGGTTCATTTTGTCATCATGTGTACTAATGTGCAGTATTGTATGCAGTCATTCCTGCTTTGTTTTTACTCTCATATTCAAGGAAAACCAACTGCTGCTGTGAGCAGAGAGCACGAGTGCCAGTTTTACAGATGGTTCCCACCCAGGCTAGCAATGTCTGGACTCATAGAGCGGTCAGGCACTTTGGATGAAAGAGATCACCAAATGTTATGTTAGGATGGCTCCCACTCAACTCCCCCTACAGTTTAAACTAGTGGGTTGTGTTGGGGTGATTACTGTTACCATGGAATCTGTAACAGCAACACGATGGTTCAGTTGCTTTATCACTTAGAATGAAAGAAAAGACATTTTAACTTAAAAGGAAGCTTCGCCACTGATTGTCCACTGGGTCTTTTACAGTATGATAAAAGCAATATATTTAAGTAGCTTTTATAATAAAGGATAAGTGTAGAAAATAATATGTACCTTTTTATGTCGCCTCTTTCCTCTCAAAATCCAAAATTGAATTATTCCACCTAGCGCTCAGCCTCGAGGAGAACGTCCGTTGTCTGTCTGCATCACATTTTTTTGCATTTGCAGCACGTCATTTTCTTTGGATATTCATATGTGTGCTTTAAATGGCTTTGTTCTAAAGCTGGAGCACGTTTCTCCAAGTGAAAATGTGTTGGGTCATTGTCGTGTGTTTGCCCTCGTCGGCCACCGAAAGACCTTTGACGTGGAAGAAGAGGAAAAACTAGCGATGCCCATGGCATTTAAATCCAAAATATAAATAAACTGTGAATAAAGAGTGAGTAATTTTTCATTTACTGTAAATTATCTTGTTACTAGATTCCCCAGTGTTGTTCATTCATTGACGATCCATTTACTCGTCAATGAGGGGCGTGACATTTATTCTGCCTCCAAAGGGGTCATGACTGAAAAGGTTCTGGAACCAAAAGTTCAGTAAATGATCATATTTCACCATGAAATCTGTCATATATATATATAGAGCTATAATAGCTCATGTTATGCACTCTACAAATGCCAGTATATTGAAACAAGACTCTGAATCTCGACTAGGTTTGTGAATTATACACTTGTCGAAGTCAGATAACACAAAGGGGCATATAACGCGATATATAAATGCATGTGAACCCAGTTGATGCAGTGTATTATGTTTCTATGCCACGCTTACATTGGAAAATTTAATTATGCTCCTATTGGTAAATGGATTGTAGAGCAGTCCGGAAGAAAACCTTTGAGGAGAGAATAGAGCATACAGCGAGGAGAACTTCAGCTTCATGCAGAGAGGACAAACAACATCAGCTTCATGCAGAGAGGACAAACAACATCAGCTTCATGCAGAAAAGACAAACAACATCAGCTTCATGCAAAGAGGACAAACAACATCAGCTTCATGCAGAGAAGACAAACAACATCAGCTTTAACTACAAACAATTGATGCTTTCTCTTCCCGTTTACATTGTGTGATCACACACTGTCATTATCTGGTAGTCAGAGACGTGATGTTTCCCTTCCACATGTTTCAGTCACTACTTAACTGCTTACTCATCTCTCAAGATACTGGAGGTACAACAGATGCTTCATTTCCCCTCAACCTCAACACACACACACACACACACACGCCACTTATCCCCCCTCAATTTCTATCTGTCCCACTATCTAACTATATCTCCCTCTGTCTCTCTCACACACACAGAGGTACAGCCTTTGAGGTCAGCTGAGATCTTTCTGTCACACACACACACACACACACACACACACACACACACACACACATACACACACACACACACTGCACAGAGCTTGGCTGTAAAGCCTATTCCGGCTCCGCTGTAAACATAACCCTAATGACCTGGACACTTTGATGTGACGTCCAACCCTGTTCTTCCACACACACACACACACACACACACACACACACACACACACACACACACACACAACCCTGTTCTTCCACACACACACACACACACACACACACACACACACACACACACACACACCAAGCAGCCAGCCAAGGATAGCTGTCATTCGTTTGGGTCGCAGCACTTCCAATCTCTCAGTGGGGATTTGTGGGCTTTATAACAAACACACACACTCCGTCTGTCTGTCTGTCTGTCTGTCTGTCTGTCTGTCTGTCTGTGTCTGTCTGTCTGTCTGTCTGTCTGTCTCTCTCTCTCTCTCTCTCTCTCTCTCTCTCACTGCGTATTATAAAAGTCCCCTATAATTAAGCTTAGATGTTGATGCTCCTCTCTGATATTTCTTATTTCCCCCTCACTTTCTTTCCCCTCTCTTACCTTCTCCTGCTTCACAACTTACAAAGTCACACACACACACACACACACACACACACACACACACACACACACACACACACACACACACACACACACGCAGCACCCCGATCAGCGTTTACTCACTAATGGGTTTGTGTGTTTACGTTCATTTGAGAAAGCGGTGATAATGGTGGCTGTAAAGTAATCTCACGACTGTTCACGCTCGTCTCCTTTCTCCTCCACTAGCTACCTCTGGGGTCAGGGTCAGTGTGTGATGTTAACAGTAATGTGACAGATGTTGAGTGTTTGAGTACATTAGATATTTATGTGAGGACTGATGATTACACAACTGTCAGATAATCTATGAATAAGTCAAGATTTAACTCTCAATAAAATAGAGCTTTTAGAGATATTGTATGCTATCAAGGAACTTTTATGAAAGGCAATGATAACAGTGATGGATTTTTATGTAAAAATCATAACGTTAATGCTGACTACTGCATATCTATTTATCAGTGTCCATTATTAGTATCGCATGATTGTATCTCTAACAAATGAATAGTTGTCAAGGTGATTAAATATCCGGATATGTATTACATTCTTTTTTCATTTAGCATTGTATAATATTCTCACAAATTTGTGAATTCTTGGTGGGTTCAGGTCCCATCAAGCTTTGTAACAACATATACAGAAATGTCCCATTTAAAGCAGAATAGTTCTCATGTTACAGAAACAAAATGTGCACAGTAATAATATTATTAGGTAATCTGTCTGTTTCCTGTTTGTTGCAGTCGAAGCCTGCAGGCTTTATTTCCATGCTTTGCCACACTCTGATTGCAGTTATTTTCAGCAGTGTAGTGTGATGTATAAAGGTCTCCCATTTCATATGAAATGTTCATAACATGCATGTATAGTAGTTACAGTGTTTGGGTCTTTGATGATCACATTCATTTGTGTATCCCACTATATTAGAGTTCTATTTCATAGTTTAATCAACCAGAACTGATTTCAGTTGTGCCTTTTTTTTAACTTGTTGCATTAAACTGAAACATATTGTCCTAGTATATATGTGAGATAACTGTGAGAAGAGAAGAAACATGTGCAAAACATGCAGGCCAGACTCGAGGAGCTATCTGTGGTCATCCGTCCATCTCTGCAGTTCATTCTATTCTGAGGCCCCGCGGTTACTTTATTTTGCTGTGTCTGCAAAGTTGGACAGAAACTGACATTACATCATGGAAGAAGGAAGAAAAAAAGGTTTCAGATTCCCGCTCACATTTAGAGTATGATATCACTCTCTCGCACGGCGTGGGCGAGCACTGACACAAGCAGAGAAACACCCACGCACTGCCATGCACACTTGAAAGCTCAAACACGCACACAGTGGCACAGCCATAAACACTGGTCAGAAGTTATTTAATGCCTCCGGTGAGCAGCGAGACAGCGTCACTTAGACCACAGAGGCTATCTGACACTCTGTCCAGGGAGTGTGATGCTTACTCATCCTCCAACACCTAACAGCCAAGGCAAAGATCACAAGGTGGTGTGCAACGTGATATGGCATTCATCAGTATATTATACCAGCGGCCACTGAGGTGATAAATCTATGATATAAGTAAATGTCCTTCAGCGATAATTAAAGCTATAATGTATCAGCGTTATCATCTACCCCATTAAAACCTGCAGGAACTGATATCTGAGGTGTGATGTAAGAGAGCCGAAATAAGTATGCAAGTATGATGTCATGCTGTAGCAAGTTGTAGGTACATGTTCTTCCATAATAAACGTAAATGAAGACATCAGCTAACCGCTACATGCTTGTATGTTACATCATAGAGATCCTGTACAGTTTAAGTATTGACATATTTATGAAGAACTACAAATTAAGAAGGAGGTGTATTAAATCCCCTCTCTCTCTCTCTCTCTCTCTAATATGTCCAAATATGAAAGACACGAGGTGGCTCTAAATATTGCTGTGACTTTAGTTGCTCGTCTGCTTCCATTTATTTATGTATTCATTAACTCCACAGGGATTTAGCTCCTATTTCGGCGCCAAGGGGCCAATACATATCATGTCATCGTGTTAAATGTGTTTCATGCATATGTTGATTACTCTGGTTAAATGTTTAAAGTATTGGAGGTTTTCATCGCTACGTTTGGCTCATCCTCCCCTCAAATCTTCCTTTGATGATACTCCGGCGTGTCTCTTCCTCCTGACAAGTCATAACATATATAGAACCAGATGGAATTTCTCCATCCGTATTTATTTAGACTGCATCGTGCATGTACAATGCCCTTTAGAGCTACACTCTACTCGTCCTCCTTATACAACATTCCAAACAAATGATGCGCCAAATTACCACAAATAAAGTTTGGACTGTTAATATATACAACTCTTTGTGCTGACGGCGATGTTTTGGGGTGGTTTGGGGTCGATCCTCGGAGGTCGGGTGGGTACATCGGAGCGAAGTCGGCTCGGGGTTGACAGAGTGTGTGACGAGGGATTGAGCTGCCTGCACCTTGAGTTTGGGTTCACTTCGGATAGATGCAATGAAGAGAGGAGGCTCTGGGATTAGGCGCTTAGACATGTGATCTGCCTGTGTGCATTTTTTGAAGAACAAAAAAAAAAAGGCCCTAAAAATAACATAAACTATACTGTCCTGAACCGAGCACTCACCAGAGTCAGAGTAGTGCGTGTCTCAGATGAATCAATAGCAAGAATGCTGAATTTATCTCGGAAAAAAAAAGGCCACTTTGTTGTGCCAACATATGCATTTGTTAGGCGTGTACATTACGAATGGAGGTGATTATGAAAGAAATATGTGATGATGTTCAGGTTTTAGTGGGGATGAGGGCTGCGTCTAGGCAATGAAAGGGGGTTTAAGTTTCAGTTTAAAAGCCTGGTGTGTTTCGGCTGTTCTGCTTTGCTCCGGAGCCAGTCGGCCATGAACACCCGAAAGACTCGGGCCTGCAACAGTCCAACGAATTCAGAGACATATAAGGACTGCTGGTCAGTCACAGAGGTGGATACTCCTATTTCCACCTTCACCTTCTCTGTGAAAAGACGTTACACTGAAAAGATCATTTTGGCTTTTGCAGTCCCTTCTATGTTATTTCTGAAGAAGAATAAGCTGCAGAAGTCACTTGAATGTGACACAGGGAGTCTTCTAGTTGCTATCATTGTACAGTTATCATGTCATTTGTGAATTCCCCCTCAGGCCTGTCTGACTAAGTGATTGAGGAGCTCTGCTTGTGTTGTGTTGTGTTGTCCCAGCTGGTCTGTAGGAGAGTGGGGGGGCTGCAGTCGGAGCTGTGGAGGAGGTGAGCAGACGCGGCAGGTCCAGTGTGTGCAGAGAACCAGCCAGACCAACGTGGACGCCCCGGCCGACTCGCGCTGCGCCCGGCCCACTCCGGCTCGGAGGCAAGCCTGCAACGCTCACGGCTGTCCACCGGTCTGGACCGCCGGGCCGTGGTCGCAGGTAAGCGTGTGGGAAAGCGGGTCCATGTGAGAATCTACGATTTTTACAATGTGCTGACGCCGATGTAAGTCAGCAGAGGCGTGCCGCTGCAGTTCTTATCCTCAGCTGGGGGGGGGCGGGGGGGAACATCAAAGTCGCACATTTGCCTCTACACACTGTTGCTAAGGGACCCCATAGCCTTGATGGCTTCACCACATTTTACGACAGTGATCTCAGTGGCTTTAAAGCGTGAATGTGCCCACTGAGACCTCCCAGTTCCTATACAGTTTGTGCGCTGACTTGTCTCCCTGTTAAACTTGTTTTTCAACTGTCATTTTAGCCCAACATATCCTTAACTGCCTGCCACAAACAGTGTCCAGTGTACTTCCTCTGTGGGGTGCAGTGCATCACAGCCCCTTTCTTGAATGTAGTGAAATACTTGCAAGATATTTATTCAGGCCGTGCCATCAGATGCGTGCGTAGGATCAGAATGATCGGAGGGTTTGTTGGACCGTCTCATAGGAGGTACCAAGGAAGTAAAGCAAAATAAGTCACTGTGTGTTTCAATGCTTTTTACAATTTATAGACATTAATCTTGACAAATCTTGTAGACAAATCCTTTCTTTCAGGCTACTTCCAAAATGATGAATGCACTTGAGAAAGTTGTGTATGCTCTACCAGCCATGAAGAGAAAGTTGTAGCTTAAAGCATTTAAGGATATACAAATGTATGAATATCACGTTTCTGTTTATTTGGCAGTGTTCTCGTAAGTGTGGCAGCGGCCTGAAGAAGAGGACGGTTCTGTGTACGAGCTCTGACCCGGCGGCCCAGACGCTGGCAGACGGTCTGTGTGCCGGCCCGTCAAAACCCGCCGGTCAGGAATCCTGTTTCATCAAACGCTGCCAGAAACAACGCAAAGTCCAATGGTTTGTCTCCACGTGGCAAGAGGTAATTTGAGTTTAGTTATGAAGATTGATGAAAAGCTATAGAACTAACATGAATACAGCATGAGTAATGCAGTGTGCTGCCTGTCTTGGCCAGGTCTCCCTCGAAAAAGAGATTTTTTTGTTTTTATCTCAATGGGACTCTCCTGTTTAAATAAAGGTTTAAATAAAACAATACAAAATGTATTGTTTTATTTTGTTTGCTAATGTCCATTTCTTTGGTTTCTCTCCTTCTTTGAATGTCCAGTGTTCGGTAACATGTGGCCGTGGCTCTCAGGCACGCTTCATCAAGTGTGCAGAGAAGGTGTGTATTGCATGTGTGCTAATGTTCACTGAAATATGGACATTGATTCTAACTTTAAACATTAGTTAAGTGACCAATCACTGATTTAAAAACTCATCTCTTCAAATCCTGATTTGTTATAACTTAGGTTTAACTTTTTTTCCTGTACTATGTATATTTAATACATGCAGTGCTACATGATTGTATTGCAAAGAATAGTTTTCTTGAGGGTGTCAATGGAATATTCTGGTTTACGTGATTATTTTTCCTTTCCATAATACAGGACACTGCTGGAAAGTACAGAGAGCTCGCTGCCAAGAAGTGCCACCACGTCCCCAAGCCCTCAGTGGAGCTCCAGAGGCCCTGCATCCCGGCTGAGTGTCCCGTCCGCACCACGCCGCCGGTCCACCGATGGAGCGTGCATCATCTCCCCCACCCACCTCAACCCCTCCCTGCACCTCTGCCTCAAGCAGAGTGGCACTCGTCTCCTTGGTCTCAGGTGCGTTTAACCCGGAGGGGGGATCACTTAGCTGAGTTAGCTAGCCGTTAGCTAGTTCCTTAGCCGTGTAATGAGCACTAGCTTTTGTACGCGCATCAACACCTGGCGGTCGACAAGAGAGGAGGAATTGAATGTGTTGTGTGTTAACGTGCTATCTTTCATGGAGGTTTTGTGTCTTTGTACTCCACAGTGCACGGTGACGTGCGGTGGGGGGGTGCAGGCCAGGACAGTCCAATGTCTGGTCCAAGGGAAGCCGTCTCCTGGCTGTGCCCTGCATCTGAAGCCCTCCATGTCCCAGGCCTGCAACACCAACTTCTGCCCGCAACCTGACAAGAAAGGTAACCGCAGCTCTGACAGATTACAGTACTACTTGTATGCTTGTATACCAACTCTTGTAATCTGTACACAGGAAAAACAGGGAAGTAATCTTTCCGGAGTTACTATAATTTTCCTCTAAAGGAGTCATATTTCATTATTTTGGAGCGTCTATCGGAGTAAAACAGTGCGACCACGCCCACCACGGTTCCTTAAATTCCGTTTCCTCTGCCATGAAACCTCTCGCTACTCTGGAATGAGCTGAAGGAAGTTTAATCCAATTCTATATAGAATTGAATCTGATTCTATATAGAATTCTATTTAGAATTGGATCTAATTCTATGTAGAATTCTATTTAGAATTGGATCTAATTCTATATAGAGTTTAATCCAATTCTATATAGAGTAAAATCCAATTCTAGTAACTACCGGTATATTATCATGTAGAGTTAAATATGAACACTAAATAGAGTAAAAAATACTCAGAATTATGAAATCTGAGGCAAGAGTAGATTTTACTCCATTTAGAGTGGGACCAAATGGACATACCTTTTACAAATGTACTTTGAGCAGAGTTATCACAATGTCCTGTCACAATAGAAACAAGCTTTCATGAGTTGTTTTGTTTCCTCCTCACAGACCTTGCATGCAGGGACTACTTCAACTGGTGTTACCTGGTGCCCCAGCATGGAGTCTGCAACCACAAGTTCTATGGAAAGCAGTGCTGCCAATCATGTTCAAATTCAAACCTATAATCATACGGAGGGACTCTGTGGCACAGACAGATAGGTAGTTAGATAGACAAAAGACTATATTTGACATCCATGCTTGAAAAGACCGTGTTTTTTTTTGCTTTAAGCGTGTGCCGGGCACTGAAAACAAGTGACGCTTCAACGGAAAGTGCAAGAGAGTCGCTTTTTGTGGCCTTTCTTCTCCCTGTGATGCCGGACATCTGGATGCAAGAACTTGATCCACTACACAGGGAAGGAATCGGGACAGTACATATAAAGGAGGGCGTTATGAGGAGGAACGAGCGAAATGGGAATCTTGATTAAAGCATAGGGCTGACATATCCAAAAGAAACTGAAAGCCTTTGTTTATATACCGTATGTAATTGCACAGATCTGTGCCCAGGACACCCAACATCTCCCGGTCAACCACAGGCCAATGACGGCGGGCCAATAACGAAATAACGGTTGACGAGGTTTCAGGCACCGCCACGCAACAACACGCGATATACGCCCTGGTCTGGTCTGCGCTGCACTGGGATTTCTTGATCAATCGGAAATCTGAAGGTCTGATAATGAAAAGGGATGTTTCGAAGAAGCAAGTAGGAGAACATCATTTTACTCTGCGGCTTGATCGAAAACAGACCGGGAATCATCAAAGTGGGCTTCATCAATAGTTGGACGATAGCAAGAAGCTGTGTGAGAGAAAAAGGAAAGAGCAGAAATGAAATGCGTCACACACACACACACACACACACACACACACATACATACATGAGAGCGATTCTGAGACGGGTCAACTGTGTGAACTGACTTTCACGCTCAGCGGTGCTACAACGCTCTTCTGTCACAAGAGCAACGTGAACTCCTCAAGTTTCAGGAAAGAACACGTGTACAGTATTGTTTGTTTTATTTATTGGCTTTACAATACAGCGTTGCTGGAAGACTGTATTAATAAGCAGCATAAATGTGTCATTTTATTACTCTACCCTAAGCCCGTGACCTTTATATTTTGTATTATGTTTCATAGGATTACATGCTGACAAACTGCACTTTTTTTTCTTTTTTTTTGTTATTAAAAATATTTACTTTATTTTTGAAGAAGAAAAATATGCGATGTCAAAAGCCCAATTCAGTATATCAACATGGATTCAGTGATTATTTACACCAGCCGCCGAGTCCAAATCTGTATTAATGACTAAAGGTATGAACCGGGTCTGCTCCATCCATCCATCACAGGGGCCGACGTCATTACACAAGTCATGTATTGCATGATTTGATACGGCACGAACATCATGCATTACATAGTGTTGTGGCTAGACAGGTGATGTTCACAATGTAAACCAAATAACAATAAACAAACGTGAGTCATGTCAGCATCTCAATTGTGGCACGAGTCCTGATTTCCACTCATTTGAGTCGTTCCTTTTCAGTTTGAGGGAATTCCACCTGACCGGATTTACCAAACTTTGCTAAATATATATATTCATAACAAGATCAGGAAGGGAACTTAATCCCTTCAGTCATATTTTCTTTGGGCTGAAGACCCCAACTGGGCACAATATGTTCATCACACCCTGACAAAGATGTATCTTTCATCTCTATGTACACGAGGCAGAATAAACAGAACAGATCAAGTCAGTTGCTCGTTTAGAAATTGATAAACATGCAATAATAATAATTTTTTGGCCATTTTGGGGGAAGTTCATGGATCAGGTTTGTTAGCAAACAGCTGCCCAGCGGTCAGGGGCCAGCGTCAAGTTTCTATTTGAAGTGGAGCTTCTGGCCACCAGATGAATGTAAGTCCAAAGCAAACTCATCTCTCAGCTCTGCTTTTGGTCTTCAACTACTGAGAGGAGTGCCGTGCTCTTTGACAGCTCAATGTGTTCACCATGCTAGTCGCTAACTGTGCCGTGGGCAGGACACATACAGACATTTCTTTTTTTTGGGGGGGGGGATATTATAATGAGGACATCTTGATGCCGCTTGAAACAAGGTTGATGAGAGCAGTGACTCAAAACCATAAAGTTGTGGGCCATCAAAAATAATGAGCTGAAAAGGCTTAAATGCTCCATAGAGCTGAGGGACAGTGCAGAGTCTGTCATTCTGTGTGGGTTTGTCTGTGGCTTCTTCTTTCTTTCTAAAATTAAGCATCCGGCCATTATAGGTCTATCTGGTACACTGTAAAAAAGGAATAGTTGGACCAACTTATTTGAATTACTTCAATTGGTAACACAAATGAATTATGTTTTTTCAAATTAAGTTAGTTAGATTAACACAATTGCTTTAAGTCAGATGTATGTCATAATTTGATGGTTTTTAAATCAATGGTTTGCATTACTCCAACTTAAAATTAAGGCAAATCAAACTTAAAGTTTCCAGTTTTTCCAACCATTATTGAGATATACAAGTTAGAATTGTATGTCGTATCAGTGACACAAGAAGAAAAATAAGATTTAAGAAATGACCCCATAGCCTAATTCTAAGATTTTGTCATCAACCCGCAACGGAGTGCAGCACATGAGGCGACCAGTGTTAACCTTTTCAACACATACGACATCTTGTGTCCGGCCTTTACACTTCAGTCATTTTCTCAACAAGCAAAGTAGACACAGACGCCCAAAACAAAAATCACCATTGTCATAACGCTCGGCCGCTCCTCTTCAGAGAGAGAGAGAGTGAAGGAGGGAAAGAGGAAGAGAGAGAGAGAATAGAGGGAGAGAGGAATACAGTTGAAAGTAGGGCAGAGGGAGGGCATCTATGTTTTTGGTGCTGTCATAGAAAAATGCTGTGAGAAAGAGAAGGAGTGAGCCAGAGGGAGAGGTGGGTATGGAGAGGAAAAGGGGTTTTCCTCCATGTCAACCACCTCCCTGTAGCTGATTTATATGGTCAGCTGTGGTACTCTGACTGTGTGTGTGTGTGTGTGTGTGTGTGTGTGTGTGTGTGTGTGTGTGTGTGTGTGTGTGTGTGTGTGTGTGTGTGTGTGTGTGTGCGGACACTGTATTTATACATTATAAATGTAGGCCTTGGGAGCAGTTTTATTAATTAATGGCAGTTCACAAACACCCAGAGTCACATTAATCTTATAATGTATAACAACTGGAATTATAGTACACTATGATCCTTGCAAAAAATAAATGTCAATGAGGGACCATTAAGTATGACTTCCCACTATTCAAAGAGATGCAGTTCAGGAGTGAATGTAATTGTGTTTGTCAGTGTGAGCCCTGTGATAGCCAGGCGGCCATTTTTATGTGTGTGCATTACTCTCCAAAGATAACTATCCTTTTTCAGTAATTAGGCCACCAAAAACAATAATGTATTGCTTTCGTGGCTTATACTTCGACTTTCATTTGAGAGCAAATAAATTTACACCTGACCATATGATTTGCGACAGAGGTTAAACAAAGAGTCAACCACAAAAATCCAACCACACAAGAAGAAAGGGATTAGGAGGAAGAAGCGTTTTGTTTATACAAAGATTGTGATCAGACAAAGGCTTCCTGTAGATAACAAAGGTGATCGAGACAAATCTGGCAACATCCAAAGTGTTACCTAACCCATGTCAGGTAACAGGAGAGATTATCTGTCACAGAGAGACAGGAAGAGAGAAAGAGAGCATGCCCAGCACTCCCTTTTCCACTTAAAAAAAGCCTATGCTATCTCTGACGGCATCTGTTTGGAGAGATTTGGCTCTTTAGCCTTGAGGCTACACTCTGAAGGTTCATCTGAAGTTACAGGGTTATTATCTTTCCGTCAGGATGCACCTACAACAATCCGGCACCTTTGGTTGTTTCCTCTCAGCTATGAGAATTAGTAGGCTGGAGACAACAGGCAATTATCTCAAAATGCATGTCTTTATTTATTCATTGTAAAAGATTCTTAAATTCATGACCAAATTACCTCCAAAGTATCAATTTAAAGACTTTTTTGTTGTGGTTTGGGTATAAACTCTTTGATTTTGTATCTGGACCTTAAATAATAAGGAAGCAGTTAGTGGGACAGAAAGACAGAGAGAGAGAGAGAGAGAGAGAGAGAGAGAGAGAGAGAGAGAGAGGGGAAGGAAAGGCATAGCTTGGGAACACTGTTGTTATTTTTTGTACAGCAGTGCCCTCTGCTGACTATATAGAGGGAATACCAATACATGTTCCAGCATAACTGTGAGGGCTGTGCATTCTTGTGAAGTATATGTGAACAGTCTAGTCTGAGTCTAGCCGTAGCTTTGTTTAGTTGATATAACTTTAAGTTTCGAATGGAATAGGGTCCCTTACCAATGTGTCAAAACGTAGTTCCCTGACCGGGAATCGAACCCGGGCCGCGGCGGTGAGAGCGCCGAATCCTAACCACTAGACCACCAGGGACCATTGCGGACTTTGATCGTCAATTAGAAAGACAATATCACATTTGCAAACGTACAAACCTGAGTATCATTACTATGTTTGATGTAATCCATAGATGTCATGCATTGCCGTACTAAGGTACATGAGTTTAATTAACGCAAAGCCTCATAGTCTACTCTATGTGGTGTTGTCTGAAAACATGAAATAGCCTATCGAACAGTACACTACGTTGAGTAATGTCAGTGTAAACTAGGCAGTTACAGCGCCCCTACTGGCCGCCACACGCGGTTACAGCATAGGTGCCTTAACAAACTGCCTGAATTAAAATCTGAATGTGCTGAAACATTCTATTTCCGTCGACAAAAAAAACAAAACTCAACTGAAAGCCTTTATTAGTCATATTTAATTGAATCCAAGCCAGAACCGAAAAGCGAATACAACTTAGTAAGAAATATATAATTTAGGTAAACCGGCATTTCGCAAAGCTTCCCCCGTGAGGTCCTAGCTCGGGTCCTTGGTCAACGTGGGATACACGAAAATGTGAAGTTTATTTTGAACCTGTCTGTGATTTGTTTTCACCATGGTCGTCTATTCATAGAATATAACACAACGCCGGTGTTATCAGTCTTATCATGATGCCGGGGGACAACCAGTCCAAAACGGCAACAATGGCCGCGGACGCGATGGTTGGAAACTGTCAAAACTGCCCCGTCCTGCACCAGGTCAGATCATCTTTCTACCGAAAAGTCAGTCAAAAAGTTCCGTTTCGTCTTTATAGACTGGACGTAAACAGGCTACGACTGTTGTGACGTGCATCTGAATCAATGTGTCGCTGTTGTAATCTTATCAGCTCGAGTAAACGTTGTTGGTGATAATAAAAAATGTCCCTATTTGTTTTGGTTTTGCTTCTTCCCGTCTCTCATTACAGAGCCTGACTGAGTATGTGACGTCATTTCTGGCGCTGAAACAGAAGATAACGGTGACCGAGTGAGTAACGATGACTTGTAGTTGCCATGGTGATTGTCTCATCGTTAACACGTTAGCGTTAGCATGTTGCTTTAGTGAGCCGGACACTAGCGTTAACACACCGGGCAGTCTTCAGGAGATGTACCCCTACAACGTCCCTGCGGGTATCAGGTGCTAACTAGTTTAATTTAATTAAACAATTAAAAGAGATGTGCTTACTAATTATCAATTTGTTCCGCAACGTTTATTGACGGACCATTATATGTGTTATCAAGGTTAACTAACTGTTAGTTAAGCTAGCTGACTAAACCTATTTGAATGTGTCACTGAAAGATAACCACAAAGTTTTAACTTGTTAACCTTGTGGTTTTTATTTATTGTTAATATAGCATAGTCAGTCAATATCACTATTGTCTCTACATCCGCAGCACATCTTTTCCGACTAACCTCTACCTTGAATAAAGAGAGTAGCACTTAAATGACATTTACTTATAGCACTTTGTAGTTTGGCTTTCTTGAAGAAATTGTACTTTCTTGATTCTTGTTGTTCTGAGTTTGTATGTTTCATGGCTGAATGCACTTATTGTAAGTCGCTTTGCACTGTTGTTTTCGTTGATTGTTGATTGTTGTTTGTCTCGTCTTACGTCCCATATTCCATGTATGCACCTTCCGCCTCAAAAAATTCCTCGTTTGTGTGAAAACATTCCTGGCAAATAAACGGTTTCTGATTCTGATTCTGAAAAGCGTCAGCTAAATGACGTGTGATGTAATGTATGATGCTAAATTGTGGCTCGCGTAACTAAGGTTGTGCTAAGTTACTTAAAGAATCTCAAAATGATGTAACTCTGATCTCCCTGTGTAGTTTCTGAAGGATTAATTCCTGTTTGTGAACGTGTTTTCTGCAGCGACGCGATCCGGCTTCAGCAGCAGCTGGAGGAGCTGCAGAGCAGACTGCTGACGCTGGAGAAGAAGACGGCGGATTATGAATCTGTTCAAGCTGAACTGGAGGAAAAGAAGGTACGCCCTTTCTTAGTCGAGTCCCATTCAAAGGCTGTTCCCTCTGATGGCAGTAACGTGTTTGTCTTCTAATTGTTCCTGCTGTCATGCTGATACTGATGCAGTATTCACGCTGTGTTTATTTTTTCATAGGGTGCTCTTGAGACCTACAGGAGGATGTCGGAAGAGATGGACACATTGAAGCAGGAAAACAGCAAGACAGTGACAGAGTAAGAGATACATATATGATATCATATTATAACGGTGTTATCTTTGTGTTGGTACAATGTGAACTATCATTTTCTCACCCCTCAGGAATATTAAGCTTGAAGACCAGCTCAAGGATTTGGAAGGTACTTGGCATTCATTCACATGCTATTACTTTAACTTTAAACCATACTATAATGTATACATTATTAATATATTCAAATATGTGAAAGTGTTTGTTTGTTTTTTTTGCTTAATTGTCTTTCAAACTCTCAGAACTGTCAGAATCACAGTCTCTTGAAAACGCACAGCTGAAGAGGGAAAAGGCCAGTGTAGAAAACAATTTGCTGGAAACACAGGTAAGCTAAAAAAAGTGCCATTTGAATCTCATAACTGACGACGAATGGGAACCTATAAACTTCATTTATATTTTCATCTCTTTTCAGACGTCTTTGAGGAAATCTCAAGCACAAGCAGACCGGGTCGACCAATTGATAGAAGAGAACGCCAAGACAACAATCATGTAAGAACGTGCACTCGCTTTGCAGATGTGGTTTCTTCTATTAGACATTATCTTTCTGTGTCTTTGATGGACTTTTATGTTCTGGTTATTCATGATTTCATTGTTTATTATTTTCATCATGCTTGTGAGGGAAAAAAAGTCATTTCTAAAACAAAACTATGCTAAAAGTTCCCCTTGTTTTTTTTTTCTTCCCCTCAACAGAAAGAACAACATTGAAAATAAAGTTAGGCTGCTTGAAGGTTTGTATTGAACGTTGGAGTTCACACGACAGCACGTCTTGAATCTGCGTTTGTGTGAGCTGTAATGTTTCTGCTCTGTGTTTCAGATTCTGTGAATCATAAAATTAACCAGCTGACCAAAGAAAATAATCTGCTGTTGATACATATTGATGACCTCCAGGTGCAGTAATTACCTTTTTATAGATGTCAATTTGGTGGAAGCATTTCTTAAATAGTGTTGAAATGACCTTTCTTTTGTGTATGCTTTCAATACATTTGCAGGTGAGACTGATGAAACTGGAAAGAGAAAGGAATAAAGGTAAATGGGGAACGTTTACAAATACAGTGTTCCAGTTTTTTTTCTTTTTTGCTGTGGTCAAATGTCAAAAGGTTAGCTTCGCAGTAAACAAAATAAGATAAATAGCCCAATTGAACAAATGTTTAAAGTGATGTTTCAAAAGCGAGTTTTTTTTTTTTTAAATCTATAAAACAGCAGCAATTTTTCTGACTTAAAATGATATTTAAATATCTGTATTTTCTCTCGACAGAATATAGGAGCACATCGACTCAAGCGCGCGCACCTGAGGAGCCTAAAGTTGACAAAGGTATCCAATCAGCTTCACCTATTATTCATGACATTAACTTAAAGAGCTTGTCACATGCAGATAGTTGTCATTTTCACTTCTGCAGCACGTCATTGTTTGCGTTGTGCTATTTTTTTTCCAGAGAAGTTCCAGATGCTGCTTCAGAACTTGTGGGCGTGTGTGGAACCTAAGCAGCAGCTCTCTGCCAACTTGATGCCCGTACCTGGTGAGGCACCATGACGCTGTTGTGTACACCTTTTGTGTTATTACTGCCTTTTACTCAAGGCGTGTCTTCACTTTGAATACTTAATACTTAAATTTTTGTTGATTGTTGTGATTTCAGAGTCCGGGTCCAAACCAGTTCCACCCTGCTCCCCACAGAACAGGCCACGCCCTCATCCGAGTGGCGCTTTGCCGTCTGCTCCCCACAAGCCTCGGGAATCCCCCCGTTACCCCACGCAAACAAGTGGCACTTTTACACAGTTAAAACCCTTTCTGGCTGGGCGGAAGGAAACGGACACTCCCAAAAAGAGCACGCGGTTGTCCAAGGAAAACAAAACCGAGGAGTCGTCCGCTGACCTGGGCAGCTCCGCCAACTCTGTTGGGGAGATACTGGCATTGTTCAAACCAATGCTCCCCTGCATATCGCCTCTGCCAGATTCGGTGAGAAATCATAAATATTACATGAAAATGCTTATTTATTTATTCTTTTTTTGAATTTGCCGTGTCGGTAATAAAAAAAAAAATGACACCGCAAATTACCAACCATGTGATCATTTTTGTGAAACAGACGTGGGGTCCCCGGGTAATACTAGTTGTGTGCGAAGACGGGCTTAATATTTATGATATTTAGATGAATGGTGGTTCGTGCAAGGTGCTGTGTTGCAGTCTCTTTATATAATTCATTCACAATGCGAGAACCGTTAGTACAACCACAATTAATGAGCAATCTATTTGAAAGGAAGTCACAGAAGATGGACTTGGTTTCTGCAGATCCTTAAAAGGCATTGAATTTATTAATATTAAAATAAGGCCTTAATTGGTATTGAAAGAAGTCAGAAGTCTTAAAAAAAAAGTCATGGTAATTAGGCTTGTTTAATTACATTTTTTTTCTAACATCGGCATTTTTTTATCTAAAAATAATTGCTCACATATTTTTGAAGACATTTATCTATTTAAGTTAAATATAATTCCAAAGTGGTCTTTTAAGCACTGGCATTGTTCTTGCCTCTTATGACACGTTACATTCATGTTCTTTTCCTTCCTTTCTGTCGTCTTGTAGGACACAGAGATGGAATCTATGGAGACAAATGTTTGCGAAAAGGAAAACCATCCCAAGACCTCTGACGATGGTGTTCTTCACGCCCGAGAAGAGTCCCTACTCATCACTACATCAGTGACGAGCCGCGGTCCGAACTCTTCTTCACCGCCAACGGAGGAGACGGTGGACTTGCCAGAGGTCACGACGCCAGAGGTCTCGACGCCAGAGGTCACGACGCCAGAGGTCTCGACGCCAGAGGTCACGACGCCAGAGGTCACGACGCCAGAGGTCACGACGCCAGAGGTCTCGACGCCAGAGGTCTCGACGCCAGAGGTCTCGACGCCAGAGGTCTCGACGCCAGAGGTCTCGACGCCAGAGGTCTCGACGCCAGAGGTCTCGACGCCAGAGGTCTCGACGCCAGAGGTCACGACGCCAGAGGTCTCGACGCCAGAGGTCTCGACGCCAGAGGTCTCGACGCCAGAGGTCACGACGCCAGAGGTCACGACGCCAGAGGTCTCGACGCCAGAGGTCACGACGCCAGAGGTCACGACGCCAGAGGTCTCGACGCCAGAGGTCACGACGCCAGAGGTCTCGACGCCAGAGGTCACGACGCCAGAGGTCTCGACGCCAGAGGTCACGACGCCAGAGGTCTCGACGCCAGAGGTCACGACGCCAGAGGTCTCGACGCCAGAGGTCTCGACGCCAGAGGTCTCAACACCGGCAGTGGAACACGTTCCCAATGAAAATGACTCCGAAGGCTCGGCACAAAATGAGTTGAGCGCCGTTACGGAAATGAAGGACAAAAGTGGCACAGCTGGCGAGGAAATGCATCTTGAAGAACACATGCCGATTGAGCAGGACCCGGCAACTGTGCAGCTGGTGTCGGCATCGTCTTCTTCCTCCTCCGCAGCAGCAGACAGTACACTTTTGGAAAGTCAAGAGCCGCCCCGCAGTGTGAGTCTCAGTAGCGGCAGTGCCGAGAGCACATCTCAAAGGGAAAATTCTCCCGAAGAGCCAAAGGAGGATCGGTCGGAGACAATTACGGAGATGGAAGTTGACGCAAGTCCCAGCGACGTCGCTGGTGCTGAAACAGTCACTCCCGATGGTGGAGGGTCCCTCAGAAGAAGCGATGCAACTGCACCCCCTGAAGAAACGGGAAACGTGCCGTTAGTTTCTTCCTCTGTGACTTCCTCAACGTTCTTGGCTACAAATACAGAGAACGGTTCAGGAGTGGAGGAAAGTCGTCAGGACTATGGCGGCAGTCCCAGAGGACAGGACGGTCCAGATGCCACTGTCGTTGAACCCCAGAAGAGCGAAAGCTGTCTGAACGAGGACACGGAGGTACCAGAAGATAGCCCCCGTTTGTCGAGCAGCGGCGACGGCCTCGTTAGTGCCTCGAATGGACATGGTGATGCATCCTCAGAACTTCTTGGGCGGGAAGTTGGTAGGAAAGCACGAGCAGCTGGAGTGGTCTGTGTAGCATTTTCTCCCTCAGCGTCAAGTGGCGATAACGGTCCTCCGTCTCCCAGCGAGTCTCCGCTGTTGAAGATGGAGGACGCCGAGCCCAATGCCGACCGGGAATACGCTCAAGCAAATGTTGAAACTCCGTCAAAAAAGGCCGTCGACGCGGAGACGTTGACCGGCGAAACGCTGGCAGATGGTGGGTCTCCCCTCTCCGACTCCCAAGAGACCGTCAACTACGAATCTCTGAAAGAAAACATACACTCGGCATGCAGGCAGCTGAGTCCTACATGTCTGTTGCCCACTTTGGAATTGCAGGCTTTGGAGGAAGACCGTGTCCTCGAAAAGGCCGCCGCCAAAGAGCTGCTTCAGGACAGCGCAGCCGCAAGGGACCATAAAGTGATGACATATAACCTGCGCCCTGTCAGGTCCACCGCCTCGTTAAGGAGCGCCGCTGCCACAAATGGACAAAGTGAACGTTTGGAGTCGTGCATAAAAGTGCCTGGAAGACAGAGCCCTCGTGTGATTAAAGTGCGGAAACCGAGCCCCGTGGCACGTTCAAGTGCAGCTCGGCCACCAGAGTGCATCGGCCAAGTTCGCTCTGAAATGGGCCCTCCTCTTCCTCGTCTCCTAACCCCCCTGACCACGCCTCCGAAGGCGGGCAAATCAATCAATCCGAGGCAGGCTATCGGGAAGCTCTCCTTTCCCTCGCCCATGGATGGAGTGGCTTCGCCGACCACTCCTGTCCAGGCCCACCTGACCCCCACAAGCCAGCGCCCGAGTTCCTCCTCTTTAAACAGTCCACTCCGTCCGAACGGAGTCCCGTCGTCGCCGCTCCAGTTCGGCTCCGCCACTCCGAAACACGCCGTGCCCGTCCCGGGTCGCCTGCCGTTGACGGCGATGAATTCTTCCCCGTCGTCGTCCTCCAGCCCGTCGCAGGAGAACTCCATGAGGATCCTGGACACCATGTACCCCGAGCTCTCGGCCCACGGCCGGACCCTGAGCATTCTCAGGGGCAACGTCGGTCTCGGCATCTGCTCGTCGGAGAGCGGGACGTCCCCGACGTCGACCGACAGCCAGGTGTCTTGCTTCAACTCCACTTCGACGGCCTTCACCAAGACGGAGACGAGAGGCGCGAAGAGGCCGGCCCCGTATCTGCCTCAACCTAAAAGCAGCAAATGTCTCCGGCTAGATAACTGCTCGCCCACCGTCAGTCGCAAGCAGGCGCCTTCCTCCGCCTCCTCAAACAGCGGCGAGGAGACCACCTCGCCCCAGACTCCGAGCGCCACGCCGCTCAAAGACGAGGCGACCCCTCCTCCGGCAACGAAGGTCGCGGAGCCTGCGGAGCAAAACCTCATAGGGAAGTATTTCAAGCAGATCGAAAGCCAGGCGTTCGATCTGCTGCCCGTGATCCAGAGCCACCTGTATGTCGGCAACCTGCCCAAAAAGCCCGTCCTGAGAGACGAGGAGAAGGAGGTTATCTCTGAGATTTGCCGCATCAGCTCGGTGAGTGCAGTGGTTGGTTTACTGGGCTTGTGTTTTGGAACTTTGACTCTTGCTGTTCATCCGCTGACCCTCTGGTCGCTTTGCTTTGCTTTTCCAGTATAAGTAACGGTATGTTCTTTAGAGAAATTCTCTTTTTTGGGGCACACGTCAACTACTTTTAGCAGGTTTTCCCGCGTTAAAAAAATAAATAAATGCATATACACAGTCATTTTGGAAGGAAAAGAGTATATGTACGAATGCTGTTTGCAAAACTGTGTCCACGTGAAATGAACTGTGCATGTTTTATGTTTTTCTCACTTCTCTCTTCAGCTTGAGGCAGATTATATGATGTTGCCCATCCTGAACAAGCTGAAAGCGGAGAAAAGAGATCTAAGCAGAAACTACATGCAGGCGCTCTGCAGAGTGTACACGGGCATCTGTCGACAGAAGAGAGACTGGGAGAAGGCTCACATCCTGGCCTACAGCCTTCTCACTGAAGGTGAGCAGTTTGGGCCTCACACACACACTCTCGATACAAGTTAAGCCTTTTCGCTCAACTGTGAAGACCGTCTTTATTTTTTCCCCTCAGCGTACATTTGGTTGATGCTTTTTTCTTTTCTTTCTCATTGTGTGTGCCCTACTGCAGATTTCCCAGACTCTGCTACGCTGGTGTTGTTCATGGTGACGACATGGCCCAATGTTCTCTCACACAGTAGCTCTCTGTGCCAGGCCATACACACCGTCACCAAGCTGAAGGCACAAGAAAGCGTCCGCAGCTGCCTTTCAGCGTTCCTTGACTGGGAGAAGGTGAAGGATTTGTAGAGATGAGGGCTCTTCATTTTGTCATGCCGTGTTTCTGTACTCGACTTTAGCTTGTTTTGAGTTACATCTTCGGTCTCCTATTGGAGCATTTTAGACACTTTGGGGTCATTATTCTGCTATGTGTATGTATGCGGTAACCTGTGTGACCGTAGTTGAGAGTTCTTTCCCATTTGCACCCCCCTCAAACGCTTTCAGAGGGCTCATTCTAAATGATTTGTCTCCATCTTGCTGCAGAGTCCTCCCTGTGACATTGACACGCTGATCTCCAGAACACTCTCGGATATCCGGTCCGGGTCGAGCCTGTCCTTCATGACACACCGTCGCTACGGGCATGACGTCGGAACTGAGGCGTGGCAGAATATCTTCACGCTGCGACTCCTTTGTTCACACAAGAAGTGGCAGTGGACCTACGATAACGTATTGGGGTATGCTATTTTTTTCGAACTTGAAGCTGCGTTGCCTCATGACGTAGAAAACCAACCTATTTTTAGGCCTCTGCTCGAAAATGTCATACCCAAACTAAATAGGGTGTATCTCTACAACCACTAGGGTTATTTGAATACTTTTGGTGTTATAATAAAAGGTACACATGTGAGATTTTGTTCAGATGTGTAAATATCAGTCTATATGTTACTGGTTAAGAGCAAATGAAGATGACACACAGAAAAAATTAAAAGGTTTCCGGTCCGCCTATAAAAAAAATC